>CM021106.1:79084713-79567382 GCA_007115665.2 Sequoiadendron giganteum | reverse complement strand
CCCTTCACAACCTCCAACCTCTAGTTCGAAGAGTCGCAAAAACTGCCTTACACGCAAGCGCAAGAGGTTGCAAAAGGCTCTCCTAGCTAAGCAGGTTGCCTCACAGAGGAAGGAAGAGGAGATTACCACCCCCATTTTGGGGCCTTTTTTCGTGTCCTCCTCTCTCCTCCCCTATGTTCCCATTTGATCTAGTTCTATATCACTCTCGACTTCCACTACAAGCATGAATGCACCTGTCCTTGGAAAGGTGCAAGTGTTCATCACTCCTTCAATGGAGCCGCCTTTGGTGACATCTGTTCTAGATGTCCCACCTTTCTTAAAGCCTGTAGATATGGTTAACACCTCGGTCATATATACTATGGTTCTTCCTTCCTATTCCTCTACATTTCTTGCCTCGTCTATTGGGAGTTCACCTCCTCTAACAAAGAAGAAGGTAGAGAGTGGTCCCTCCAGCAATAGAGGAAGTAAGAAGAGCCCACCTTCTTCGAAAGGTGGCCTCGTGGTGACTTGATGGATGATGTTTCGACCTTTTCAATAGTCTTCACGAAGTCACTGACCTTAGATCGACAAGATTTGAGTGACAGAGACCTTGAATGTCCTTCTTCCTTGGCCCTTGTTGCAAGAGGGTCAAAATCTCCTCCCCTTAACATTCCACCACTGTAGACTCTTCCTCCTTCCCCCTACGATGATCTAGAGTGGGAAGCTGAGGACCTCTTGGTTGACTAGTGTTAGGGGGAGACCTCTTCTTTATCTTTAGATTAGATGTGTGTGTGTCATGATGTGTTCCCCCATGATCATGCTACATGTCCCTTGATGACCCTTGTCACCCCTATTGGTGCTTGGATATAGGTGTGGTGTTTGTTTTGTAAACCTTCTTCTATGTGTATCATCATTCTTCCATGTTTGTGATTGACTTTTACAAAATTGGGGATGATGCAAAGCATTGGGAGCATTTAAGCTTCCTTCCATGTTGACCCATTTTTTAATTTTTACTTTTTCTTATCGTGCATTCCTCACATGGCCTGATATAGTAGGGGGTTGATGATAGTTCATTTATATACTGTTATTATACTTATATATATTTCTAAGTAGTTCTGACCCCATAATATTAGGCTACCCCTATATCCTTTGTGTGTGTTCTCTTTCCTTTTTGCTTTGTCTTTATCTTTCTCTTCTTTTTGCTTGAGTTGTCCCTCTCATCTGTGACAACGCCACCTTTACATCACTTTGATCTTCAAAAAATGCATTCATTAGCAATGAATCTTTTCTCAAGATTCTTCACACACTTCTTTGTTAGAATTGCATTCTCAACTTGAAACCCTAATGGAACATGTTTCCTTCATCATAGGTTCATAAAGAAAGGACTTGAAAACCTTCCTCCAAAGCAAGAACAAAATTGATCTTCCCCTCGCGTGGGGGCATATTCTTCCTTTTGAATTCCTTGATGAAGTGAACATATTTTAGAAGGGGTCCTTGATGATGAATCAATTCAAGAAAGAAGGCACTTGCTTTTGAATAACTTATCGCTTGAGTGCATCCTTTCTTTTCACACTGGGTTCCCAAGGAGCCCCTTTGAAAGTCTTCTCTATGGAATCTAGCTCTGGGCAGCCCAACTAGATCTAATTCATATCTTGATGTCTAGCTTAGGGTAGCTTGACTAGACCTATTTTCTATCCTTGCATCTAGCTTGGGGGTAGCCTAACTTGACCTACTTTGCATCCTTGCATCAAGCTTGGGGGTATCCCGACTAGACCCGCTTCACATCTTCACATCTAGCTTGGAGGCAGCCCAACTAGACCTCACTTTCAAACAGTGCATCCCTTAAGTGGACCCCTTTTCCTTTTGAATTTTTCTCGAGGGACTCCTTTTAAATTATTCCAACTTAACGATGGTTTGTGTGACTATCCACTCACTAGCTTATGTGACCGCTTCCTGAAATGCTCTATCTTTGGGTAAACATGTCACCGCTTTCTGACTCTATAAAGTCCGCTTTCTCGATCTCCCTCATGTGAGAGTTGTTTGGGGATACCTTCCTTGCAGGTCTATGGGTTTTTAAGGTGCTCTTCCTAGTTTCCTTCATGTGAGAGTTCTTGGAGGATACCTCCCTTGCAGGTCCGTGAGCCTGTAAGGCGTGTTCTTTCTTCAGATTCATAGTTTCATGGAGCTATGAATTTGTTTTCCTTTCCTACACTCTCAGGTTCACCAGATCATGGTCTTCTTCCTTGATGGTTCAGGTATACAACTCTAACCCTACTACTTCTTTGATGTACTTTACTGAAGCACTCATTAGTACTCATGCTCGCTAAAGTGGGAAAAAAATGTATAGGAGTGAATTTGCACCCCTAATGAAAATTCCCCTTTTGCCCTTCTCTACTTTAGAAAACCAAATGTGGAGTCTTAATTCCACATAAATTTGTTGTCCTCATTCCACTTGGTGCATTTTTTGAGTGTCAGTGGAAGAATAACTGTCGGGGATGCACGTGCGGTGCACAAACGTTCGTGTGATGTGCTTACGTCCCTAGCAGATTCATGTAGTTGGAACCTATAGAGGCATTACACTTCCCATTAGAAGTCGATTTGTAACGCCCTCTTTGGCCAACTGATCTGAATATAGTCATTTTATTCATCTTTCCTTCAAATTCACTCACCTTCATCCATTTTTAGGCTTCTTCACACTCTCAAATATTAACTTCAAGCATTCAAGAAAAATTCTTGCACTCCATAGCAGCAATTCCATCACTCCATCACTTCAATAGAGAAAGTGTAGAACAACACCATTGCAACAAAGGCTTGAGTTCCTATCATTTTCTCCCCCATTACCCTTGAGCACTCTTGGTGTAGGTGGTAAGCTCTCTACTTTCCTTTTGTATTACTTGGTTAATTTATCACATTACTATTTTGTAGTGTTTTAGTGTTTATTGCGTGTATTTCCTTATTTATCATATTATTTCTATATCGTTGCAAACTTGGTTTTTTGTGAAGTTGGAAACACCAAAACAGGGGTCTGACTGAGGCAGACCCCTAAATAGCCCCCTAACAATTTCTCTTTTATGTGTGTAGGTGGAGATATCATGGAGCTAGCTGGCGAACAAGCTCTTGTGTGAGATAGTCCTTATCACCCTTGCCTTAATCTACTTGTTTTATCATATCCTTTTATATGTATTTTATTTCATAGTATTATTTACTTCACTTAGGAATATTTAACTAGGCTGCTAGTTTTTTTTATAGTGGTTAGATCTTTTCTTTTTGGTCCTCTGTTCATATGGATGCCAGCACACCTAAGAGATGCTAGCATACCACACTATCATCCAAGAACCGTGCTTTTGTCATATGAAAGAGAGCTATCTGAGACATAGAGTTGACCCTAAAAATTGGCTCACCTGGTCTCCTTTAGAATCTCAAGTTTGTAGAGTGATCAAAGGACCTTATAGTCCTCATCACTTTCATCTCGCATTTCTTACTACTCCCTTAAGCTGAGGTAAGTTAGGGCAGCCCACCGCTCTTGGCTCTTTATGACCTGGGGCCTTGACGTGGTTGGTCCCCCTCTCTTACAGTTTTTTGAAATCCCCATGAACTCTGTGATTGCTTCATCATTCTGGATTTGATCCAAAATAGGTGTATGTTGTTGTTGGTTCCATTCTATTAGTTGTGGATAGTAGAGGGGTAGGCTATCATCATTGTCTGCAAATCTTACAAAAGTGGTTGAAATGGTTAGTATGGATCTAGTATCTTTTTCCTATTGGGTGTCTAAGTCATCATTACTAGAAGTGGGGGAACCATATCTAGTGATAAGAGAAGGGGAATCTCATTCCTATTCGTTAGAATCTATCTTAGAATAATAATAGATATTGGGAATGGTTTTAATAAATAGGAGAGGGAACCTATCAATGTTAAAGTTGTCGAATAATTCTTCAATGGGTAAATCATTGTCCATGATATGGTAGATATCCAATGCCTTAAAGCTAGCAAAATTTTCTTGTTTCTTAAAAGAGGTTCATCTAGTTTTTGGAGTAACCACATCTTTTGTCTTATAACCTAGTCCCATATTTTTCTTTCTTTGTTCCACTATGATAGGATCCCATTGGCCTTGTTTGTGTATCCTGAGGTCACCCATTCCACTATATCCCATTTTTTTAACTAGTTGGTAGCCTTTACTACTAGGTTCCACTAGAAGGGTTTGTTGTTGTTCGGGTTCTTTTGGGTCCTCTTTGTAAATCATGGATGAGAAGTCCTCTTTGAATATCTCTTTATCTTTCTTTTCTCCCTACTTGTTGAAAATCATGGGTTTGTCTATCATGTCAATTTTCTGAGCAAGCTTGATATCTTTCGGACCTCCATAGAATTTAGGTGTTGGTGAAAGCATGCCAATGTAGAATGCTTGATTGAAGTGGTAATTTGCATTACCCCTGTCAAGTACTTGAACCTTGGTTTCCATTTTTTGGTTGCTCACTTAATGTGAACTTGGTTGAGTTTGATGGTAGAGTGGAAGGGTCAACATACGAGAATGAATTGAAGGATATATCCTTGCTAGGTATGTGTTGGATCTTATTATACTTCTCTTCCAAATTCACACAAAAGTGGAAGGGTTCAGGATCGACATATAATGTCACTTCTTTTCCTTCATGAGGAAAATTTAGGAATTGGTGGAAGGTGGAAGGGACTGCTTGTAATGTGTGGATCCAAGGGCATCCCAGGAGTAGGTTATATGGAAATTCAATGTCAAGTACTTGACATGTGGTTTCCATGGTGTCCAGTCCTATCTACATTGGTAGCTTGATTGTTCCTTCAGGATTCCTTTCAAGGTCATTGTAGGCCCTTATAGTAATTATCATTTCTTTATCTATCATGTCGTCAGAATAACCCAACTGTTTAATGAATTTTAAGGTACATATGTTCAGATCTGCACCATTATCTATCAATCCCCACTTGACCATGTTCTTGTGGACACCAACCTCTATGTAGAGGGCTTGGTTGTGGAACGCCCTTTGTGGAAGATCTTTCTCAGAAAATACTAAATTATTGTTTGTTGTAATCATCCCAACCATGGCTTGGAAATGATTTGGATCGAGGTCGTTAGGGACCAATTATTTTTCCAATATCCCCCTATGTGCAAGTGATATTTTAGAAGTTCTAGGATTGAGATTAGGGCAAGAGTTTTCTTCAGTTTTTCCACAATGTTGTATTCATTTGGTAATATTTTTGTGGGTTTTTGTGGGGCTCCTTGTATTGTAACTCTCCCTCAATGGGTAGTCACATTGCAGTTGTTGTCTCCACCTCGTATAGTCACTACATTTTCTCTATTGTTGTCATCTTGCGAGAGGGTTCCTAGAAATATGTCACCGTATGTATAATTAGCATTATGGTAATCCTGGTCCTTTCCTTTGTCATAACTTTTAGTGTGGTTTAAGATTGGGTTGGTGTATATTTGAAGGTCCTTGTTCTCAAGATGATTTTCAACATCTACTTCTCCTTTGTCTATCAAGTCTTATATGAGGTGTTTGAGTCTCATGTAATTGTTGGTTGTGTGTCCTTTAATCTTAAGGAATTCATATGTCTTTCTCATTATACCATGGTTTCTTACAGCTAGGTTCCTCATAGTTTGGGTGATCATTCACCTTGATGAGGTTTTTTGTACTAGTTTACACATGATTGTTTCAAGTGAATCTCCTATTACTATGAACTGCCTCTTGGTTTGATCGCATTGCCTTTTTTTTCCTCCTTGATTCATTTATTGGTTGACTACCTAGTTGTTCTTGGCATAGGTAAGTTGGTTGTTTTATGTACTATTTGGAACATATATTTTTTGTGCCACTTGAGGTCTTTTTTGAGGTTTGTTTTATGCATTACATAGTTCTCTAGTGTCAACTACTCAATCGTTTGTAACGTTCTTTTTCTTTCCCCAGATCTTAGGTTTATCATTTGAACTAAAGGGACTATCTTTTGATTTTGTCAATTTAAGGACTCCCCTTGCGATGAGGGATCTCTCAATATTTAATCCTTTTTCAATTTTTTCTTCAAAGTCTACAGGACATAACATAGTGATTTGGTAGTTGATCTTTGGTAGGACATTTGAGATGAAGATATCTACCAATTCCTTGTCAGGAATGGGCTATTTGCATCAACTAGTTTTGTACCTCTATCGATGTAGATAGAAGGTAAAGGACTCTCCTCGACTTTGTTTTATTATGGATAGATTTTTTATAGTGACGCCTTGCTCTATGTTGAATGAGAAGTGGTTTATGAACTTGCTAGATAGTTCATCAAAGGTTTTACTTCTTAGTGACAGATGGGAAAACCACTTCATAGCATGACCTGTAAGGCTACATGGAAAGGTCCTCATGAGGTAAGTGTCATTGTTTTGTACCTCCATACATGACATTGATAATTCTCGTACGTGCTCAACTAGATCTCCTTACCCTTTGTACTTGTTGAACTTGGGTATTTCAAAGTTTTTTGGAAAAGCTAGTGTAGCTATGGAGCAATCGAATAGAAATAGACATATTTCCTGAAGGGTGTAGGTCTTCTTTGTTTTCCCTACCTGCATGTATTCTACCTTTTGGCTCACTACTTCGAGTTGTAGTTATATCTCTATTTTTGGTACCTTTGATTGCAAGTCTTGCATGTAATAGTCTTGTATATATATGAGATCGGTTTTATCATTTTGTGTGTGTCATATGTTAGAAGTGTGTGAAGATAGAGAATATATCGAACACAAATATGGTGTGAAATTCAGTAGAGTAATAGTGCAAATTTTTCTATGTGTGATGCAAAGAGCAAAAAAGAGCAGAGTAGGGCAGAGCGAAGTGCAGAGTAGGAAAGAAGATCCATAATCAAATCTATGAGCTTCACTGGAATGATAACCTAACATGAATAAATTCTACTATCTAGGTTCATCCTTTAGATGGTTTAAATCTAAAATTTTGTAAGGCAGCGAGCCTTCTCTTTTGAGCAATGAACTCTAGGCAGTGTGCCTAAATGCAAGTGCATTCTTTTGTAAAACCTTTATTTGAGTACTCAAATCATGGACTAACCTCCACCATGGTTTTTCCTTTAATAGTGTTTCCACGCAAAAATATTTTTTTTATGGTGTTATGAATGTTTACTTTGAATGCTTGCATTTTTATTTTACTGTATTGACATAATGGTTGAGTTTTAGATTAATAAAGTTATGATTTGTTGAACATTGATTAATCCCCCTCTCTCAGTGTTCCCTTGAGCCCAATAATTGGTATCAGAGCATCTGGTTCCTCGAAAGAAGTTTAGCAGCTTGAGGTGGATCTTGGAATGTGATGGACTCTGGTAGTCTTCAGCATTAGCTTTTGGTGGCACTTGATGACCTTGATCAGTGTAAAGAATAAGTCCAGGAATTGAAATAAAATCTTAGGGATGGTAATAAATTCATTCAGTCATTGAAGGATCGGATTGTTAAATCCAGGGAGAAAAGGAAGGATCTATGTGATCAAATCAAGCAACAAGAGAGTGAAAACATGGATGATGCTCACCTGAATCAGACCTTGAAGGAAATAACTGAAGAATGTGAAAATCTTGCCAGAGAAAATGCTACCCTAAAGAATGAGATGGAATCTATGGTGATGAAGTTGCCTAAAGAGATTGAAGAAAGGAAGAAGAATGAAGAGAATTTAGCTCAGTCCTTAAAGGATAAATTTGATGAACACAAAAGAATAAATGAAGAATTCGCTCAACTAAAAAGTGAACTGCAACAATCCAGAAACAATGAAGAACTTGGTTAGTAGATTGTTATTCTCAGGAATGAACTTACTACTGCAAATGAGTACAAAAAAAATTTTAAGATCATTTCAGTGAAGCTTGATGAGTTAAATCAAGGAAAAAAGAGTGGAAATGATAAGAGAGGTCATGGATATGAAAAAGGAGAAAGTTCCAGACCTGGACAAAAGAATTTCAAACAAGAAAACTTGATGAAAAAAGTTGGAAGGTATCCGATAAGACAACCTAATGCTCAAAAAATTAATGGATATTGTTTTTCTTGCAATAAGTTCAGTTATATGGCTACTCACTGTAGAAGTAATATTAAATCAATAGATTCATCATTTTCTGGTCAGTGTTTCAAATGCAAGAAATTTGGTCATAAATCAATTGAATGTAGAAATTTGTCAAAATACTCTGTCAATAGCAAGAATGTTGAATGTTACACATGTGGAATATTTGGACACATTTCTAATCAATGAATATCAAGAAGAAATCAATGGAAAGATTGGTTTGGACAAGGAATCACTGTGTGCTACAATTGCAATAAGTTTGGTCACATTATAAGATTCTGCAGAAACAAAACTATGGATAGAAGAGGTCTGGTATACAAATTAGAAACAAATAGGAAGATGATAAAGGAAAAGGAAAAGTGACTACAGATGAGATAAGAGATGAGATGAAGAAGAAATGGGTAAGGAAGAATTATTATGATGTTGGAAAACGTTTTGCACTAGAACTTGCTTCCGGTAATTGATTTCAGGCCACTGGTCTAGGGAGAGTTTCTCAAGAAAATCTATCCTCCCCTGTCTATGGATGGTACTGGAACACGAAGAATAGTCAAGAAGGTTTTTTTATGATGTGTAGATATTTTGGAGAACTTTCACAAGAAAATTCAGAGAATTCATAGGTCTATAAGATAATTTTTCTCTCATTGTCTAAGAAAATAGAGCACCCAAAAAACTTAGGGAAAATGCATTTATTGCACATGTGTGAACTATAAAAGTCAAGTTGGAATCATCATTTGTCACTTTTCATCAAAGAAGGAAAGGAGAGCACTCGCTAGAAAAAATTTGAAGCAGAGAAGTTGATTCGCCTTCGAAACTCAAAATCTATCAGGTATTTCAGTTAGTTTCAGAATTTCCATATAATTTGGTGTCTGGTTGTCAAAACCTAAGTACAAAAAAATAAAATGGAACAAATCAAGAGGAAAATCATTTTGGACGAATAGACCAGTGGAAAGATTAGGTCCATGAGGATTTTTCTATTACCCAACGAATTGAAGCAAATGAGTGAAGCCAAACACAAAAATTTGGATATTTGGAATGAGTTTCCATAGTTTGAGGACACAAAATTTGTCAGATTCATCTTGAGAAGATTACATGATGATACTTTAACTTTGGACAAACCCTAGATCATTTCAAAGGAGGTAATTGAGAATTTGAATGGATTATACAAAGTCAGGGATATACCAAGGAATAAATCCATCTGGAACAAGAAATTTGAAACCATAACCAAAATAATCAGAGATCGTAGGGCGCTAATCATTGTGACAATCAAGAATACTATTACAAAATATATTGCGCATGGAATTTCATATAAATTCTTTTTAAGAAACCGAGAAGGAGTGACTTCAGCTGGCATAGTTTATATTTCTCACAAGATGATAATCGAAGGTCAGGACTTTGACCTGTGTGGGTTGATAAAGGATCAACTAATGGAGAATGTGAAATTGACAAAAGAAATAGGCTACCCTTTCAGGTTTGGTACTTTGATCATATGATTAGTAATGTATTTCTTGAATTGTTTGCCAAAAATTGACAATCTGGTGTGGAATACAAACAAACTAGTTTGTAGACAAATATACTCATTTTTTAGGAGCTTGGCTGATTGGGATATAGAATTTGAATTTTTTTTTAAGAATGTGCTTGGAAAGTGTGGTTCAGTCAACATATCCCCTCCAGTAAGAACAATGGAAGTTGGTTCCTCTTCTGGTGGCATGGATAAAAGGTAGAAAAGAGAAAAATAAATTATGGAATACAACCCTTTGGAATGCAAAGTTCCCATAATTGAGGAAAAAGTTAAAGAAAGGGAGATTGTGGATATTCTAGACGAAGAATTGGATGAAGAAACTGAGGAATTACAGAAAAATGAATCAGAACCAGAAAAAGCTAGTGAGGAAGAAGATGATCTGACAAAATAAAAACTATAGCAGCTTATTCAAGAAGAAGGTGGAATGAAAAAGATTGCTAAGTTATGGTTTGTTAGACCATCATAAGATCAATATATGATTTTGATTATACTAAATTCTCATGTTGAGCACTGCAAGATCAAATTTGAAATTTTTTAGAACATTCTACCTAAGGAAATGATTGAATGCAGTAATATGAACTCTAAAGAAAAAGACAAAGAAGAAGGTGAAGTTATCTCTCACCCGAAGGATCAGTTTAGAGTATCACTTGCCAAACTAAAGAAGAAAATGAATGAATTGAGGCAATGCATAAATTGAGCTAATAAAATCTACAAATATTACATTTGTTGGCCTCATGTTATTAGCAATTATAGACATAAATTGGAACATATTGCAACAGAGTTGAATAGTATTGGGAAAATCTTTGACATGTTTCAGGATCGGGATGGCACCATCAGAAAAAGGATTTGAGAGTTACATTCTAAACATACCAAAATTCAATTCACCAAGAACACACTTGTTGATACTTTTTGGAAGGTGAAGGATCTAACCAAATGCATATTGGAGCAAATGGTGGAGATATTAAGGAAAGGTGAGAAATTGGAAGAAGCAATTACAATTCAAAAATCTTTAACTGAAATAGTCAACAAAACATCCAAAAAAAATAGTTTGATCATTATCATTGGGATATCAATAGATGCTTGGAATAAATTCCTTCTGGAAATGAAGAAAAATCCTAAGATAATTTTCTAAAGTAGTAGTCAATTGTTTTCAAAATTTTGAAGTTTTGGTCTAAGGGGGAGAATTGTCATTATATATAATTGGGAGTTTTGAATATTTTGAACACATGTTTTGTATTTTTGGAATATGGTTTCTATGCTTTTTCATTGATATCAAAGGGGGAGAGAATACAGTGAAAACTGCCTTACAAATCTCAGAGGGAGAGAGTACAGTAAATTTTGGCAGTGTACTTATAATGATTCTAACACTTAGTCATTTTTTACTAAGTGTTGCCATCAATTACAAATGGGGAGATTTTTTTCATATGGCTTGCAATTTTTCTCATTGATGGCAACCTAAGTCATGCACTGTTCTTGCAGTCAAAAATTCCTTACAAATATCAGGGGGAGAGAGTACAGTAAAGTTTGGTAGCGTAATTATAATGATTTTGACACTTAGTCATTTTTCACTAAGTTTTTCCATCAATGCGAAAGGGGGAGATCGTTGGGATATGGATTGTAAGTGTTTTCATTGATGGCAGCCTAAGTCATGCCCTATTCTTGCAATGAAAAATTCCTTACAAATCTTGGGGGGAGAGAGTACAGTAAAGTATGGCAACGTACTTACAATGATTCTGACACTTAGTCATTTTTCACTAAGTGTTTACATCAATTCCAAAGGGGGAGATTGTTGGCATATGGCTTGTAATTTTTTTCATTGATGACAACCTAAATCATACATCTGATCTACAGTACAATTTTGGTTTACACCGAAAGAACAGTATGAAGAACATGGCATCTGGTTATAGGCATAAAATTTGATCTGAATACCTCACTGGACTATTATTTTGGGTTGTAGATCTCTAAGGAAGGTTTTTTATGTTTTTCATATATTGATACGCATTCACTGGTATGTGATCTAGGAGATTTGGTGCACTAATTTGTTGATTATATGTGCTAGAAGGATGACCTAGCGAATATAGTAATCGTGGATGTATAAGGAGTAATTAATCAAATTTTTATGTTCTCTATTATGTTTGTTTAGGTCCTATCTTTGTCTTAACTACCTTTGGAGGATGCGCATAAAGAATTAGTGGTGGATCTATCTGATATTTGAGAAGAACTAAATGTCTTATGAAGCCAACATAAGAATGATCAAATCCTTGATATCGGATATATATATGAGATCAATTTTATCATTTTGTGTGTGTCATATGTGGAGAAGTGTGTGAAGATAGCGAATATATGGAACGCAAATATGGTATGAAATTCAACAGAGTAATAGTGTGATTTTTTCTATGTGTGATGCAAAGAGCAAAAAGAGTAGAGCAGGGCAGAGCGAAGTGCAGAGCCAAAAAGTGGATCTAGAATCAAATCTATTAGCTTCACCGAAACTATAACCTAGCATGAGCTTCTAAAATTTTGTAAGGCAGTGAGCCTTATCTTTTGAGCAGTGAGCTCTAGGCAGTGTTCCTAAATGCAAGTGAATTATTTTGTAAAACCTTTATTTGAGTACTCAAATCGTGGATTAACCTCCACCATGGTTTTTCCCCTAACAGGGTTTCCATGCAAAAATATTTGTGTTATGGTGTTATGAATGTTTCCTTTGAATGCTTTCATTTTTCTTTTAATGTAATGACATAATGGCTGAGTTTTAGATTAATAAAGTTAATATTTGATGAACACTAATTCACCCCCCTCTCAGTGTTCCCTTGAGTCCAACATCACCTTGTTGATTGTAGTTTTTTGAGGTACATATTGTCTAGGAGGTGGAATTTTGTTTTGTGGTAAGTAGTGGGATGGACCTCCTTGATACTATTGTTCCACTACTGCTTGTTTGATCTGAGTTGATTTTTTGTACAAGGGGTTTTCCTTGGTTTGGCCACTAATTTGTGAGAATACATGTGTCATGTTCAGAATCTTTGTGGGTTCGGTTATATGTCTCACAACTAAGTTATCCCCTAGGGGAATAATATTAGGATCTTTGGGAGCCTCCATGTTAAAATCTAATGGTAGTTTAGCACCACTATGTGCTAACTTGAAGAAGTGTGAATTTGGGTCATTTCGCAACAATTTTTCCATTAGTTTGAGAACCTTGGGGTTATTGGAATGTTCAAATAGTTCCTCATCATTAATCTCTTCCTCACTATCTACCTCCTCTATGATTACTCTTTCTAGGTCCTATTTGTTTTGTTTTATCACTTTTTGTTGTTTACAGTTTATCTCTTCCTCACTGAATGTGTCTTTGTACATGGGTCTCTTTTAGGGTGGTTCAAGGTCACTCAACCTATAGCCCCATGGGTTATCTTTTTTGTTTGTGTTGTTTTTTGGTGGGATTCTGATGTGGTTCTTGTCTGCTTCCATGTTCTTCCTATGTTGTGATCTTTTAGTTGTCATAAACAACTACCAAGATTTTGTGAATGTTTTCATGACTCTCAGCTATGAAAAAATAATGATTTTTTTTCTTTTTGTGGATTTTCTATTTTAAGGAAAATTAAAAATCTTTTGTTTTTAGTTCAATGCATTAGATCCAAGGGTGGTTGGCCCATTGAAAAGAATAAATAGAAATGGCCTAGTCAATTTTGACAGGTGCAATATCTTATCAAGATGTACCCTTGGAAAACTTTAGAGTAGGAGGGTCCTTTGAAAGACGGAGTATGCATTTTTTCTTAAGGATTTTTCTCTTTCCACAGATCATGAAGGGTGTATATCTATTCCAATGCAAGAGGTGGTAACACGAGTCTTCCGGCTACTAGTTTTTCTTTCTCTTCCTCTTTATCTAAGATGTTTGTTGTGTTTCACCACTAGTTGGGTGTTTCATTCTTCTCAAATATGAAGGTCCTTAAAATACTAATGATATTAGTTTTTTCACCTTTAATGTGTGTGAGATGTGGTTGTAGGATTTTTTCAATAAGGTTCAGTTGTTGAACTGGAGCAACAAGTCACCAAATGGTCATATGGTGAGAGTGTAGATGTTCTTATATCGTTTGTTGTGAAGCTCAAGACCCTAACTTTTGAGTGTTGTTTTGGAGGTGGCACTATTCTTGGAAGCCAAAATACTGGAAGGTCTTGATTGATATCTCACTTATCCTTCTAGAGGATATGTTGTGGAAAATCTTACTTGAACTATTTGTGAGTTCCAAGTAACTGTTGATATCTTAGAAGTGTGAGTGAGGGAATAATCCAAGTTTAATTTTTTTTATTCTGATTTCCAAAAGTAGGATGGATGTTCAGAGTGGATGAAGAACTATATGAAACATCTGGGTTTCTAACTTTTTTGTTCGAACAAGGATCATGTAAGCAACTTTGATTTTTTTTTTTTATGATTTCCAATAGGATTAAGAAGAAGTGATGCGTTTGGAGAAAAAGCAACAGACTGTGAGAAAAAATGGCTAGATTTATCAAGTGCACCCTAAAAAAATTCAAGTGTGTTGGTTTTTTAGAAGAAAGTGCAAGCTGAAATGTCAAGTGCGGCCTCTATATGTCTTTGTCAAATGTGTTGTTTACTTAGTCAAAAGCAAGCTTTCCTTGGAAATTGCACTAGTTTCTAAGAAGCAAGTGTGAGTTGAAAGGAGTAAGTGCATTGGTTTTGCATCAGTGAAATTTTTGGGATGGAGAGAAAAGGTGGGCTTTTTCTAGAAAGTGCACCCAATATTGGATCAAGTACAATAGAAACACTAGCAGAAGTGGCCTCTATGTAAATTGATTTTCTAGTTCTAGTGTTTTTGACAACAGATTTGATGTTTTTCTTATAGTTTTTGGATGTTTTGATTTGTTTCAAAATATGGTAAGTGATACAACTTTGACTGACTCCAAAAAGCATGTACGTGTGTGAAATGTATTTCCATGGCTTTAAGTTTTACGAAATCGTGATACCCAGGCCATATTATCCAATGTTTACTTTGAGCTAATGTAACCTAAAATTAAAGCCTAAATATTTGGAAACCTTTAAGGAGATCCTTCAAGGATTGCAAATATAGGGCTTATCTTAAAAGCATACACTAAGTTAAAGGGTTTGTGATTCAACCATCATGTTTAGTGTTTTTTGGGATGTATTACTTTTAGTTCAAGCATAATGTTTGATTTCAATATTTATTTTGAATTCTTTCAAACAGTTTTATACAGATAAACATTACAACCCTAGAGATAGAAACCATCCTTTTAGGCAAGCTTGCCTCATGCCTTGAAGGGACGATTTTACATGCAACTTATGGTGTGGGCGTAAACTCATACATGGAAAGTAACTTCTTGGAAGTAAATTATGATGCACCACTTTCAAATAATATTTTTGGATAAAGGGTAGCTTCTATAACATTTGGTTCATAGTCATGTTTTGGGGTTATGAGTTTCGTATGTTTATACATGCAGTTTTTTTCTCAATTAAGAGGCCTCCTAGCCCTTTCGATTTTTTATGTATCACGTGGATACTGGGGGAGACTAATGTTAGTATAAAATAGCCTTAATTGGTGGGTGATGAAATTTCATCACACCCACAATAAATTCTATAGCGGACCAAAATAGTACTGCTTCGGTCACCTATGAGTTTTCCAACGTGAGATGTGTCTCAATAGGCATGCCCTCTAAAGGTATGCTTTCAAAATAAAAGTGTGAAGCTCAAGAAATTTTTTCTTACCCAAGATCACCAAAAGGTGCAAGGGGAGAATAAAAACACCTAGCTTGCCAAAAAAATTATGCATAGAATAGATTTCATAGAAATTTGGTTCGTTTTAAGCACCTCGAGAGGTGCTATCCCCAAAATAGTGTGAATATATCAATGGTTCTTTTTAAAAGCATCCAATGGAAGTGTTATGGATATCAACCAATACCATCGCAAAGGTGCAAAACAAAAGAATGATTTGTTCATTTTTAAGCTCAAAATTTGAGTGTTTCTAAATTGATCCTAGTCTTATTTGGTCAACAAAAATAAATGTGATCATGCATCAACAAAAGGAAATAATTTTTGTCATTTAAGTAGAATCAAACATTCCAAGTGTTACTTTGAAAGTTGAAAAAAAAAATAGAGCACCAATTGAATTGTGTGTTGTTCTTTTTATGCAACAAAATAGAACTTCTTAACTTAGAAATCTTTGAAATGATTCATGTTTAGAGCACCAAAAATGAATTTTTCATTTGTGTTGTTCTTTTTATGCACCGAAAAAAAATTCCTAACTTAGAAAGCTTTGAAATGGTTCATTTTTAGAGCACCAGAAATGAAGTGGTCATTTGTATTGTTCTTTTTATGCACCAAATAAAGATTTCTAATTTAAGAAATATTTCGTTAACATCGTGATTCCTTTGGTCGTTTGTCTTCCCTATAGAAAATAAATGTTAGTTGTTTCTCAATCCTGCATACATAACCATTAATACCTGTCACACATTCCAAACAGGCATTTGTTAGCATTAAAGCACCAAATTAAACTTACAGATCTCAGACATAGGTTTCATAGAGTGTATGCGCAAAAAAAATGGTAAGTGCATCATATGTCAAAGAGAAAAAGCGTTGGAAAAAAATCAAGTTTTCCCTTTGTCAAAAGACAAAGGCGTTGGAAAAAACCAAGTGCACTAGTTTTAGGGTCAAGTGCATAGATTTCAAGGTCAACAGAGCAGATTTCATGAAATTCAGTGTAACAACTTCCAAAAACATGTGCATGAAGATTTTCTAAAGCTCCTTTGGGACCTATAACTTCAAAATTTTCTCACAAAATCATTAGTATTGAGGCCTCGGGTCCCATCGGGTGTGCTAGAATGTGTGAGGTGGGAAATCATAGAGCGTAAACAAGATAAATGCAATGAAATAAAATCTAATCTAAATCAAAAAAATTAATCTAGATCTATTCCTTCACTCACAAAATGACTTGCTAAGCTATTAAAAACACATACTGAAATCCTACGATTCTAAAATTGAATTCAAAACAAAGAGAGGTTACCATCCTATGTCTGAGTGTGTTCGCAAGATGTCGGGTTGTTCATATCACTGTGAAGCCTCCATTGTTGCATGCGAGAATCTTTGATTTCGTGTGTGTGTTGATGAAAGATATGTTGAAGCTTTTTCAATGGTGATTAGGAATATTGTTAGTACTTCTTTGTGCAAATGATGTTGATTCTTCAATCTTGTTTTGTGAGGAAAGAGGTTTGTTATATAGAAATTGTGATTTGAAATGGATGATCAGTATAAACAATGTTGAATCAACATCGACATTTGAAGGTTGTTGAGAGGATTTAGACATGAATAATTTGTGCAAAATAGATTGCATGATTAGTGTGATTGAAGAAATAGATTGAATAATCTATGGGATTGAGAAATAGATTGGATTTTTAGGATTTAGATTGATCAGTTAGAAATTGGATTGATTAGTCAGGAATAGATTGAGAAATTAGGGGATTGAAATTTACTCAATCAGGAAAGTGGTTGAGAATGATTAATTTAATTGATTTAAGTAATTCATTCATTTTGGAGTTGAACATGCAAATCAAGTTTGACTTTTGCAAACAAAGTTGCATTAGTTTGAGTTGATTTTTTATGATGTTTTGAATAGTTTATTCAAATTATTCAAATTTTGGAGGGAAAGTGAGTTAATTAAATTATTATGATTTAATAATTCAATTAGCTTAGGGGAATGAAGTGGTTTAGTGACGTAATTAAATAATTGATGTTATTTAGCTAATCGAGATGAAATAAAGTTATATTAGGGCTTTAGGGTGATCCCACAATACTGGTTTAAATTTTTTGGCAAAAAAGGACACTGAACTGATTTTTTCTTACTAAATCTTCACTTTTGGGCACCTATAGTGGCTAAACCGTGAGGAATTTGAAGATGATGCAAACTAGTGATTTGTGGCATTTTTTTTGTAGATTCGAAATATATTTTTTCATTTTTTTTGGAATCATATTGCACTTCTTTTTCTATCTCCTTCGAAAACTAGTTTTTATTAGTAAACACCAATTTTAAGGAGTGATGCTCACCTTATACAACATCTTTTTTTCTATAAAGGATAAAATTCTAATTTTTTTGAATTTAGATTTTTAACTACGATATCTAACCCTTTCATTTGGTTTCATAGTGTTTTATTGAATTATTTATTTCTTAATCAAGTTTCGAAGTCAAACCAATTACAATTCAGACATAGGCAGATTGTATACAACATAAAAAAATTTGTATGTATTGAAATTCAAAAAAAAATTATGAGATCAAGGACATCAATACCTAGCGTGCACATATTTTTTGAATTTTATTTTGCAATCTATTATTTTTTCACATGTGCAGAATATAGAGCTTGGTTTTTGGTGAAAAACCTATGTTTAATCAAATTAAAAAAACAAATACATAATAAAACCAAAACATATTAAAATTATATTCAATGGATAGCTCATTCCGAGGACTACCATCATCTAGTTGGGTATGTGAATTCTCTTCTACTTCCATCCTCAACTCGAGCTTCGAAGGGGAAAATTATGGAGATTTGTGGTGCTAGAGGGGGAGTAGGGCGGAAAAGGGGGTTCAAATGAACCCAAGTTAGAGCGAACCCCCCTTGGAAGTTCACTCAAACCTGGGTTCATTTGAACCCTGGTTTGAGCGAACCCCCCTTTCTACAAAGTTTCTCTTAGTATTTTATTCTAGGACATGTGAAATATGTGGGACCCAGGATTTAATAGGGTTCACTCGAAGGGGGGTTCGAGCAAACCTTTGTTGGGTTCATTCGGACCCTAAGTTCATTCAAACCCCTTAAGACCCAAAAACATTTCATGGGGGCATTTTTTGCAATTTTGATTCCTCAGTAGAATTGTAAACCAATTTTGTGGGATCACCCTTTATTAAATAAATGTAATTTATTTAACTGGTCAAATTTGGTCAAATGCAAATTAATTAACTAATGTCATTTTATTCAATTAATAGAAAAACTAGGGTTTTAGGACTTTATTAAATAAATGGAATTTATTTAATTAGTCAAAAATGATGAAAAAATGAATTAACTAATGTCGTTTTATTCAATTAATAGGGGAAATTAGGTTTTTTATGCTATTGATGTGAAATATAGTGATATTCGATGATAATGATGTCGATGATGTGAAAATGTCAATTAAAGTGTGTGATAGATGTTAGGTCAATTTTACATGTCTACATGTTTCAACAAAATGGATGCCACATCGGTGCTATATAGGAACCTTTGGTTTAAGGACCTTCTAATGTTCAACTTTATAAAAAAGTGGCCTTCAATTGAAGGTCTTTCATAAAAAGGCCTCCTTCAAAAATTGCCCATAAAAAATGTTTAATGTTAAGAAAAAATATTTACCTTTTATCAAATGTCAATAATAAGTGGAATGACCAAGACCCTCTGATGAAGACAAATTTTCATTCAAAATTTTGACACCTAAATTATTCCACCTAACCCTAATCATCATCATGTCATCATTAATTGCACCTATTTATCATTAATCACGTAATGAACTATCAAAGATCTATTATCAAATATCTTTATCATTTAATCATTATATATTATTTATTACTTATTATCCATTTATCACATCACAAATATGAATTTAATAATTAATAATTATCATGTATCCATTTAATTAAATAATATTTTATTATTTAATTAAAAGTGATCTAATTTCCATTTTTAAATAATTTTCATTTTAACTCCTCTTTTTTATTCAATCAACTTTTCCTTCCATCATTAGTTAAATCTTCTTCATATTAGAAACTCAATCTTCTCTGACAAGTCAAATCTTCTCCATTTTCGATTCAACCTCTTCAATCTATATCAATTAATTAAACCTTAAATTAGAAACTTCATGTGCACATTTATCCATCATTTTAATTAGAAAATTCAATATTATCCTCTCATGACTTGAATTATAAAATTTCTAATTTTAGTTAAGTTGACTCCACTGATTTTCTAGTTAACTTAGGTTCTAATCCTCATCCACATCTTCTAGGTCTATAAATTTAGTCATTTTCTTCATCACTTAGATCCATCATACAACTAAGCAAGTATATTCTAGCAAATCTATCACTAATTTGTCTTTTAGTGTTATGCTATTTGAGATTGCATCCACATATCTTCAAGGTGAATCAACATTATCAAATTATTTTTGAGGTTTGTTGTGGATTTTTTAGGTTAAAAGTAATTTTAATTTCAATTTTTTTTCAATTTCTAGCTTATGATTTCCAGTGCTTACATTTTGGTGAACCCAACATGAACATGCAGTCTATTAATTGATTTTGTTGTCTATGAGCATGATTCTTTTGCAATTCATAGGATTTTTGGCAAGAAAACATGTTCCAAGAAAAAAAAATCATATTTTGATAAGTGATTTCTAACATGTTTTTCAATTTTTGACATCATATTTGATAAATGTTTGAAATACTTTATCATTTATAGATATTGATTGATCTAATTATTTGTAAGTTTCAAAGATCAAATCGTGTTTTAAATAGACTAAAATAGATAATTTACATGCTAAATCATTTATTAAATAGAAAAAACATGCATTAAATAACTAAAATACATAGCTTTCGTGTTAAATCACTTGTTAAATAGAAAAAATTATGTTAAAATTGTTGAAATCATGATTAGTTTATAAAAACCACCTATTTAATTGCTAAAACTGCCCATAAAATTGTTTAAACCATGTTTCAATTTCAAAAACCACTATTTTTTAGGTTAATACCATGCATTCTTTTTAAAGGCTAAAACCATGAATTTTAAGAAAAACAATTGTTTCTAGGCAAAAACCACCATCTTAAAGGCTAAAACCACCAATTTTAGGGAAACCCACTATGTTATAGTCAAAACCATGAATTTTTAGTTAAAAATATTCACTACAAGTAAAAACCACTATTATAAGGAAAAACCATGGTCTACAAGTAAAAACTGCTCTTTGGAAGCTTTAACCATTGTTTGTTAGGAAGAAACACAATTTACTGTCTTAAAACCACTTACTGGCAGGAAAACCATGGTTTGAAAACATAAAACCAGTGCCCAACACCTTTATAGCTAGCCTTTGATCACTTGGGCGACCGGGAGCTAGGTTGTAGGGGGCTAAAGGACCTTACGCATCTTCAAATGATTTTACTAAATAACTTGCATTCACTAAAATGATTATAACTTTTGCAATTTACTTATCTATTTTTCAACTTCTTGTATAGAAAGCTAGTTTTGAGATAGAGGCACTAGTGGAGACAATGTTTTCATATAAAATTAAAAATATCAGTTATAATCATGTTCAAAGTTAGACATTTATTTTTATAACTTTAAACGAATGTAACTAATGCATATTTTATCAATTTGTGATGATTTTTTTTTTAATTATCAAAATTTTACAATAAATATAATCATGTATTTATTTTTTCTATTTGAAGTTTTATTTTTCTATGTTTTGCAATTACCTTCAATTGCATTTTTCTTCTCTTTTCAAAGCTCAAGGCACACAAAATAAATATTTTCTCAAATCAAATTTTAGAATTTGAACTTCTAATATATTTATATTGCAAGAAGGTTGTTTGAAGATAATTTTTATTGACCTTTTCTCCTTTTATTTTCTTTGTCTTTTTATTTGTCTTCAAGTAATTGTTTTGTGGGATTAAAAATAACTCCACAAATTAATATTGTTAAATTAAAGAACAAGTGTCTTTAATCCTGAAAAAAATTGTGTGTGTGTATGCTCTTCTCTCGCACACTTGCATGATCTTAAGAATAGAAAACACCACTTTTTCCTTTTTTTAGGGGGTCTATCTAGGGATTTTATCACCCTAGAGGATAACCTCACTCTAGTGTTTCAATGGAATATAAATAGTAGGGTTGAATTGAAAGACACACCTCTTGGAAGTTGTGAGCTTGTCATTTGAGCTAAACCTCCAAAGAACTTTATACCTTGGGGAAGTGAAGGAGAAGGGTGGGTTACTCTATTCTCCTAAATTTTTGACTTGCACTTTCAAATTCATGGATTAGACCTCACATACCCTTGTGGAATATAGAGGATTCACCTAAAATTCCTATATAGCCTAGTTTAAGACCCTTCAGTCGTTGATTAGTGTGGTGCAAGGTATAGTATCATACTTGAAACTACTAATCATGTATCTCCCTAAGTAGAGATAGAAGCTCTTTGGGCAAGGTCTTTGGACCTTGAAAGAAAGGGAAAATGTGAGCCCGTGTGCCAGTAGATCCCTATCTATTAACTCTTAAAAGATAAGTGTCTTGCATTAATCTTGGGATATTAACCTTTGGTTGGTTGGCATGTACTAAGTTAACACTCGTACTTCATTAAGTTAGGATTATTCATGTGTTTTTTATGTCTATTATTGTAAAGTAAAACCTCCCCATGTGAAACCCAATGGGGACCTTATCCTTTTTTTAAGCCTTATATTTTTTAATTTTCTATCTTTCTATTGGTATAGTTTCTCAAGTTTTCAAAAAACCAAAAAATATTTGAAAAAACATAAAATCCATTTTTTTATTTTGAAAAGTCCAAAAACCAAAAAAAGTAGTGTCAATAGGTTCATGCCACCCCTTACTATGTCACAAGAAAATAAAAACATAAAACAAAGAAGTACAAACCCATTTGCAACTAGTCAATATAATTAAACTAGGAGTTTATACGATAACCCTAGTGTTGAATGCACGAGACAACTGAGAGGGGGGTGAATCAGTTGTATCTTAAAACTTCAAAACTCTCAAAAACATTTAGAACCACATTCATTCAATTAACCCTTAATTTGTTATAATGATTTCTCATGAAAATAAAATAACTCAACTCATATTTATATCATCCTCAACCTTGAAAACATTCTCCAAGGTCATCTATGTACCTCTGTAGACACATAAAAATGACCAAGGCCTGCAAACACTATTTTACCACCTTTTCATCCTAGCATAATTATGATATTTTCAACTATTAATTAAATAACTCATAATTGTTTAATTAATTCATGACCCCTTTTATTCTTCCTGATTATTAAATAAATATTCTGATTTATTTATTTAATGTGTCACTAATTATCTAAAGTCTTCTCATAATTAAATAAAGTCTTTGTTTATTTAATTAATCTTTGTCATCAATGTCCTCTTGATTATTAAATAAATATATTTATTTAATATGTCACTAATTCCCAAAATCTTTTTTTAATTAATTAGATTTATTAGATTATTTAATTAAATCAATTACTTCTTCTAAATTAAATAATTATTTCTAATTATTTAATTGCCTTATGTGACATTTCCCTCTTTTTAAATAAAACAATTTATTTAAAATAACTTCACATGGTTAACTACTTCTTCTTTTAGTAAATAATCTTAACTCAATTATTTACTATGTCACTAAATCAATATTTTGAATTAATTTTAATTCAAAATGGAAATATTCTTCTACTAATCAAGTAATTGTTAAAATTACTGATTTTCTAAAATCTCATCTTCTTATCTTTTGATTTTTACTAATCTCATCTCACTGTCACATTCATTCTCTATCCTTGATTTAATTTCTTAAATTAAATCTTGTCCACTCATTTGAGAATTTTACCCTAACCCTAATTGAGAGTGGCCATTTTGAATCTTGACCATTGATTCTAGGGTGTTTTTCTCAATCTTTAATCTTATCTGTGAGTTCAATATTTTATTTTCTATAAAATGGCAATCTTGTCCTCATTTTCAACATCTCTTAATATTGTGATCTCTTAATATTGCAATCTCTTATTATTATCATCTTTTTATCTCTAGGCTTCTTCATCTTTTGCATTCTTATTTAACTACTTGCATTCTAGATTTAACTTCATTTTGCATTTAGCTTCATTTTGCATTTAGTTTATACAAAATCCTTCAAATCTTTGTTTAGGGCTAGTCCATTTATAGAAGTTTTCTCATCAAATATGAGGGCACACTCTTCATCATAGCAAGCTAAGAAGGTGCAATGGAAGTCATCCATGGAGGAGGAAAGATTGGGTGAAGTTGCTTCTTGTTTCTTTTCTTATTTCTCCTACGCATTTTATTGCTTTGTTGGATTTAATTAATTTGCATGCATGCATATGTTACTAACAATCAATCTTGCAGAAAATCCATCATTACATTGGTGAATCCAACAGTTTCCTTAACACATTTTTGCAAGTTTTGGTACAACTTCCGATTTTAATTTTGAGGGTATAGGTACAAAATGACAATTGATAGACCATGCGAAGAAAATGCTCTGTTTTGTCGCATTCAAATTCATGTGCGACGCATTCGCTTTGTCACATTGCATTTGACAGCCCGAGTGATACAACAGACTTGTTGCACCACATTTTCTAGCCTCTAAACTGCAAATGCCCAATCGAGTCGCATATGCCCTGTCGTGACGCATTTGACTGGTAATATTTTTTCCCCGATTTTTTTTTTCTCAAATTTTTCCTGTTTCCTTTATTTCTAGATTAGAGTTTTTTTTTGTGCTACTAATCTATTTGTCGCAGCATGTGTCTAGCTGGAGTTAGTTAAAGTGTATTTTTAATTTTTTTCTCCAACAAATCTTGCAATCTTTTCACTCATGGGATAAAATGAACAAACATGCAAGTGCATAAGCCTAAAAAGAACAATACACTTTGTTTTACATGGGTTTAAAATTAACTCTTAGTTAGAAAATACTACAAACAGTTAAAATAAACCCCCCTGTTTGAAAAACACTACAAACAGATAAAATGAACCCCATGTATTTTCTATTTGTACACATTTGATTTTGGGTTTAAAATGAACAACATGCGAGTGTGAGTTAGCATATTCATGTGCTCTCTCTTTGTTTCTAAACAAAGATTGATTAAACTATGAATATGTTGGCTTGCTTTTGTTAAGCCTTAGATTGTGGGCCTACTTTCGTGGGAAAAATTACTCACCCCAAATCAACTCAAACCAGGAATGCGCTCAAGCCAAGCGATGCCCAACCAGTATATAAATTTAAATTTTAAAGAAATCTTAGCATTACATAACTTCACGTGGACCAAAAATTGACTCCCCAGTTCCCTTGTGGTGCATCAAAACCTATAGAGCATAACTTCTGTAGACTAGGATGATAATGCCTCTTGCGTGGCCTTCTAAACGGGTGCCCGAGATAAATCCTTTGTTGTAGAAAACCACAAATCTTCTATTCTTTGGTACAACAACGGTCGTTGCCAAGGCACCCGCACCTACGTAGTTCTTAGTAGAAATGATCAATTTTCCATGGGAGTTTCATGGAGGTTGGAATCTTGGTTGCCATAAGAAGTGAGTGCATTGTAAGGGGGAGCCTGTGGGGCCAAGCTTTTGAATTCATTCGCTAAGGATATGCAGTTCATGGGATCCATAAGAATATTGTCTTTGCAACCCTGGGATTTTTGTCAATGTCTTCAATGTGGTTGATTTTCATTTTATTTTTTACAACATCAAGTGTTTGCCAACTTGTTTTCAAAAAATTTCAACAACTGAACATCAAACTTGCTAAAATCTGAGACAAACTAGTAAATCTGCTGAATTTTTTTCCAAAATTGCTTCCTACAATGCACTCGCTCTGTCAAACCACATTCGTTACATTCTAAGCCGCAATCACTCTGATGAGACGCATTTGAAAAATTTTGCATCACAATCACAATTTTGCACCACATTTGATCTCCCATACGCCGCATTCACCCTATCAACCCGTATTTGATTGAAATTGAACCGCATTCACCATTTTGAGCCGCATTCGCCAGTTTCAAAACCACATTCGCCATTTTGAGCCGCATATGCTTTGTTTTACTGTATTTGTTGCGATGCATTTTTGAAACTTCACAACCATCTTCCCACTATCAAAATTGAAGTCCAAAACTTGTCTTTTCCAGAATTTCATCAAGTCTTTCTTTACTATTATTGTTTAAACTAGACATTGAATTGCTCAAATTCCCTCAACATTGCATTATGGATGGCATTTTTAGGATCACAATAGGATTCCATTTCCATTCCATTAGTTGCATTGTTAACTATACCATCTCCTTAGACACTCATTTTAGTAGATTTTAGGAGTAGACTCTTACCATCCATTGTCAAAACTTTGCATTCAATACTAGGTTATCTTTGGACTTAATCACCCCTTGTCTTTCAGTCAATATCCTTGTAAATTATTTCTGATTCATCAGTCTAGTGTGGAAACTTCACCTTGTCACTCCTTGTCCTTTTACAACCCATTGATATTCCAAACTTGAATCATTGCCAAAACTTTACTTGGTTAAGTATTCCTCTCCTTAGATTTACCAATAGTGAGTACATATTAGGCTCCCTTTAGTTTCATACCATTTAGTATCTCCATTTTAGTGTCACACCATTTGCATTCACAGACCTTTAGTCTCATTTTGGTCTCATTTTCTTTTCATAACATTTCTCAATTCCAAAACCTAAAAACATAGTGTCATATTTAGGTCATTCTCCCCCATCATCCCAAAGTTGAGCAAAAATTTTATGGTTGAAACTAGATTACAAAGAAATAAAAGACTCATGGATTATTTTCGACAAGACAACAAATTTCTTAATTTCACAAATTACATGAATTCCTTCCTTAATGACATGAACAATATTTCTAGTGACATGGGAAATTCCAGTATCAATCCTTTTAGTGAGATGACCATCCCACCCTCTCCACAAAATCTTTTTGAACAAATTTATCCGCAGAGACCCAAGTGGGGAAGTCTTTGAAGAAGACATACTAGCTACTTCCCAACACCCAAAAGTGGTCACTTTTGTGGAAAAAGTGGTCTTAAATAATTCTGTCAGATTCCTAGCTATGCTCCTTGACCAAGGGGATAAGTTACCAAAGGGATTTCATCTCAACGGTCTTAGAGAAACATCTCCCGATCCCCCATCACACAATCCTTCCATGGGAGTTTCTTCACAAAATATCATCAACACCATTAATACTACCTCCCTTGGTCATGCTACCACTATAACCAATGCATCCACCACAATCAACACAACATCTATTGGGGGATCCTCTAATCATACCAACACCACATCACAACCCATCCCCCAACAAAAATCTTCACAAACATTTGGAGCAACAATAAATGCAACCACCTCAAACCTCTTTGGAACTTCATCTAGTTCCATGGGTGCATCAACAAACATGTTATTAGGTTCCTCGAATGCTATGGAAACCAACTCATCAAACCCTTTTGGGAGAAATAAACAAAGAGTTGTCATTCAAAGCACCCAACCTAATTCTTCACAGGTTAATACCAACATTCCTTTGAGGAAAAACACCAACATTCCTCATGGCCACAATTTCTTATTTGGGCAAGGCAATCAAGGCACCCAATCTTTAACTCCATTTGGGCATCAACATGCTCAAAATAAAAAAAGGCCCCCAAATTCAATCCACTATGGCAGGATCTCATATCCCCACTTACGCCTCTCAATTTCAAACACATCAGCACATCCCTCAACAAAACACTCATTTCTAGCAACCAAATCAGAACACTCATTTTTCTCACCAACAACCGATTCCAAATCAACATATCTCATCACAATAGGTGGGCACTCAATCCATCCCTATCACCAACATGTGTGATTCTACCAACAACCCAATTGTGGAAGCACTCACACTCCAACTCACTTCTCTTCAAACGCAAGTGGAGACCTTGCAACAATCCAACAAAAATTCTTACATGTCACATGACTTGTGTCCATATCCATTTGATAGAGCCTTTTTTATGCCACCCTCTCCTCATGGATATGTGGTACCTCATTTTCCTAAATACAAAGGCAAAATGAACCCTATTGAACACAAAAGAGAATTCACCACTAGTTGCATGGACATTACAAATGAGAAAACATATCTCATGAAACTTTTTTCTAGAAGTCTCACAGGTCATGCATTGGAATGGTTCTCGCTATTGCCTAAAGGAATCAAAACATGGTATGAATTGGCAAACAAGTTTTTTGAAAACTATGCCTATAACACTGACACGGATATCGACATTGCCTCCTTATGCGAACTTACCCAAGAGGATGCGGGAGAGAATCTAATCCCATTTTTTCAATGATGGAGAACCTTAGCAAGCAGATGCCCAGTAGAAATACTTGAAAAGGAGAAATTCACCATGTTTGTACAAACTCTCGTAGGACCGCTAAGGTATGGCTTGCAAGTCCATTGTTTCACCACCTTTGTTGACCTTGTTGAAAAGGGTGTTCAACTTGAGAAAGCCTTGATCACCAAAGGCGAATTAAATTATGGTGGAAAAATCATCAACACCACCACAAATAATAACCCAAGTAGCTCCAATGACAAAACAAAATATTGGGTTAAGAACAAACACATCACCAATGATGGTGTGGTCGATGCAAAAATCGTCAATGTGACAGGTCATGTACTCACCATGAAAGGAGTAAAAAATCAAAATGCACCTATAACTACACCAACACCAACTGCCAATGCTATTCAAAGCAATCCTGCTCAATCTAATCAAAAGCAGCTACGTCAACAGCGATAATTCCAAAAATGCTCATACACCCCTTTGGGTAAACCTATCAAAATTGTCTTAAAAAACTAATCCAAAATGGTGTCATAACATTGGACGAACTTAAACCATATGACTCTGGTCAGTTCAAGCCATCATGGTGAGATTATAGTGTATTTTGTGATTACCACCGTGTCAAAGGGCACAAAACTTCCTCTTGTCGTCATTTGTGAAATCTAGTACAAGACCTTATTGAAAACTAGACCATTGAGTTAGGTGTTCAACCATTTATGTCTAATGTGGATCATACTATCCACAAGATTCCACTACAGGATCATGGTTCTGGTAAACCCTCCTCATCTGGCATGAAGAAACCCATAATCAGGCCAATAATGTTTGTCCTGCCTCCAATTATTCCGATGGTATAATCATCAACAACTTGTGAGCTGCTGATGAAGAATAATGTGTCAATACTATCAGTATTAAAAAGGCCCCGGACTATAACTTCACAACATGCAAAGGAAAGGTTACCATCCCAGGTCCTTTTGCACATTAGCCTAAAATCACCATACCTGGTCCATCTGCTAGATAATCAAACCCTAAACCAGAGTTCAACCTTATTAGGAAATTGAATAAAACACCTGCTCAAATATCCATTATCGAATTTCTCTATATCTCACCCGCACATAAGGCCATCTTGGATAAAATCCTACAAGAGTCATTTGTCCCAACCAACATTGATGTCAACCATTTTGAAACTATGGTCATATATCTAAATTTTCCTCATCACATTACCTTTTTGGATAATGACTATTCCTTGCCCAGACTATCTCATAATGATGCCCTTCATATCAAGGTTTTTGTCCATAAACATAAGGTTAGATGATTTTTAGTAGATGGTCGAGCAGGATTGAATATTTGCTCTTTAAAATTGGTTAAAGCTCTTGGCTTCTCTGATGCATGTGTAGATGCTACCAAGAGCATTGTCATCAAGGCATACGATGATGAAGAACATGCTTCTAAAGGCATCATCATAATTCCACTTCGGGTGGGACCAATTATTATAGATACAACATGCCAAGTCCTGGATCATGACATACATTACAATATCTTACTTGGTTGCCCCTGGATTCATGCTCTAAAGGTCATTCCTTCCACATACCACCAATACCTTAAATTCCCTTTGGATGGTACTAAAATCACTATCCCAGGAGATCCTGATTTATTAAATATTGTACCAATCTTTGAGCCACTGTTGAGCACCAGGTACCCATCAATCAAGAAGCCTTAGCTTCCACCTCTTCCAAATATATTGACCCATCTACATTCACCAAATCATCTATTCCATAAACTTCTGCCAGACCATCTTCCTCGGCCTCCATACCAAGTAAATACATTTAGATCTAGGACCTTGGATGTGGAGAATTCAAATTGAATACCTAAGCTGCCTAAAGTCTATGGTAAACCATGTTTCACGATCGAGCCCAAAACAACTTTCAAGGTTCCACCAAAAATGGTTTTCACACTATGGAGGGTTATGAGTAATGAATTCATCATCGACATAGTTAATTGGATCTACAAAGACCCAGAAGATTTACCTTCACTACCAGTGCATCTCTATGGAAAAGGCTGTGATATATGCAAGGCACTAGGTTTTGATGGCACAAGTGGTCTTGGAAAGGCCAAAAATGGAAGGAGAGAACCTATTCTAATTTCTACAAGACCAAGGTACATAGGGCTAGGGTTTGACCAACTCATAACTGACGATCAATGTACCTATGAACTTTCAAGTGAGGACGTAATGGCTCTAGAAAGTGTCGAGACAAGCGAAGAATCCCTTACTGAAACTGACTCTAATGAATGGGAATGGGGATTTGAGGAAACTCTGAGAAACTATGATATTGATGAACTATTCTTGGACCCTATTCAACTCCCCTTCGAAGAAAAATTCGGAAAAGAGTACAACATTGACCCTATTGACTGACATTCCAAAAATAAGCAATGGGTAAGCATTCCTTGGGATCCAAAAGAACATAAGGTATTGTTGGCAACATCTGAATTATCCCGCCCCATTCCTGAGCCCACCCATGAGCCTGACATGTCTGAACCTATTGTCCATACCTCTGAAAGGCCATCCAATAGTCATGATGCTGATACTTTTGTGCCCTATTATGACTTTGAGCTCAACTCATCAGAATCTGAGTATGGTCCATCCATTGCATCTGATACAGAAGTTGAAATTGACAACTTTTCCTTCACACTTGAGGCTTCAATTTGAACACTTTCCACATCTTCCCCATCTTTTACCAACACTGACGATGGGATTTTCCTTGTTTACTTGCAACTGATTGATTGGGACCAACAAGAGACACTCGTGATGGACATCTTTCAGAATGATGAGGCAATAGCAGAATTCATGGGGCTCCGAGAAGGCATACCATGGGGTGATCACAAAATAGGATTTTCCATTGACCTAGATTTTATAGCTTACTTCGGGGAGACTTTGCAATCCTCCAGCCGCAAAAATGAAAACAATAAGACAAAAAAATAAATGTCTTTAGGTGAAAACCACAAGGCGCCTTCTGACAACAAAATAGTAAAAATAAAGGATGTATCCTAAGGTGAAAACCTCTCTGAGATACCTAAGGATGGAGGATTGGACTTTCTTCCCATGAAATAGGAAAAATAAGCCATGCTAATCGAAGACACTATCAAAACTAACATAGCTACATAGGAGAATCCAAAAATGGTTCTCTTGGCTGCATCATTAACAGAGGAAGAAAAACCCAAGTTCCAAAAATTATTCATAGAAAGGAAGGTTAACTTCACATGGTCATATGTTGACATGCCAGGCCTTGATCCAGAATTGGTATTGCATCATCTTCCATTAATTCCAAATATCAAACCAGTCAAACAGAAGTTGCGGAAAATGCATCCACATATTGCACTACTTGTAAAAGTTGAACTAAAGAATTTACAGGATGTTGGATTCATAAGATCAATAGATTATACTGACTAGATATCCAACATTGTCCTTGTCACAAATCCAAATGGACAAATCCATATTCGCAATAATTTCAGAGATTTGATTAAGGCTTTCCCAAAAGATGATTTCCCATTACCAAATATAGACATGATTGTTGATCTCACAGCAGGGTACGAGATGCTATCTCTCATGGATGGTTTCTCGGGCTATAACCAAATCTGAATTGCAACAGAGGATCGGCACAAAATGGCATTCACCCACCCATGGGGAACATACAATTTGAATGTCATTCATTTTGGCTTAAAGAATGCAGGCGCCACATACCAAAGAGCTATGACAACAATATTTCGTGACATGATGCATATTCTAATTGAAGATTATGTGGATGACCTCTCGGTAAAAATATTTGACATGGAAAGATCATCTCAAATTCCTGGACAAAAAATTTAGATGGCTAGAGGATTACAAGGTTCGTTTGAACCCAAAAAAATGTGTCCTTGGAGTCACTTCAAGAAATGTTTTGGGATACATAGTTCCACGACAAGGCATTGAGGTTGATCCTGCAAAAGTGAAAGCGATTCTAGACATGCCTCCACCAAAAGAAATCAACGAGTTGAGAACACTTCAGGGTAGATTGCAGTTCATTCGACGCTTCATCACAAATTTGGTAGACAAGTGTCAACCATTTCAATACCTATTATGCAAAAGAATCCCCTTTTTATGGACAGACAAATGCCACACAACCTTCAAACAAATCAAATAATATCTATTGACACCACCTATCCTAATGTCACCTATTGAAGGCAAGTTGTTGATCTTGTATGTCTCAGCAACTACAAATGCATTGGGGTTATTATTGGCACAAAATGACAATGAGAAAAAAGAAAGAGCCATATACTATATCAGTCGCACACTAATAGGATACGAGTTGAACTATACAACCATTGAACGTGCATGCCTTGTAGTTGTCTTTGTAGCACATAATCTAAGACATTACATGTTGAGCCACCAAACACACCTAGTAGCCAAGATTCATCCACTAAAGTAGTTCCTAAGCTGGGTAGCATTGACAGGTCGTTTAGCAAAGTGGGTCATGATATTGAGTGAGTATGACATGCAATATATTGAGAACAAGGCAATAAAAGGGCAAGTATTAGCATATCAACTTGTAGGTGCACCCATCTAGGATACTTATCCATTGATAACTGATTTTCCCGATGAGTCTATCTTTCATGCAGAACCTGCATTACCATGGAAGCTATATTTTGACAGGTCCCACACTGGTCATGGCTTGGGAGCTAACATCTTGTTCATCACACCACAAGGGGATTCAATTCCTAAGTCATTTTGGATCACCTTCTCTTGTGTTGATAACATTGCAGAATTCAAAGCATTGGTCACAAGACTCAAGATCGTAATTAAATGGAAAATTCAAACATTGCTTGTATTCGAGGATTCTCAGTTAGTTATCAACCAAGTGAATGATGATTATGAAACAAAGGATGAAAATTTTCTTCCTTACAAGCGAATGGTGGATAATTTCTTGACATATTTCAAATTGATTACCTTTGAACAAATTCCCATGACACAAAATAAGGAAGCAAATGCAATGGCCACTATTGGATCTCTAGTGGACATCCCCAAAAATGTGTCACAATTTGAGTTCTTAGTCGAACAACTATTGATGTCGGCATATGACATCCCAAACTCAAAAATGGTTTACGAGATTGTTGGTCCCAATTCACCTTGGTACCAAGATATTTATGACTATCTAAAGTCCCAAACGTTACCACCCAACCTTTCCAATAATCAGAGAAAGTCCTTTATACAAAAATTCACTTGGCACACCATCGTCAGTGACACCCTATACCACCATGGCTTTGATAACACCCTTCTTCGTTGTCTCGACCCTGATGAGGCCCAAACAAATTTATGAGTACATGAAGGTATCTGCAGATCTCATTCGAGTGGTCCAACGTTAGCTAGGAAAGTCACCAGACTTGGATACTATTGGCCAACATTATAAAAAGATGCTCTTAAATTTTTTAGAACATCTCAGAAATGCCAGGTGCATAGTGACCTAATTCACACACCTGCACAGGAACTTAGACCGATCACTTCTCCATGTCCTTTTGCACAATGGGGACTTGACCTCATGGGAAAGATCCATCCATCCTCCTCTAACGGCCATAAATTCATAATCACCGCCACTTTGTACTTTACTAAGTGGATTGAAGTCATCCCTCTCACTTACATCACCGGTAAGAAAATATCAAATTTTATCCTAAATTACATCATCTTCCGGTATGGTGTTCCACAGTCCATCATCACAAATAACGAGAGTCCATTCAAAAATTAGGACACTTGTGAACTCTATGACCAATTTCACATCCAACATCATTTTTCCACCCCATATTACCCACAAGGTGACAGCTAAGCAGAAGCATCAAATAAAATAATTCTTCACATTCTTAAGAAGACCGTCAACGACACTAGCTGAGATTGGCACCTACAACTTAATCCTTCCTTATGGGCCTATCATACCATCATTCGTACCCCCACTAGAGCCACTCCATTTTCCCTGGTTTACGGATCTGAGGCCATATTGCCCATCAAGGTTGAAATTCCTTCTCTCTGAGTCTCCTTGAAAGGAATGATTGATGATGAAGAGTATAGACAGTCTCACCTACATGACTAGAAATGTTACAAGAAAGACAACAAAATGACTTAAATCCCTTGTAGGCATATCAAAATCATCTCTGTCAAAGCTATAACAAAAGAGTAATGGTGAGAAAATTTGAAATCGGTGATTTGGTCCTCATGCGAAATCCAAGAAATTAGACGAACCATGAAAAGCATGGTAAGTTTGAGGCTAATTGGCTTGGTCTTTATATTATTGTTGTAGCATTCGGTTCAGGAGCTTATCAGTTGGCCATAACTGATGGAGAATAGTTGACATAACCCATAAATATCCTACATCTATGAAAGTTCTACACATAGCATCAGAGAGCTTGACTAAAAACCTAAAAATACAAAACAAAATGAAAAATAAAGAAAAAATCGTTCCTTGATGAAAACCTAGCAAACAAGTGTCTTGGTGACACCAAAAAAATCAAAAAAATGGCAAAAACAGTAAAAATAAATAAATTCATCCAATAGTGAAAACCTGGCAAACAGACGCCATGTGTAGTTGATCATTTCTTTCCCATCTACTATTACTCTAATCGACCCTTATCCACTTCCCATAATCACAACAACCTGGCACATTCATGACATTCTTCCTAAGTCCTGTCAATTTCAGTCATGGTTAGCATTTGGTTGACATCACCCCTTGCATATCCTTGCCTTTTGCCTTGTGTCTGCCTATCTCCATATCATTGGACTCGGGTAATCCCTAATCTTTTTGGGGGCAAGACCTTTATAGTGTAACTATAGTGAGTGTCACACATGATCCCGCATCCTTAAAAAGTCCTGAAAATTTCCTAAAAATCTGAAAAAGTTGAAAAAATATCTACAAATTTGAAAAATGTCCTGAGAATATCTAAAAATAGAGTCAAAGTCAATGTTTTTCTGGTAGATTCAATCGGTCACATCAATCAATCTTTTTTCCATGTCTGAACTACATTGTCTCTACGCTTTTGCTACGTAGGAAAGATTCATCTTTGAATCCCCAAGACATTAGGTTAGTCTTTCTAGGTTTGTCAAAATAAAATCATGATTCAAACTTTTGTCCTTTGGACAAGGTCATTGGTCATGTCGAACTACAAGGTCTCTGAGTGCATGACATAGGCAAGGGCATCAATCGATGAGCCCCCAAGGCCGCACTAGGTCAATCCATTAGGGTTCATGGCACAAAATTTTCACACACATCAAACTACCTTCAAATCGTGTAAATCTTCTATCAATCCTGAGCAGGCAGTCTATCAACAATCTATTTCATCAACACTTTTGGTCAATTCAACATATCAACAATGACATGTAATCAAATTCTATCGAGACAATTTACCCTAACATAATTTTGGGTTCTTCTTCAAATGTGTCCTTTTGAAAAGCAACTCTCGTCATTTCTTTATGCATTTGGATGTGTCCTTCCTAAGAATCATCATCATCATCTGGCATTTTGATGGATTCTCCTAACTTTGAGAATCGATCTCCTAGATATCAACGTCATTTAGGAGGTGTCCTTCCTGAATTTGATATCACTCAACATTTGGCAACACTTGACATTAAAACACTTGGCAAACTTTATTTATCTTTTTGATGGTTATCGGGATATTAGTTCCTTACGTCATAGGAGCCACGACATATCATGATGATTATCCTTGTCTTTTTATGATCACCCTGCTACTAGTTTCTCAAGGATGTCCTGACTTCAGGATTTAGAGAAGAAATGATGTAGTACGATGATTTTCCTATCTATTTTTTACTATCATGTGGCTAGTTTCTCAAGGATGTCTTGACATTAGGATTTAGAGAAACATCGACGTCTCATGATTGGTCTGGTTTTTCTAGCGGTTGGTCATGACAAAATGACTAGGGACAATTATGTTTCGTGTACGAGTCATGATTATCCTTATATGCGATTTTTGATCTACGTGATGGTTCGACCTTGCACACTACTGATCTACATCATATCATAGTGTTTATTGACCATCATGACATTTTTTCCCAATGATGATTAAGAGCAGCAGCTAGGATAGCACTATAGAAAAAAATTTAAGGATTTTTGTTTCCACACTAACATGCATGTCTTTCTTCGCACTAACATCCATCTTCGTCTTCTCTTCTCTCATTCTTTGATGATATCCTATGACATACAAAAAAAAAAAGTTGCATACGAGATCATACGATCATTTCATATTCACATTTCACATATTCATAAATCAAATACCATAATTCACATTACATAATTCTATCATTTACATCCATCCATCTCACATCATAAAACCATAATTTGCATCAACATATAGGCATTATAAATATTATTTTAATTAACATATACAAATCACATCATCATGCATTACACAATGCATACATACGTAACCACATCCATAATTGCATTCATAAGCACAACACATAACATCCACACATCTCATAGCATCATAAAAGCATCACATAGCATATCAAAAAATAGAGCACCATAACACATAGAATCATATAGGTCACATCAAAAATTGTATCGCATATATATAATCTCACAAATATGTAATGTCATAGGATAGAGTCATGAGATATCCCAAAAATGGAGCTCACAGGCTCAAATATCAATATATGAAAGTGTCTAATACAAATATAAAAATACAAGTCCTAGGATGTGCCTCCTCCGTCCCATGGAGGTGAATTGTGAGGTGGTTGTGACTGACTAATGTTGTGCATATTTTGCACACATGCCCCGTCATAGGTAGGGACCCTTTTTTTTACTCCCAACGGGCTTCTTTTCTCCAATCTCATTTTGTGTGCCCCTCATTTTTATATCCTTGTTGGTCCACATGCCCTTCAAAGTCTCATTTTTGGCTGACCATATTTTGCCCCTAAAATAAAAAATTGCTAAGTCTTGGTTTTTCGGGCTTCGCCCCCCCCGCTCGCTCGATTCACTTTTTCCTTAATTTTTTGACTTTGGGGATAGGTTTCCTAAGGATTTTGAATTTTTTTTTGGTGCCTAAGTGAACTGACAAGGTTTCATTAAGTTTCAGGAAGTTTTGAAAATTCCAAAACTGTATTTCTGCAGTAGCATTCTGGCCTCACATCTCCGGAACGTCCAAGCACTCCTTTGATTTGAAAATGGACTTCGACCCAGATGGTAAAATTGGATCTTATCCTCCATTAACCTTTCAAATTTCAAATTTTCATCCAGGAGGTACCATCCAGAGTTCCATGCTCTGTCAGCCATTTTCAAAACAACATTCCTGCAGCGGCATTTCGGCCTCACATCTCTGAAACATCCAAGCGCTCCTCCAATTTGAAAACGGACTTCAACCCAGATGGTAAAATTGGATCTTATCCTCCCTTGACCTTTAAAATTTCAAATTTGCAACTAGGAGATACCATCCAGAGTTCCATGCTTCGTCAGCCGTTTTCAAAATAGCATTTTCAAAACAGCATTTTGGGCTCACATCTCTGAAACGTCCAAGTGCTCCTCCGATTTGAAAGGGACTTCAACCCAGATGGTAAAATTGGATCTTATCCTCCCTTGACCTTTCAAATTTCAAAATTTCAACCGAGAGATACCATCCGGAGTTCCATGCTTCGTCAGCCATTTTCAAAACAACATTTCGGGCTCACGTCTTCGGAACATCCAAGCGCACCTTCGATTTGAAAACGGACTTCGACCCAGATAGTAAAATTGGATCTTTACCTCCCTTAACCTTTCAAATTTCAAATTTTCAGCTGGGAGGTACCATCCGAAGTTCCATGCTCTATCAGTCGTTTTCAAAATAGCATTCCTGCAACAACATTTTGGCCTCACGTCTTTAAAACATCCAAGCGCTCCTCTAATTTGAAAACAGAATTCGACCCAGATGGTAAAATTGGATCTTATCCTCCCTTATCCTTTCAAATTTCAAATTTTTATCCAATAGATACCATCTGGAGTTTGATGCTCCGTCAGCCATTTTCAAAACAACATTTTGGGCTCACGTCTCCGAAACGTCCAAGCGCTCCTCTGATTTGAAAATAGACTTTGACCTAGATGGTAAAATTGGATCTTATCCTGCCCTAACCTTTCAAATTTCAAATTGTAGCTTGGAGATACCATCCAGAGTTCCATGCTCCATCAGTCGTTTTCAAACAGCATTCTGGGCTCTCGTCTCCAGAACGTCCAAGCGCTCCTCCGATTTGAAAACGGACTTCAACCCAGATGGTAAAATTGGATCTTATCCTCCACTAACCTTTCAAATTTCAAATTTTCAGCTGGGAGATACCATCCGGAGTTCCATGCTCCGTCAACCGTTTTCAAAACATCATTTCGGGCTCACATCTCTCGAACATCCAAGTGCTCCTCCGATTTGAAAACAGACTTTGACCCAGATGGTAAAATTGGATCTTATCCTCTATGGAACTTTCAAATTCCAAAATTTGCAACTGGGTCGCCATGCCCTATTTGCCATTTTCAAAACAACATTCCTAAAATAGCATTTTGGCCTCTCATTTCTAGTTTCAAGAAGCCTACCATGGGTTCGTCAAAAGAACCATTTGATCCAACGAGGAATGCTAAAATTCCATCGAGAAAAAGGCAACTTTGAGGCAGTTTCAGCTACAGTAAAAGGGAAATCAGCTAGAAGACAAAACTGTTACAATGACTAACCAGTACAAGATAAAATAGGAAAAGGATAACAAATGTATTTTAAATTGTTGAATATTATGGGGTAGGTGAAACCCTAATGTAATTGATTTTGAGCCACATAATGTAACTCAATCATAGCCATTCATTTGGGCTTTGGAAAACTATAAATAGGGTCTTCCCCTCATTTGTAAAGGGTTGGAGAGTTGTTGGAAAAACATTCTGCAGCAATAGAAAGCATCATTGCATGATCTATGGGTGGTAATTTTGAGTTTTCTCATTATGTGTGCATGGTTCTACCTTCCAAGTTAGTTTTAGTTGTAGTTTCTTGAATGGAAGTGGTAATGGTGATTGTTGTTTCAATATTTGATGAATTTCCAGCCCATACTTTTGGCACTTGTTGATGACAAATTGTTGTGCAAAGTTAGCCTGGGATTCTTTATTCGATTGTTGCAACCTAGTTCATTTGCATGTTCATGATGTGTGTATGCAAACTAAAAATATGCAGTCCTTAGAAGATTGCACTGGTTTTGTGTAACTGTAGGTTTCTCTTGGCCAAGCAAAATCTAGTTTAGGGAGTTTTTCTACTTTAGCAGCCTCCATGATCACTGTTCAATCATAGTTTCAAATCCAAGAACCTTTTCTCTTCCATGTCTTTTTTCCTTTTTTTTAACAAGTAACCTTAGGCAAGGTTCATTGCACATTATAAAGCTAAATCCAATGATAAAATGGAGTTCAAGATTGTTGTTTGAACCTACAGCAAACGCACAACAACTCTCTCATCTTAAAAACTCCATTTGTTGATCCAACTTTCCCACTTTGTGACTCATCCGTAAGTCCACCTTGTGATTCCAGCAAATCACATAAATCAACTGAGATATTTCAAGAATTGTCAAGACCTGGCATTCGAGAGACCTTGGGATATTGTTCTACAATCTGATTATGGAAGATTGTCTTTCAAGAGAGGCGATGCACCTACGCATTACTTGTGTTGAGAAGTGCATAAAAACACCATCAACAGAACTAGTGCTAGAAGGAGGGCTTGACATGTTGAGGCTACAAAGCTGAATGTTGGATTTTGATAAGAGCACTTTCAAAGAAGAAATCTGAAATAGAGAGATCTCTTTTAATGTTGAAACATAAAATCAAAAAAATTTGAAGGCAAAAAGAAGTTGATTTGAAATGGAGCAGCATGTGTAAATCAACATCGCTTAGCTACATGCAAATTTAAATAGGAGATTGAAGAGGCCATTGTAGCAGTTTGCATTGGTAGATAGATGTAGAAATCATGGAACCCACATGCACAATGAACTAGAGTGTCTAACCTTCTTGAAAAAAATTTAAAGAGTCTTGCAAGGAGAGATTCCCTTTTGGGAAATATATCAGCCTTTAGCCCTTGCAGACCCAGAGTAAGAATTGACAACCATGGCAGCCAAGGCATTTGAAGAGCTGATCTAAGAGTGTTTGGACAGTAAAGATAGACCAAGATTGGAGGAAGCACTAATGTCAAGTTGGTGCAGATTTCACAATGCACCTCATTCAGAATTTACTTGTCCTTCATGTGCAAGAATCATCACCCAAGTCAAAGGAAATTTGAACAAGTTGGAGCAGCCAACTTTCAATGAGAATGAGTCATCCCATATGGTAGAAAATCTATCAGCATCTGGAGGACAACACCTTCAAGATAAATTGGGAAATCCACCACAAACCAGTGTTGGGACAACAAACACTGAAGCTGAAAATCAAGAAGGAGAACCTAATTTTCTGGGGACAGAAAAAAGCTTTGGTGAAGGTTCAATAAGAATGGAGTTGGAAAGCCTCTCCTTCACCAGTAAAGGGAATTCCTCCACTCAAGAGGAGGATCCATTGGTAGTTGAGGAGGAGTCAATCAAGTTTGCAGCAATGTATGCTGGGGCAGCCAATGAAGATGTTGAAAATCAGCAAGAGGAAGAGGTTGACAGCCTTGGGACAATAGAAAATGATGATGAAGGCATAACTGAAATTAGACTAGAAGACCTCTCCTTCATCAACGATAGTGACCAAGCATCTGAAAATGCAAACTTTGAGGATTGGGAACAACTACAGGTTATAGTTGTTCACTACCAGTTTTGTGTTTCAAACGATGATGAGAACCCAATTATGGATAAATATAATGAGCTAGTGTCAAGGCTAGCAAGGGATTGGTCTGAGCTAAAATGTCAGGTGGATTTGGAGGTATTGCTGCTACCAAATTGGTGGATGTTGCATGATTCATTGCACTCAGAGTTCACATGCGAGGTATGCCAAGAAGTTATCCAACAAGTTAAGAGAACAAGCAAGGCAGTTGAGCACACCACTTCCTGTAGTGGCTTCAAGAATGGAACATGAGGACCAAGAGCCCGAGCCAAGTGACAACTGAGTTGAAGGCAGTCCTCAAGAGGATGTTGGGACAACAATAGAAGAAGGACAGCAATACAATCTCGAGATTTCAAGTGATGAAGTTGTATACAACTAAAAATGGTCTGGAGCATCCGATTAATTAAATACGAATTATTTGATTAATTATCCTAAATTCCTCTACTATTGAATAAATGTAAATATTTATTTAATATAGTTCACATTCACTTTCTTCATAAATTCTTCTAAAAACTCGTCTTAATTAAATAAACAAAATTAAATACTTTGTTTGATTTAATTATCATTTACTTATTTCAATCTATCACATCATTTCTAAATTAATCAAATAAATATCAAAACACTTTATTAATTAATTGCCATAATTCTTCTATTTTAATTTAATAAACAACTATCCTATAGTTCATTTTATTAAATTATTTATCTCTCCTTTATTAATTCAAATAAATCAAAATATTTGAATTATTGCACGAGGAATATTCCATCCATATTCTCTCAAAAATGAATTAGATTTCATATGTCTAAACCATGTCTAATTTATGTCAAAAATATGTCAAATTAATTGATTGAAACGTCATGGAAAGTTTTGGAGACAAATTGGAGACAAATTTAGAATTTCATCTCTCAATCCTCTTCCATCAATTTTTCCTCTTCTCTTGCCTAGTGTTTTCATGGGTAGAGACAACCTCCATCTTTCTCTCAATCTTCTCCATCTCTCACCATTCAATTCTCCAGATTGAATTCAAACCTTTCAAAGCTTTCCCTGTGCATTTCTATAGCCAGGAAATCTATAAATACAGCCTCATTCAACCAAGAAAAGGATCTAGATAATCAAGCTTTTGCACTCTTACTCTGCAGGAATCCAGACATCAAGTATCAAAGCATCAACATTCAAGCAATTCAATAATCAAGCTTCACATCAATGGCTGCCTCCTGTAGCTGCAATTATCTGTTTCATGTCTATATCATGAGTTTAAATTGATTTAGCATTTAGCATTGCATTTTAGTATCATCTCGTTCTTCAGATAGTCATTTTAACAATCATAGTGCTTAATAATTTGAGAGCAATAGTGGTTTAATAAATCTTTGGAGATAGAGAGCAATAGGACGTTTTCAATTGATTACTGCTTTGATTTAGTTCAATTTGTTTAATCATTGATATAATGTCTTATTAAGAAGTGTATTATATTTATTTACCTTATTCCATACTTACAATTTGGCGCTCACCGTGGGGCATTAACCCCATTTTTATCAAAATTATAAAATTTATGGAAAGTGTTACGCAGGTTTACACAACGTGATTTATTTTAGCGTTTTCATTAAAAGTTTTGACGCTTCCGGTCCCTGTTTCAGCGCTTTCAGAGTTTCGGCACTTTCGGTTACTATTCTAGCGCATCGGGTGATTTAGCGCTTCTATGACAAACTTCGGCGCTTCGGTACACTGTTTCGGTGCTTCGGTGATTTAGCGCTTCCAAGACAAGTTTCGGCGCTTTGGTACACTGTTTCAGCGCTTTCGGGTTTTAGCACCTCAAGTAACTATTTTAGCGCTTTGGTGCCATATTCCATCACTTTTGTAAAAACAGTCTAGATCCGACACTTCCGCGGCCAGATTGTATTTATTTTTCACAGTTGAGATAAAATTGATCAATCTAGGGTTGTCACTTCAAGTTTTTCTAAAATTGACCAATCTAGAATAGTCATTTCAAAGTTGGAATAAAATTAATCAATCTAGGATAGTCACTTTCTTGTTTTTCTTAAAGCAAATCTATCAATCCTAGGATAGTCACCGCATTTTTACAATAGAAGTTAAAAAGATCATGATTTTTATGAAGCAACACCTTCACTTAGATTAAGAATATTTCTTTTTGGGCTTAAAATAGAACAAATCTATATGTTGTGCTTGTGGTGATTAAGCTTATGCTTTCCCCTTGACTGGGTGACCAAAGTGTCAGATTCACTTTTATTTCATGTCATTTATGCTTTATTAAATCCTTTAGCAGGCCTGTCGTAGTGGGAAAAAGTACTCACCCTACGGGAACGACCTAAGTGGGAACAACCAAAGCCAGGTTATCCAACCCACTATAATAAAAATGCAATTTGTTGATGAAAGTCCAAATTGATGGTAGTAGGCAAGATAACCATCCCCAAAATATTTGTTCTAAAGATTGGGAGGTCTCCTGAGGTGGTTTATCTATTTGCCACACCGAATGGAACCCTATCTATGAACCATAGCGTAGTTGCTCACCGAGTCAGTATGCATACATTGTCATACTCACAGTGCAAGGGGAGGGAAGAATCTGCCCCCCAGACACTCACCATATAATTACCAAGGATTGTTTGCTCAAGGGATTCGGTATCTACGTCTATCACTTTGAGTACGCACCTGGCAACGACAAAAACATGGGCGCCCTCTAGGGGGTGACATGGCTGTGTGAGTCAATGTAATTGCAAGATGTGGGTTGTGAGTATAATGATGACCTACTTGTCCTTAAGTATGAGTCTGTTTGATTTGTATACAATTGTTAAAATAACCCGTCAAAATCAATAAAAATCATTCGTGATTTTTGAATATACACAATATTTTCAGTTTTAAAACACTTATTCAAAATTGCTTGCCGTGTTTTCACAAATTCATTTAAATCAGATTTAAAGATCATCTTGAAAATTTCAAGTCAAAACAGTCAGAAAATCCATGCTGCAAAAGTGGAAGTCCACCATGTTTGTCAAGAGAAAAATCAATGTTACAAAGCCCAAGCAACCTCTTGGTTATAGAAATAAATTGAGAAGACAACGTTTTCTCTATCAAAATTGGAAACTCTTCTTACAACATAGAACATTCATTCACCGTTATCACGATTTTGCTAGGGGTCACTCTTTAGACTATGTGGTAGAACCGCTCTATTCATGAGCCTTCTTTCAAAGAAGAGCTCTCACACAATTTCACAATCGTAGTCAACGGATTCATCCTTCATATCTTTCGTAGTCTCTAATATAATATGCCACAAGGCTAGACCAAATTCTACAATAGAAAAAATTAAAAAAATAAAAATTTAAGCATTCTGGAAACCTGTTTCAGCGCTTCTGGTTACTGTTTTAGTGCTTTTGGGAAATAGCACTTTCGGGCACTGTTTCAGCGCTTTTGGTAAAATAGCGCTTCTATCAAAATTTACAGTGCTTTCGGTAAAATAACGCTTTCAGTCACTATTTTAGCGCTTCAGTCATCTGTTTTAGCACTTCTAGTCATTTAGCGCTTCTGTCGCTTATTTTAGCGCTTCTGGACTCTATTCCAATGCTTCTAGGAAATAGCGCTTCTGGTCCATCAAAATTTTCACCAGTCCATCAAATTTGTCATTTTATCAGCATTTTCATCAAAATCAAATTTTCTTTTTGTGAGAATCACTGTCTAGGAACCAAAGTCAGAAAGGTTTATACAAATTTCCAAACTTATCAACTGAAACAAGATCTTGCAAATCACAAGTGTCAAAATCAGATACATAATCAATTACTATACTAAAGTTTCTTTATCAGGATGCTATCATCCTTCATCACGAAACAAAGTATAGTGATTAACTTTTTTAAATATTGTCTCATCAATAAGATAAGACATCTTATTCGACTTTATTTAAAAAGGGTCCAAATTGACACTATCCCGCACATAAGATCAAAATTTCAGAAGAAAGGGCAAAAAATTTGTATGCCAATCTTAACTAGGTCCCAAAAACAGAGATTCTTAGAACAAGAAATCTTAAAATCACAAGAAATGGCAGAAGAAAATCCTTGGAATAATATGAACCGCAATGACAAGAACGAAATAACTCCAAAAGATATCCAAGCGGCTCAATAAGATCCCAAGTTTCACATATTTATGGAGAAATTCTAGAACAAGACATGGAAAAATATCGTTTAATGTTAGCCGAATCAGGGGCAAAATTTCCAAAAGATTTCGATGTAAACTGTTTGAAAGAAACACCAGAAATAAATGAGATTGAGATACCACAACCTACACCAACAATAGATCTAGTTGCCTCTTTAACATCTCAAATACAATTGTTACAACAGAAAATACAAGATATGATGCAAGGGACTACCAAGAGATATGTGATACAGGACATTTGTCCTTATCCATTTGATGCAACAGTTGGTTTGCTACCCTTTCCAAGACATTGCGAATTCCCAAAGTACGATAAGTACAATGGATGAACAGATCCAATAGATCATATATGAGAATTTAAAATGATGATTCTTGAGTTTTCTCAGGAAGAGACTTATTTGATGAGGTTATTCCCAAGGAGTTTGGGAGGTGCATGTATGGAATGGTTCTCAAAACTGCAACCTGGTATCAAAACGTTTGAGGAAATTGTTAACAATTTTATCTCTCAATATTCATTCAACATCCAAAATAATGTTACTATCAAGGATCTCTACAACTTAAAACAAAACAAAGGAGAAACATTCTTGTCTTTTCTCCAAAGATGGCGATGACTGTTCGCTAGGTATCCTCGATCTATTCCAGAGGAAGAAAAGATGGAATTATTCATTGAGAATTTGACAGAAGAAATGAGCTATAGGCTAGAATTACAATGTCCACCCACTTTCGAAAAAGTCATAGAAAATGGTCTTAAGATTGAGGAAGCATTAGTGAAACGGGGAGTTATCAAACATTACAATGACAAATCAAATAACTACTCCAATCAACACTCAAACAATGATAAACCAAAAATTTGGCAAAAGAATCGCAACATAAATGAAACAACAAGCAATTCACAAAATGTCAAACCAATTTTCAACTTGACTGCATCTTCTTCAAACAATCAAAACAATGACCAAAAAGTCCAGTCAAATACCATGTAGAACAACGAACGCGCAAAAACACTACCATATCAAAAACCATCAAATCGACGAAGGTTCACACCTTTAGGTCAATCAATGGAATCAACAATGAAGGAACTAGTTACCAAAGGCCTTCTCACTACACGTGAAGCTAGGTTCTGTGATCCAAAAGTCAAACCATCATGGTGGAATGACATTGATTATTGCAACTATCATAATAACAAGGTTCATTAAACAAATGACTGTATGGAATTGAAACATGCAGTGCAAGATTTGGTGGATAGCAACAAAGTGTATGTGGAAAGATCTCAAAATAACAATGATCATTTGGCCTTCAAAGATCCTTTGCCCAATTATGACAAAGGTGCATCATCTTCAAACAGCAAAGGAAAGCACTTTAATCATGTCTATGACACAACAATCCTATGTCTATCTGAAGTCAAACAAGATCATACGGTTAATGATAACATTGTTGATTACAAAATCAACACCATTACCTCTTTGGATTTACTCCCAAGCGCGCAAAGCTCTGATAATCAAATAAATGTCTTAAAAATTAGAGAAAATCAAGAACATCAACCTGCGAATGCGCTAACTAGGGGATAATCAAAAGTAATGTTAAAGGGAATTGGCTCCACACATGCAGTTCCACCTCCATCTCATTATGATGTTATCAATCAAATGCAAACATCCCTTGAGAAAATCAAGAACATCAATCGGAAAACGTCATGACTAGGGGGCAAGCCAAGGTGGTATTAAAAGGAGTGGGATCTCAACGCGTGGTTGCACCTCAATTTCATTATAATATTATTGATCAATTGCAAAATATCCCCGTGCAAATATCAATATTGGAGCTTCTTAAGTTGTCACCATCACATAAGGAAGTTCTAGAACAAGCATTAGTTGCCACAACCGTGCCAAAGAATTTGGATGTTTGTCAATTCCAAGCTACGGTGGGACATTTGACTATCCCGCATTGTCTGTCGTTCTCTGAATAGGATGATGTCTCATTAAATCATCCACATAACACCGCGTTACATATCGAAGTGTGTATCCATAATCATCGCGTTAAAATGGTTCTAATAGATGGGGGAGTTGGTCTGAACATTTGCACCCTAAAATTAGTCTGTGCACTAGGATATTTTGATGATGCTATTGATGCTCGGAGGAAAATGACCATCAAAGCATATGATGAGGAGGAAAGATCGTCTCAAGGTTTAATTGTATTACCCATTCAAGTGGGACCCATTATCAAACATATAGCATGTCAAGTGTTGGAAAGAGAGTTAACATACAACATACTCTTAGGACAACCCTGGATTCATGAAATGCAAGCCATACCTTCTACATACTATCAATGCCTAAATTTTCCAGTAAATGGACAAGAGGTGACTATAACTGCTGATTATAATCAACCACAACATTGTGACACATTGAGAATATCTCAAGACACCTTTGTCCCTCACAACAGGGAAGCTTCAAGTTCATCATCATCCAAGAACAAGCAAAGTCCAAACATCACTACCATGTGGGTACAAAAGAAAGGTAAAGAAAAGGAAACAAGTCATGTTCACACAAACATTCCAGGTACACAAACTTCACTGTCAGACAACTTTCAGAAGCAAGTTCAGTTGACAGATAAAGGAATGGGACAATACTCAATGGAGCAATCACTTAACTTATCACAGTTAATGCCATCTCCTAGGAAATATGGTCAACCATCAATGATCAAACCTCTGACATCTTTATCTAACACAACTCTTCAAGAAACATTTGTGAAATCCAGAACCATAGCGGAAGAAATAGACAATAAATCAATCCTGGATTGGCTTTACAAGGATGAAGAAGCATCAACATCTAAGATCAGTATCAAAAATATTAGCATCAACATAGACAAGTATGGAAAAGGAAAAGCTATTCTTGAAAAGATGGGTTATGAAGGACAAGGGCCTGTGGGATTAAGAAAAGAGGGAATTTCATAACCTATCACACCTCTCACTCTCCACACAAAAGAAAAGTCAGGACTAGGATATTTTGAGGAAGAGAAACAAGAACTCAAGGAGAAGGTTGTAGAAAGAATTCTTCAACTAAGAGATTACTCTGAAACTGATTCTAATGAGTATGAATGGGATTCATTATCTGATGTATCTTTTACGGATATTCATTGTGATATCATCCAACAATATACACCCACACATGAGGAGGGCCAAGGCTCTGGATCTAGTCCAATCAGGGGAGAGTCACTAAATATGGATGATTCAAGTGGGGACGAACAGACCTCGAGCGAACTAGACAATCTAGAAGAAAGTACCATCATCGATCTCAATATTCCAACAAATGACTATAACGATACTCTTGTCCTCACCCTTACTTCCATTGACCAAAATCAATCTGATGATACCATGCCATTAATCCATCCAGAACTTATTGATTGGGAACCTGTTGAACCTTTGACTGTACCAAAATTTGCAAATGATGATGCCATCGTGCATTTCCTATGTCATACCGATCTTGATACAAATTCTATCCATACTACTCATAACAATACGACTCAGCAGGAGGGTGTCAAATCTTCCTGTTGCAAAATTGACAACAGGGAAAATAGATCTAATGGTGAAAACCATTCTATGGCAGCATTAGATCCGAAAAAAGTAAAAATAAAGAACACATCCAATGGTGAAAACCTTTCTGAGACACTAAAGGATGGAAGATTTGACACTTTCCCCAAACACTATCATGAGCGATCATCAGTTCTGGTTGAACCTACATAATCAGTGGACATTGGCACAGAAGAGAAGGAAAAATTCCTACATCTGGCGGAATCCATAACAGAACAAGAAATACTGGCATTCATCCAATTCTTCAAAGCAAGAAGCATCAACTTTGCTTGGTCATATTCTGATATGCCATGTTTAGATCCCAATCTGCTTATGCACCATTTATCTTTGCCGACAGGAATCAAGCCTGTTAAGCAAAAATTAAGAAAAATGCACCTCCACATTGCATTAATGGTCAAAATAGAGCTAAAGAAATTACTGGATGCTAGATTCATATGGTCTATAGATTATGTTGAATGGATATCAAATCTTGTGCCTGTTTCCAAGCCAGACAATAGCATCAGAATCTGCATAGATTTTAGGGACCTCAATAAAGCATGCCCGAAGGATGATTTTCCACTTCCAAATATTGACATCATTGTGGACTTGACGGCAAGGCATGCCATGTTATCAATCATGGATGGTTTCTCTTGGTACAATCAAATAAGAATAGCTCTAGAAGATCAAGAAAAGGTAGCTTTTACATGTCCATGGGGAACTTTCTGTTGGAACGTCATGCCATTTGGTTTGAAGAATGCAGGAGCAACTTACCAAAGAGCAATGACGACGATCTTCCATGATATGATGCACACTTTCATGGAGGATTATGTGGATGACATCTTGGAAAAATCTACTACTAGGGAAGAACATTTGCATATCCTAGATAAAATCTTCACGTAGATGGAAAAATTTAATGTCAGGTTAAACCCTAAGAAGTGTGTCTTCGGGGTTACATCAGCAAAGCTGCTAGGGTACATTGTCTCAGAAAAGGGCATTGAAGTAGATCCGGAAAAAGTCAAAGCTATAATGGAGATGCCACCTCCTAGAAACATTAGCCAACTCATATCACTACAAGGACGCCTTCAATCCATTAGAAGGTTCATCTCATAGCTGGCAGATAGAAGTCATTCGTTCAATCTATTGCATAAACACATAGTTTTCATGTGGGATGAGAAGTGTGAAGCAACATTTGATCAAATCAAGCAATGTCTAATGTCACCACCAGTTCTCATGCCACCAACAGAAGGAAGACCCCTCATATTGTAGATTGCTATAAGTGATATCTCATTGGGGGCTCTCTTAGCACAAGAGGATAATCAAGGAAAAGAGCATGCCATCTACTACATCAGTAGAACTTTGAATGGCTATGAAATAAACTATACATTCATAGAAAATTCTTGCTTAGCAGTGGTGTTTACTACTCAGAAGTTCAAACACTACATGATAGCTCATACAATCAGGTTAATTGCAAAGATTGATCCTTTGAAGTATCTACTAAGTAAAGTTGTCTTAACAGGTAGATTGGCAAAATGGGTTATGCTCCTAAGTGAATTTGACATTCAATATGTTGAAAGAAAGGAAATCAAGGGACAAGTAATCGTTGAACAGCTAGCTGAAGCTCCTCTACCAGATGATCACCCAATGAAAATGGAATTTCTGGATACAGACATTATGACAGCTATGCCTCAACAATGGATTCTCTATTTTGATGGATCATGTACACAACAAGGATCGGGAGCAAGAATCTTGTTCATCTCCCCCCACAGACACACAATTCCGAAGTCATATAGACTCATGTTTCAATGTACAAATAATGTGGCGGAATATGAAGCATTGATTATTGGGGTCAACACTGCTATTCAATGGAAAATCAGGGACTTACAGGTGTATGGGGACTCTCAACTAGTCATTTATCAAGTGAATGATGAATATCAAACCAAAGATGAAAATTTGATGCCATATAAACAACAAATAGATTATCTGAAACAGTCTTTTGAAAATATCAAGTTTGATCAGATTCCAAGAGCAAAGAATAAAGTTGTAGATGCCATGGCTATGATTGCTTCACTACTGCAATTACCTAAGAAGCGTGTTTGTTATGAGTTTATGGTAGAACAAGTGTCCTGTCCTTCCCATTATCAATCGGAATCTGCTACCATATGCCATATAGAAACCATTGAACCCTCTATCTATGAAAAAACCTATGCTTACCTAAAAGATGATATTCTTCCTCCACATCTTTCCAAGAACCAAAAATAGAACTTTATCCGCCAATCCGCCTGACATACATTAATCATAAATATCCTTTATCGTCAAGGTCTTGATGGTACCCTACTCCAATGTCTGGAATGCAATGAATTTGAAACGGCCTTACGTGAAGTTCACGAGGGTATTTGTGGTACTCACTCGAGTGGAATGACTTTAGCTAAGAAACTCCTTCGTTTAGGTTATTATTGGCCATCCATGGAAAAGGAACCACATCAATTTGTCAAGAAATGTCACAAATATCAGGTTCACAACAATCTGATTCATGCACCGTCACAAGAACTGCATCCTCTTACAACAACATGGCCTTTCTATCAATGGGGCCTAGATCTGGTAGGAAAAATACATCCATCTTCATCTAATGGACACAAGTTCATTATCACGGCTACAGAATACTTCACGAAGTGGATAGAGGCAGTCCCTCTTACTACCATCACTGGGAAACAGATCTCCTCATTCATCTTGAACTACATAATATGTCGGTATGGTATCCCTCAATCTATTATCACTGATAATGGATGACCTTTCAAGATTCAAGATGTTCAAGAGCTATGTGATGAGTTCCACATCCAACATCATTTTTCAACACCGTACTATCCTCAAGGGAACGACCAAGTAGAGGCCTCAAACAAAACCATACTCAAAATTCTCAAAAAGACGGTTAACAATGTTGGACGTGATTGGCATGTTCAACTCAACCCTGCACTATGGGCCTACAGAACAAGCATTAGAACACCAACGGGAGCTACACCATTTGCTTTGGTATATGGATCAGAAGCCATATTACCCATTGAAGTTGAAATTCCATCCCTTTGTGTATCACTCAAAGGTATCATTTCAGATGAAGACTATAGGGTGTCTAGGCTGCAAGAACTGGAGTTGTTGGATGAGCGTCGTCAACAAGCTGTTAATCATCTAACAACTTATCAACAAAGGATGTCAAGGAGTTACAATCACAGGGTAAAACCGAGAGTCTTTCAGGTTGGTGACTTGGTACTAAAAGGAAAATCCTAGGAATCAACAAGACAGGGAGACGAAAGGAAAATTTGAGCCTAACTGGCTTGGTCCATTTGTTGTCATATCAATGTATGGATCAGGGGCATATCAGCTATCAATGTCAGACGAGGATTTATTTGATGAACCTATCAAAAGTATTCATCTCAAAAAATTCTAAGCTTAAAGTCTCCTAGTGCACGGGGCAAATTCTGAAAATTGTTTCCTTGGTGAAAACCTGGCAAACAGGCATCTTGGCAAACGCAAAAATACAAAAAAAATAAAATAACATAGAAAATACAAAAAAAGGGAAAAATAGGAAAAATACAATGGGTGTAATCAAAGCGTGTGGTGAAAACCTGGAAACAAGCATCATAGTGATTCTAAGATCAACTTTCCCATCTATTTGGATATATGTCAGGATCATTCATCTGAAGGTTGGTATCAATTCAATTCATATCATTCGTCTGGCCATCATTACATCCACTATCAAGTCATGTCACATGGTCAACATATAAATCCATAGCTTGGGGGCAACATCTGGATATCTAGGGCCAATCCAAACGTATCAATTGCATTCGATGATAGAAAATCAAAAACAAAGATCAAAACGCAATTTCAATCATTGTCAGAAGAATCAACCATCCTTATCGAAAATCCAAAAACATGTCAAATAGGAAACTCTGAAAAGGAAAAATCCAAAAACATAGGTCTGTGTCAGTCGAACTACATGGTCTCTGCGTGTGTAACGTAGGCAAGGTTAATCTTAAATCAGCCCCCGAGACCCCTAAGATAGGTTGGTAGGTTAGGTCTTTGGTCAAAAATCTCAAAAATCCAAAAACATGTCAAAATCAGGATGGATGATCTAAAATCTAATAAATGAATGAAACACTGTAAGTGAACAATGGATAAATTATACTTTTTGATTATCATTTCTTTAGAGTGACTCAATGATGTATTGAACTAGAGGAACAAGGAAAAAGAATGATATTTTTATTGTCTGCTGTATGTGCAATAATCATATAAATGTGTGAATTGTTGGGGGATGTGCTATGCAAATGTATCACCGATGACATTCAGAATTCACACACTCAAATGATAATCTTTGCTTGTTTATGCAATGAATGCTCAGGTCATCTTGGTTCAATTATACCTCGATGCTTGTGTTCGATTGCAATATCAAAAATCATGAAAGAAGTACTCAGGTCGTCATTGGATTAACACAACCATTGACGCTTGTATTCACTTTCAACATTCAATAAATCTCTATGATGATACCAAGCACAAAAGAGAAAAGATTGTTAAAATAACATTTGTTTTCCATATCATTGCATGTTAAAATTAGATTACATTCATCATCATTTATTATCTGCAGAGTATTTGTTGCATAAAGGATTCCAATCAATGATTATCTAATATATAAAAGAGATTGAGTATACTTGACATAAAAATCATCGAAAACATATAGCATCCATCATAAGATCATCATTCATCATTATCATATTTGAAAATAAAAAAAGACATTTATCCAACTATCCATACATGTTATCACATCACATCACATTTATATGTCATATATTCTACACATGCATACATCATTGCATCATTGCATTATAATCAAACATCATTTATCATCACCACATTTAGAACTAACTCATCACATAAAGCATATAACAACATCCATCACGTAGAAATCATGAAGCCATCAACATATCATATCAAATGCATCTCATATATATATCATCAAGTGTCAAGTATACAATGAAGTCATCAAAATACATCATCATACAAATACATCAATGAGGATCACAATGGCCTCTACGACCTATTACTGCCAGAATGAGCAGGCTCAACGGAACCTGAACCACCACCACCCCCTGATGGACCCGAATCTCTAGGATCTCTGCATGGAGGTTGTGTCACCCCCTCATTGACTGTCCGCGTATGGGTCTGCGCTGATCTAGACGGGGCATAACTGACTCGGCGCTTGGCAGGCACTGTATCATGATACCGGCCTCGATAAAACTCTGCCTCTCGGCCAACCCGCAGAACCTCTCTCATGTAATCACCTATAGAGGTGCCATCGGCCAATTTCTGGAGGGTATATGTTGTCTCCTATGCCCTCTCGGCTATCTGCTGAGCATTGTCTCGCTCAGCTATCAAGATATCAACCTGCGTCTGCGTAGCGGCTAACTGCCCTTGTACCTATGCCAAGGCCTATGCGTGAGTCTGTGCGTATGCCTGCATCTGTGTCTGAGTCTGCACAAGCATGCCCTGAGCATGTACCAACTACCCCTGCAATGTCTGAACCTATGCCTGCAAAGTCTAGACCTGTGCCTGAAGCCCAGCTATTTGTCTCTGCTACCCTACTGCTGGCACTATCACTGCCTACCTCTTACGAGGCCTATTGGAAGAAGGTACACTGTGAATATTTGGACCTGGCCCTCTATATCCTCCACTCCCACCATCACTATCCCCACTGCTGTTGTTATCCTCGCTGTCTGAACTATTGCTCTCGGAGCTCTCATCTGCTGGGATATCACCCTCTACCCTGACGACATCCTCTGCCGCATCCTCCTCTACTAGTAATGGTGCGGGTTCATCAAGAATGGTGATGTGAGGAAGGGGGACGAAAGCCAAAAATTCTGCATACTCCTTTGTAACGAGCGCAACTGCAATATCTCTCTGCATGTCCCAGGTAGATGGTTGCAATGCTCTGTAACCCTCTACTACAACATCATAAGATAATGTGGGGCCCCAATATGGAATATCCATCCGTCGTCGTGCATAGTGGGCTACCCCCTATGGCATGCATTGAACAATGCCATACTATCTATAAACTCGACACAGCAGAAATCTCTCGATCACAAAAGGAGTCTGACCAATAAGGTACACTGAAACACAAAAGAACCCCAACACTGCATCATCCTCCTCCCACTCCTCACAGTCAAGATAGGGGCGCCATATCACTATCTCTGTGTCATCAAAAACTCGTCTCTAATGCTCTAACTTGCCCATCTGGGTCTGCATGAATCGACCATTGTATCTAAAAACATATGGCCTGCTAGCTGGTCTGTCTGCAATGGGAAATGGTCAACAAATAGCAAAGTGCTCCCACACCCATATCTATAACAATGTCGCCCCTATGGATATACTGTGTGCACCTAGGTACACAATGGAATAAAGATCATGGTAAAGATGTGCTAACATGCACATCCCCCACGCATATCTGGTACCATGTACCAACATGCTCTCTAGTGTCCTCCCCCAGCCAATGAGGAATCCCTTTGACCTGCGATCAGGACAAAGGAATCCTCCAATAAATCTAGCTAGCACTGCTGGTAGTGTCGCATAGGAGTCTGCGATCCTCTGCCATCGAACACTTGGACCCTCTATGTCCTGATCCTAAAAGACTCTACGGAGAGCATCTCTGCTACTGGTCCCATGTGAATCATATGTCACAATCTTCCCCATGAAAGGAATGTGTAATATACGCCACACATCCTCTAGTGTGACCGTCATCTCACCGGTGGGTAGGTGAAAGGTGTTGTGGTTGCTATGCCACCTCTAAGCTAGTGCGGTCAACAAACCCTGATTAATCCTAATCTGGGGCATGTTAAGTAAACTCGTCAGGCCACACTGGCCTATCACCTGGAGCTCATTCGGTGTCAAATGCGGAATCAAATCAGTCATCTACGAAAATCTCTCTCACATCTAGAGAGTACCCAGGTCCTCCTATTATCATAACGAAAAATTCACAATCAGTGAACTATGTCAGGAATTAAAGGTCATTCTATTATTAGTCTATTCCAAAAGCTTTGGTATAAATTTTCGATCAAAATTCATAGGCGAACAATCAACCTCAACTATCATGAGGTTCATCAAAACATTATCTAGATCTCTCCAATCATGAGATTTATCAGATATTGAATCAAACCTCACCTATCATGAGGTTCATCAAAACATTATCTAGATCTCGCTAATCATGAGATTTATCAGAGATTGAATCAAACCTCACCTATCATGAGGTTCATCAAAACATTATCTAGATCTCACCTATCATGAGATTTATCAGGTATTGAATCATTTCCTCGCCTATCATGAGGATCATCAAGAAATAAGATTTCTTCTTGCTTATCATGAGAGTTAATCTTATTTACTTTAATCTAAATCCAACATCAAGAATGTGGATTGTCAATCATACCAATCAAAAGAATGGACATTATCGGAATTGACATACTCGAAGTTCACTAAGTCAAAATCTAAAATTCTGACCGGAAGCGCTAAAATAGTCATCCAAAGCACTAAATCCCAAAAGCGCTATTTTATCATCCAAAAGCGCTAAAACAGGCTTCTGAAGTGCTAAAATTCTCAACGTGTTATTTTTTCGCATGAAAGCGCTAAAACAGGTCGTCAAAATGCCACTTTACTAGAAGTGCTAGAACGGACCTTAAAAGTGCTAATCCGTCGACTCAAAGTGTTAAAAATCTCAAAGCACTAAAATCCGACTTCATAGCGCTAATTCTTGACTCCCAAGTGCTAATTCGCTGAAAGTGCTACTTTACCTACTAGAAGTGCTAGAGTTTTTAACGGAAGCGCTAAAACTCAAAGCGCTAGACTACCTACCGAAAGCGCTACACTGGAATGTAAGCGCTACAGTGCGGCTTCAAAGTGCTAAAAGACACCTAGACACGCCTAGGACCTAAAAAGCATAAAAAAAACAAAAGTGCATGAATTACGAGGAGGTCGAAGGGTACATACTGGAGGTCCATACGTAGGTGGCCGTCTATGATGTCGAACGCGCTCGAATCAATGAGTGTGGTAAGGAATAGGCATCTTGCTCCAGCTGGCAGAAATGTCTTTATCACTAAGAAATTTAAACTCAAAAAGCAAATAATGAATTGAAAATGACCTTTTAGTACTATTTATAATTTTTGAAAGGTATTTTGTGGGATTTTTGTAACATTTTAATTAATTTTATCCATGAAATTAATTAAAACTCATCAAATGACTCATTTCTTCATTATTTTGTCGGGAGATAAATTATTTCATCATCGAAACACATCAAATCATCAGAAAATCATAAAAATTTGAAAAATTCTAAAAATCATCAGATTATTAATTTATCTCCCGAGGGGGCATATTATAATCCATCATCTGAAAATCATGTCTGGGGTATTATCATCTGGAAATCATGTCTGGAGCACACGAAATTATCATTACCTGAAAATCAATGTCTGGGGCATGTCTGGGGTATATGGAATTTATATATATATATATATATCATCGATCCTAGCAATAGCAGCAAAATATTTCTTCAAAGCAACGCGTAAACACATTACTTCGAAGAGGGGCAAAATGTATACACCTAAAAATGGTCTGGAGCATCCGATTAATTAAATACGAATTATTTGATTAATTATTCTAAATTCCTCTATATATTAAATAAATTTAAATATTTATTTAATATAGTTCACATTCACTTTCTTCATAAATTCTTCTAAAAACTCGTCTTAATTAAATAAACAAAATTAAATACTTTGTTCAATTTAATTATCATTTCCTTATTTCAATCTATCACATCATTTCTAAATTAATTAAATAAAGATCAAAACACTTTATTAATTAATTGCCATAATTCTTCTATTTTAATTTAATAAACAACTATCCTATAGTTCGTTTTATTAAATTATTTATCTCTCCTTTATTAATTCAAATAAATCAAAATATTTGAATTATTGCACAAGGAATATTCCATCCATATTCTCTCAAAAATGAATTAGATTTCCTATGTCTAAACCATGTCTAATTTATGTCAAAAATATGTCAAATTAATTGATTGAAACTTCACGAGAAGTTTTGGAGACAAATTGGAGACAAATTTGGAATTTGATCTCTCAATCCTCTCCCATCAATTTTTCCTCTTCTCTTGCCTGGTGTTTTCATGGGTAGAGACAACCTCCATCTTTCTCTCAATCTTCTCCATCTCTCACCATTCAATTCTCCAGATTGAATCCAAGCCTTTCAAAGCTTTCCCTGTGCATTTCTACAGCCAGGAAATCTATAAATACGGCCTCATTCAACCAAGAAAAGGATCCAGATAATCAAGCTTTTGCACTCTTACTCTGCAGGAATCCAGACATCAAGTATCAAAGCATCAACATTCAAGCAATTCAATAATCAAGCTTCACATCAATGGTTGCCTCCTATAGCTGCAATTATTTGTTTCATGTCTATATCATGCTAGTTTAAATTGATTTATCATTTAGCATTGCATTTTAGTATCATCTCGTTCTTCAGATAGTCATTTTAACAATCATAGTACTTAATAATTTGAGAGCAATAGTGGTTTAATAAATCTTTGGAGATAGAGAGCAATAGGACGCTTTCAATTGATTACTGCTTTGATTTAGTTCAATTTGTTTAATCATTGATATAATGTCTTATTAAGAAGTGTATTATATTTATTTACGTTATTCCACACTTACAGAAGTAGATCAAACTGGAATGTTGTCTACCAGTCATCAAGAATTTCTCCTTCTTCAAGAGCATTTGTGCACCATGGACGATAGGATTTATGCTGAGTTTTTTGAGGAAAATCACATAGTAAATTTTGGCCCCCTTGATGAGGTGCCATCAATTGATGACTTCTTTCCATTAGGAGTTGTATTGCGGAGGTATGCTCATGCCGAGGAAGAACACATCCCAAAAGACGGTAGCGATGAAGATATACTCCTTGAGCCTCTGAATGGTGATGCACTAGAGTTTCTGGATTAGTAGAGGGGTTCCTTCTCTGTCTATAGCATTAGTGAGAAAGGGGAAATGAGTGAATTTAATGATGAGTTGCATGAACAACAAAGAGAAGAAGACAAAGGTGGGGGTGTTGAGATAGCTTCCAATAGAGATGAAGCACCCGGTCAACTACAAGATGCAACTTGGAGTCCTTCCACCATGATCGTTATTGATCCTCCTTCATATTCAGGTGGCTGCAATAAGACATATTTGCACATGTCATCATCCCATGACACTGAGCATCATGAAGATAAGGTTGACACTTGGGATAGGAAGTGGGACAACCTGTTTCCTTTTGAGGACAAAAATCATGTGGACGCTCGGTTTGCATAAGATCAACGAGATGAAGTACTTCTTTTTGAAGAACTGCCAAGGGGGATTTATGATCCCATGCAAGATGTGGAAGAAGTGTTTGTTGCCCCGTTCTCCTTGCCTTATGCAAGCATAATGTTTGAAGTGTTGCACCCTCCACCATGCCCGCCCGAGGTTGCTAATGCAAAGACTGACGATGCAATGCATGCTCTTGATTGTCAAATGTTTTCACCTCCATGTGATGAAATCCAGGTTCTATCATTCCTTGCTCCTATTAATTTTCATAGTTACACTTATCATTTTGATTATGGGAATGAGAAAAAATGAACATGTTTATGGATTAATCATGGGTTTAATGAGCCTCCTCAATTGTTGATTCTTCATGATGTTGGGGTAGAATTTGAATCCTGCCATATTGAAATTATTTTCCTCTAAATATAATGTTAAGTCTGCATGGTATAGAACTATAACGATTTCCCGTCTGCTTGTGCACGCATTGCAAAATCCAATGGGCATGAGTATCGGTTGGCCTTTCTTGAACATATTTCTTTGTAAATATCTTTGTACATAACTCATTTTGAGTAGTGTAGGTTTCCTATAAATACTTTTTTTTTCCTAATTTGTTAGGTTAGTTGATTTGTTGTAGGTTTTTTTCTTTAGAATAGTTTTTTCGTTGTTTTCTCTCATTGTCCCGCTTTGGTTAGTTTTGGTGTTTGCTTTTCGTTTTCTTTTATTTGCTTTTGTTTTCTCTTGCTTTGTTGCTGCTTTGCTCGGGGTCGCTCTACTTTTGGTTGGGCGCATCTGTGTGCACAACAACCATTCTTATCACTTTGGGGTTGTTCTATGTATTTCTTTGTCAAACTCTAATCAAGTTTTCAGAGTGGATGGTGAGGATCTTCTATTAGTATCAAGCGATCTAGATGTTTGATTCAAAGTGGATAAGTCGTTGGTTGGTCTTATTCTGAAGTATTCTGGAATCTTATATCTCTCACAAATTTTAATAAACTGACAGTCACTATAGGTCCTTTGTGAAGTCTAGTTAAGTGAAAAATCTAAAATTCTACTCTAGCGCCACTGTGATTCTCAGCCCTGAGCATGAGCTTCATTTCTTACGGGTTGAATAAAAGAACTAAAAAGATAAAAGAAACAAAAAAAAGAAAGAAAAATATTGAAAATCAAAAGAAGATAAATTCAGCTTTTCAAGGGTATACGAGCAACTCTACCGGGGCTATGGGCACCCGGCCGGCAGTAGAGCAACGTTCAGAAGAATCACAGCGACAACCTCGTTGGGGCTATGGATGCTTGATTGGCAGCGAGGCAATGTATCAGATGCTTTTGGAGTTAGAATAAACTATGTAGCTTAATTTGATGGATCTTGGGTTCTTGTAACAATTGAAGGATGGGAATTAACGCAATTACACACACTTGCATTTTCAGCATATTGAAGGTTGGGTTAACTAGTGGTTTTGATCCTTTGGTTGAGTTTCTAGCTTGTTCCACCTAGCATGAAGGTCGGAACTAGATATTTTGGGTTCGTTATTCCAGTTTGTCATCAAAATGCTCTAGAGCATTTCCCCCAGCGAGTCGCCATTTGTTGTGCATATTTTGCACACACGCCCCATCGTAGGTAGGGACCCTCTTTTTTCGCTCCCGGTGGGATTCTTTTCTCCCATCTTGTTTTGCATGCCCCTCATTTTTTTGTCCTAGTTGGTCAACGTGCCCTTCAAAGTCTCATTTTTGGCTAACCATATTTTGCCCCTAAAATAAAGGATTGCTAAGTCTTGGGTTTTTCAGGCTTCGCCCCCCCACTCGCTCAATTCGCTTTCTCCTTCATTTTTTGACTTTGGGGATAGGTTTCTTGTGGATTTTGGATGTTTTTGTGGTGCCTAAGTGAATTGAAAAGGTTTCATTAAGTTTCAAGAAGTTTTGAAAATTCCAAAACTATATTTCTGTAGCAGCATTCCTGCAGCGGCATTCCGGCCTCACATCTTTAGAACGTCCAAGCGCTCCTCAAATTTGAAAATGGACTTCGACCCAGATGGTAAAATTGAATCTTATACTCCCTTTACCTTTCAAATTTTAAATTTTCAAAAAAGAGGTACCATCTGAAGTTCCATGCTCTGTCAGCCATTTTCAAAACAGCATTCATGCAGCGGCATTCTGGCCTCACGTCTCTGGAACGTCCAAACGCTCCTCCAATTTGAAAACGGACTTTGATCCACATGGTAAAATTGGATATTATTGTCCCTAGACCTTTCAAATTTCAAATTTACAGCCGAGAGATACCATCCAGAGTTCCTTGCTCTATCAGCCATTTTTAAAATAGCATTTCCAGAACAGCATTCCAAGCTCACGTCTCTGGAACATCCAAGCGCTCCTCTGATTTCAAAATGGAATTTGACCCAGATGGTAAAATTGGATCTTATCCTCCCTTGACCTTTCAAATTTAAAATTTTCAGCTAGGAGATACCATCCAGAGTTCCATGCTCCGTTAGCCGTTTTCAAAATAGCATTTCCAGAATAACATTCTGGGCTCACGTCTTCGGAACATCCAAGTGCACCTCCGATTTGAAAACGGACTTTGACCCAGATGATAAAATTGGATCTTATCCTCCCTTGACCTTTCAAATTTCAAATTTTTAGCTAGGAGGTACCATCCAGATTTCCATGCTTTGTCAGCCATTTTCAAAACAGCATTCCTGCAGCGGCATTCCGGTCTCATGTCTCTGAAATGTCCAAGCGCTCCTCCGATTTGAAAACGGACTTTGACCCAGATGGTAAAATTGGATCTTATCCTCCCTTGACCTTTCAAATTTCAAGTTTGCAGCCGAGATATACCATCCAGAGTTCCATTCTCCATCAGCCGTTTTCAAAACAGTATTTCCAGAACAACATTTTGGGCTCACATCTCTGGAACATCCAAGCGCTCCTTCGATTTGAAAACATACTTTGACCCAGATGGTAAAATTGGATCTTATCCTCTCCTAACCTTTCAAATTTCAAATTTTCAGCTTGGAGATACCATCCGTACTTCCATGTTGCGTCAACTATTTTCAAAACAGCATTTTGGGCTCTCGTCTCCGAAACGTTCAAGCGCTCCTCCGATTTGAAAATGGACTTCAACACAGATGGTAAAATTGGATCTTATCCTCCACTAACCTTTCAAATTTCAAATTTTCAGCCAGGAGATACCATCCGGAGTTCCCTACTCCGTCAGCCGTTTTCAAAACAACATTTCCAGAACAGCATTTCGGGCTCACATCTTCGTAACATCCAAACGCTCCTCCGATTTGAAAATGGACTTTGACCCAAATGGTAAAATTGGATCTTATCCTCGATGGAACTTTCAAATTCCAAATTTTCAACCAGGTCGCCATGCCCTATTCACCATTTTCAAAACAACATTCCTAAAATAGCATTTTGGCCTCTCATTTTCGGTTTCAAGAAGCCTACCATGGGTCCGTCGACAGAACCATTTGATCCAGTGAGGAATGCTGAAATTCCATCAGGAAGAAGGAAAATTTCAGGCAGTTTCAACTACGGTAAAAGGGAAATCAGCTAGAAGACAAAACTGCTACAATGACTGGCCAGTACAAGACAAAATAGGAAAAGGACAACAAATGTATTTTAAATTATTGAATATTGTGGGGTAGGTGAATCCCTAATGTAATTGATTCTAAGCCACATAATGTAACTCAATCATAGCCATTCATTTGGGCTTTGGCAAACTATAAATAGGGATCTTCCCCTCATTTGTAAAGGGTTGTAGAGTTGTTGTAAAAACATTCTACAGCAATAGAAATCAACATTGCATGATCTATGAATGTTACTTTTGAGTTTCCTCATTATGTGTGCATGGTTCTACCTTCCAATTTAGTTTTAGTTGTAGTTTCTTGAATGAAAGTGGTAATGGTGATTGTTGTTTCAGTATTTGATAAATTTCTAGCCCATACTTTTGGCACTTGTTGATGACAAGCTGTTGTGCAAAGTTAGCCTGGGCTTCTTTATTTGATTGTTGCAACCTAGTTCATTTCCATGTTAATGATGTGTGTATGCAAACTGAAAATATGCAGTCCTTAGAAGATTGCACTAGTTTTGTGTAACTGTAGGTTTCTCTTGGCCAATCAAAACCCAGTTTAGGGAGTTTTTCTACTGTAGCAGCCTCCATGATCACTATTCATTCGTAGTTTCAGATCTAGGAACCTTTTCTCTTCCCTACCCTTTTTCCATTTTTTTAACAAGTAACCTTAGGCAAGGTTCATTGCACATTATAAAGCTAAATCCAATGATAAAATGGAGTTCAAGACTGTTGTTTGAACTTGCAGCAAACGCACAACAACTCTCTCATCTTAAAAACTCCATTTGTTGATCCAAATTTCCCACTTTGTGACTCATCTGTAATTCCACCTTGTGATTCCATCAAATCACATAAATCAACTAAGATATTCCAAGAATTGTCAAGACCTGACATCTGAGAGACCTTGGGATAGTGTTATGCAATCTGATTGTGGAAGATTGTCTTTCAAGAGAGGTGATGGACCTACACATTACTTGTGTTGAGAAGTGCATAAAAACACCATCAACTAACAATGTGAAAGGTGACTTGGATGGGATTAGTGTCTGGAGTCTGACTCTGAGATCCCAAGGGATCAATAATAAGAGGTTGGCTATGCTCTACCTGGTTTCTTGATGACACTAGTCTATGCCCATGCTCTGACCTATGGCTATGGCCTAATGAATGTCAGTGAGAACTATGTGACCTTTGACCTGATGCCTGCACTGATGAAGTGGACCCCCTAGCACTTGTATGAGTGCCACTTTGTGACCTGCTATTGTTGTGGGTCTAGGTGCCACTCCATGTCCTGCTATATGATCAATACAACCCTAGGTCTCGTCTCTCTAGTGGTACAACCTTCTCATAAAGCAACCTATACCAACCCCTGCTCTCGGCCATCTTGGCTAGCTCCCTGGCCATATCCCCTGTTGTCCCTGCACATAACTTTGCAAACTCAGTGACCCTCAATCTAACTCTTTACGTTGGATAACGGCTTGATCTCTCTCCACCCTAGAAACCTCTAACTCTTCTTCCAAGGCCTTGCTCTAAGAGAAGGTTGCATCCAGTCTGCTCTAGAGGTCAGTGATTCTCTGGTCAATGGTAGCATCCACTGGAAAAATTGATGACCTATCCCCCTCCTCGTCCCCATCAATCATCCACTCTCACAGTCTCTAGTCTACCTCATCCTCCCCCTCATCCTCCTCCTCATCCTTCTCCTCCTCTCCTCGGACCTCCTCCATATTTATATCAAGAGGATGGTGCTTAGCAAATGGATCCTCCTCCACTAGAATCTCTCCCTCTGCTCTACCCTCCCCCTCCTCTCCACCCTTGACCACCTCCTCCCCCCTCTGATCTCCTCCTCAACCTCCTTCTCAGCTGCCCTCTCTCTCCTCACCCTCCTCCCAGATGTGTGACAATGGTATGCCACCCACTCTCTTCTTGACTCTCCCAGGTTGCCTTCACCCTCTGTCATCCCTCCTCCTCCTAACACCCCTCCTATATCCTCCATCACCTCCTCCCCTACCACCCCCATCATCTCCCCCACCGCGGCCTTCATCTCCTCTACTTTTATCTCCCCTTCCTCCATCTCGGCCCTTGGCCCCTCTGCCATCTTTGCCTCCATCCCTTCCACCTAGGCCTCTCCTTCACACCCATGGGATAACTGATCTTTGATCTATAGGAGGTGGACCATCTCGATCTGTCAATGGAATAGGCCTGTGAATTTGTCACCAGGCATCAAACTCGGTAGATGTCCCAGCATCTATTGGACCTCCCCTCCACATCCATTGAAGTGGAACAAGACCATCTACCTAATGCTTGGCCACTGTCACTACTATAGGCGAGCCCCATATGGTTTCTCTAGAGGACTGTGCATACTCTATGGTGCCTACTAGCACATCTTGCTACTCCTTGAACTGTCATAGTACCCATTGGGGCAGGTATATCTCAATGATCGACTAACTCTAACCCATGCAGCCAATCAAATATCAGAACTATCTGCATAATGACAAGTGACCATCCTCATCTGGCCACTAACTGCAATCTCTCTAGGGCCTCTAGACAAAATTAATCATGGTGACAATCTGATGACGCCAATAACTGGTATCTCCCACATGAGTCTCACTGACTGAACTCGCATAAAGATAGATATAGGGCATCCCATTTCCCAACTGTTGAATCTATACTAGTGGCCGAAAAATAGGAATGTGCTCCCATGCCCAGATCAAAAGAAGTGTGGTATCGCAGGTGATACTCTGACCCTAATGATAGACTACCTCATGGATTTGATGGTATAACATGGCCAACAAGCAAGGTCCCCAGGAAAAAATGGTCCTCTGACCCCACATGTGAACTAATACCTCTCCTTATCAAAAATCCATGGTCATGACGATCTAGAATCAATACTCCAGAAATCAATGTCATGAGCATGGCATCCCACCGTGGAGATTGGTTGACCACAACATCCAAGCCAATCTCATAACCTTCGATACCTATACCAGCACCATTGGTATCCTCGTACATCTCTGATAGGTTCTTTCGCCCTCGATGTGGATCATATACAACCCTCTCCCCACTAATCAAGATGCGTAGAATGCGATAAACATCCAACAGGGTCACTATGGCCTCTCTTGTGGGAAGCTAAAAAGAACATGTCTTAGAATGCCACCTCTCACAGAGTGTTGTTAGTAGGCCCCTGTTTTTCCGAATAATGGGCATGTAGGTGACATAATATAATCATAGTGTCATCAATCTTTGTCTCTCCCTGTCACTCGAGTGGTCTCTAAAGGCATACATCATTGGTCTGAACTCTCATGTATATATCGGCACTAATCATCTATGCACATGAAAAAAAAAAAATTAGCACACATGGGTCAACATTATGGGCATATTATTACTATTGAGAAATCAAAGTTGCATCTAACAAGGGGATAAGAAAATTCAATGTTGGTCAACCATGGTCAATGGCATTTGTGTCGCGTTGACTACAAATGCATCATAGTTTATCACATGCGGCTCTACACTTGGCAGTTGTGTCGCAATAAAGAAAATGTGTTGTTCTATCTGGAAATTGCATATTCCCACAACGATTGCTTCATTTGAAAAACACAAATGCGTCATTTTATGTCACTTGCATTGTTCCACTTGGCTTTTGCATCGCAACATTGCAGATGTGGTGCAAAACACCACACTTGCGTCACATTTTGATGTTTGCGTTGTTTTCCTTGTCAAATGCAATCTTTTAAGCTATAACCTAGCTACCAAGCGCACTTGTGTCGCAATGCAAACAAATTCATTGAACATGAATTCAATTGCATCTTAAATGATGGAATTTACATCACAACGCATTTTTTTTTCCATGCATAAAATTTGAAAAAAATACAAGTGGGATAGGGTACTTATCGGTGCCTCTGCACCCTTGGGTCATCAGAAAGTCCACACGCAGTAGCCACGGTGGTCTATCGAAGGAATCACCATCATCTCTTTAAGCTTTGATCTCTGAAAATTCTAAATAGCAAATGAGAAAATGACACTTGGTTTTTCTTTTTCAACCTATTTATAGGCTGAAAATTAGGGTTTTGACCTAGTGGGTTTGTACTGGAGGCTCATTTGACCATATTTGTCTGGAATTTTGGCTAGCTTAGTGTCCTTCATTCTTGAATCTGATCACGTTGTTGCTTCTCATGTCATTAAATTTTTTAATCAGGACACTTTCCAAAAAAATTTGACCCCGGGTCAACATTCAAAAATATTCCCGAGGGGACATAGGCACTTCGTACCTTCGTTGGGGCATATTCTAGACTTGCTTTCTTTGCCATAACATGATAAACTACATTATGAAAAAGAGGGGAAAATGTAGACACATAAAAATGACCAAGGCCTGCAAGCACTATTTTACCATCTTTTCGTCCTAGCATAATTATGACATTTTCAACTATTAATTAAATAATTCATAATTATTTAATTAATTCATGACCCCTTTTGTTCTTCCTGATTATTAAATAAATATTTTGATTTATTTATTTAATGTGTCACTAATTATCTATAGTCTTCTCATAATTAAATAAAGTCTCGGTTTATTTAATTAATTTTTTCCATTAATGTCCTCTTGATTATTAAATAAATGTATTTTAAATTATATTTATTTAATATGTCACTAATTTCCAAAATCTTCTTTTAATTAAATAGGTTTATTAATTTATTTAATTAAATCAATTACCTCTTCTAAATTAAATAATTATTTCTAATTATTTAATTGCCTTATGTATTTCCCTCTTTTTAAATAAAACAATTTATTTAAAATGACTTCACATGGTTAACTACTTCTTCTTTTAGTAAATAATCTTAAATCAATTATTTACTATGTCACTAAATCCATATTTTGAATTAATTTTTATTCAACATATAAATATTCTTCTACAAATCAAGTAATTGTTAAAATTACTGATTTTCTAAAATCTCATCTTCTTATCTTTTTATTTTTACTAATCTCATCTCACTGTCACATTCATTCTCAATCCTTGATTTAATTTCTTAAATTAAATCTTGTCCACTCATTTGAAAATTTTACCCTAACCCTAATTGAGAGTGGCCATTTTGAATCTTGACCATTGATTCTAGGGCATTTTTCTCAATCTTCGATCTTATCCATCCATTCAAGATTTCATTTTCTATAAAGTGACAATCTTGTCCTCATTTTCGACATCTCTTAATATTGCAATCTCTTATTATTATCATCTTTTAATCTCTAGGCTTCTTGATATTTTACGTTCTTGCTTAACTACTTGCATTCTAGATTTAACTTCATTTTGCATTTAGTTTATACAAAATCCTTCAAAGCTTTGTTTAGGGCTAGTCCATTTATATAGGTTTTCTCAGCAAATTTGAGGGCACACTCTTCATCACAGCAAGCTAAGAAGGTGCAATGAAAGTCAGCCATGGAGAAGGAAAGATTGGGTGAAGTTGCTTCTTGTTTCTTTTCTTCTTTATCCTATGCTTTTTATTGTTTTTTTGGATTTATTTAATTTACATGCATGCATATGTTACTAACAATCTATCTTGCATAAAATCCATTATTACAACCTCAACCATGCAAATTCAATTTAGGTCGGCACCAAAACACTTTTCTAGCAAACATAACTAAAGGAAGACCACACCACTCCTTATCTAGGACCCAAAACTATAACACCACACTACAACATGCTTCTATAAATTATAAGCTTCCATTGCAATCAATGTAAACACCAAGGTCAGTTGTTACCCGTGTAAACACCATTAAAATTTTAAGTACACACTTCCTATGATTCAAGAAAAACTTGTAGACAAAAAATGTCACCTAAATGGAATCTTAAATATTACATAAACACCCTGAAATCTAACAAACTCCTTTGTAACAATTTTCACTTGAGGAATGTACACACCCAATACACTCAATCAACTTTGGCATACACTACAACTTAATAAATTGACTTTCAAGGCACCAAAGCTCAACCAACCCCGATTGAAGAAAGATATCAACACTATCAACACCCCTTTCGGATCTAAAAGACCTAAAACCAAATTGTGGAGAAATGTAGAGCGAAAAAATTCTCCCTAACACCTCTACAATACATTGTTCACACACTGGTGAACATGAATTATTTTGTATAATGATCCAGCACACCAAATTTTGAATACTACACCTTTGAACCCCTTTGATCAACATATCTGAAACACATAGGAAGATCTTAAACCTAGAAGAAATGGAAAGAAACACCAAAACACTACTTTGTAACCCATAATAACATTGCAACACATTGTTTCATCTTTTTATCAAATTTTCTCAAAATAAATTGGAAATTGTTGATGGTGTTTTTATGCACTTCTCAACACAGGTAATGCATAGGTGCATCACCTCTCTTGAAAGACAATCTTCCACAATCAAATTATAGAACACTATCCTAAGGTCTCTCGGGTGTCAGGTCATGACGAGGCTTGGCATATTTCAGTTGATTTATGTGATTTGTTGGAATCACAAGGTGGTCTTACATAGTCAAAGTTGTAGGAGAATTGAGTCAATGAATGGAGTTTTATGGATCTGAAATTACTATGCTTTGATGTAGGTTTAGGCAACAGTCTTAGACTCCATTGTTTTGTTAGATTTGGCTTTACAATGTGCAACGAACCTTAACACAAGTTGCTTCTAAAAAAAAAGAAAAAAAGGAAAAGGGGCAAGGGAGGAGGATGTTTCCCAGACCTGCAACTACCGATGAACAGTGATCATGGAGGTTCCTACTGTGGACGGTTTTCTTAAACAGAATTTCACTTAATCAGAATTCTCACAATATCATGAAATTTGTGCTATCTTCTAAGGACTGCAGATGTTCATCGTTCATTCGCTATGGGGAGGTGACTAAACATGAGATTTAATGAGCAGCAATGAAATCGAAGTCCAGACTAACTTTGCACAGTCATCTACCTTCAACAAATGACCAAAAGTATGGACAAGGAAAGCATACACACAGCAGTAATCTTCAAAATCAGAGATAACATACTAAGTCTACCAAGTCTAATCTAAGGAATTTAAAGCAAAAAAATATCTTAAAGCAAAGCTATAACTAAAAGGGAGAGGAATCATGAAACATATTGAGAAACCCAGAAATACACCAGAAAATGACTATATTTGCTATTATAAATTTTGCAGTATGCCTTTACAACAACTCAACTTTCCTAAAATGAGAGGAGGAGAGCCCTATTTATAGTTTCAAAAAGAAAAACAATGGCCAAGATTCAATTCTATTGTGTGGCTAGAATTCACTTTACATTAGGGTTTCACCTACCCCCAAATATATTACATTTATAACTAACTTCTTGTTTCTTCCCTGTCTTGTCATCTAGTGACAACACTGTACCAAATTTGTCTTTTAGCCATTTGCCCTTTGTTGTATCTATTCTTCAAGGAACTCTTCATCGATGATGGGATTCCCCTCTCACTTCTTCAACGCGGCATATTCCACAAAACTCAGGATCAGGGATTGAAACTTATTTAACTCCATGATAACGGATCGTAAAATCTGGTCACTCCATTCCTAAGAATTGCTACCAAGATTCTTCTAGTCATCATCATACTTAGCAACATTGTCTTTAAAAAGTTCTGATTGCGCAAAGGCTCGGTCAGTGAAGCACATGAATTCAATGGTGACCTCTGCGGACATCCCATCTTCCATGATCTTCAGGAAGTGAGGCTTTATATTCTCAGGATTAATCTCGACCATAGGTAGTTCATACCCTATCATCATCTTGAGGTACCGGGTGCATTCCTCTCTGGAATCTCTTTCCCATTCAATGTCTAGCACTATCCGCTTTGAGATCTGCTCAAGCCTCCTCTTCTGGTGATCAAAATCTCGCTTCCAGGTGTCCACTAGCCAGTGATCATCATCCTTGAAGGTGAGGTCCTTTTCCCACACATCACTTGGTAATGTGAGTATGGCCTCAATCTTTGGGTAGGTCGCATTGTACTTCTTTGGGAAATCTTCACAAATTTGCCTTGAACCCTCAAGAGTCTTCTGGACTTCCAAGAACTTATTCATTGTCTGAACAGCCAAGTTGATGCCCGTGTTTCCAATGTCCAAGACCTATCGGAACCAGTTTTCTGTAGTCTTGTCCAAGTTCTATCTCTTCTCAAGCTTGTTAATTTGTTCCTAGGATAGCAATTGAGGCAGGGCCGATGACGTTGTAGGCTGCTCATCGGGAGACGACCACTGTTGAATATAAGTTGTTAAATCAGCCACTTGCTCCTTTAGTTCTTCTTTGGAGACCTTATCCTATTGGATAAGGTGCACTACTATGGCGATTGACTCTTGGAGGTTCTTAACCTTCTGTTCTCTTGTGGCCACTCCCAAGTCGATGGTGGAGACATTGTAAGCTATACCTTGCTCTCCAACCATTGGTGTTGCTATTTGCACTGCCCTTGATCCTGAGGAATCCATGGTTACTTTTGATCTGACCTTCAGCCTCTTCTCTTTCTTGGTGCTTATTCATGCTCTGGCCATAATGGCTTCCAGCCTCGCCTTGGAATCCTTCAAGGTGGAAGTCTTCTGCTTTAGTTGTCTTTGTAGCCAATCGGGTACTTGGGGTTCTTCCCTTGGTGGTTCACTTCGAGTCTTGTTGTCCTCCTTCTCAGGTTCAACGGTTCTGACAAAAAAAGCCTTCTCCTTTGTTCTGGTATTTTCCTTCTCTTCATTAGAGTCTTGTTCAAACGTTTCATGTCTAGCGGTGGACTCGGTGTGCAACTACTCTTTGGGTGAATCTCTCTTTTCAGTATCCACCTCTTCTTCGTTTAGAATATATTGATGTTCTTCAGGCTTCTCCCTTTGTTCGTCCCGGTGGAGGAACACTTCCTTGTCATGCTTTGTGGTTTGGCCATGTCCCTCGATTGGAGACTTATTGCCCTTCATATCTGGAGCAGCAATCTCTTCCTCTTGTGCAAGCCAGTCCTCGGCCTCCTTATCCTCAATTTCCTTGAGCTACTTGCCCCACTCTACATTGAGCTCAGGATCATTTGACTCTCAGATCAGCTCTGCATCGAGGTCCTCACTACCCTCAATGGAAGATTCATAGGCCACCTCATCAATCTCTTGACGCTCGAACAAGGGGTGTTCATGATATTCAAACTCCTCATCCTCTAGTGCCTTCTCTGCCTCTAGTTGTTGTCGTTCAAGCTTATTTGATATCTACATGGTTTCTTTCATCTTCAATGATTCAATAGAGGGGGAGGGAGTTGGAGCACAAGCCATAGCCTGAGCTATGGAAGCTTGGACCATTGGATTGGTGAGCATCCCTAAAAGCTTAGACGGCACGTTCTGCATGTACTTTATGAAAGACTTTGGAAGGCTAGGGCTTGGCGTTGTGGCAGCGGATACGGAAGGAAGGGAAGGAGACATAAAGGAAGAGGACATATGCGAGGTGGTGGCAGATGACTTGCAGTATTGGAGGAGCGGGAGCAAGGTGGCTAGAGATGTCCACCACAGGCGGGGAGGAAGCACAGGCTGCAAGCAAAGCATGAGGGGTAGGGGAAGTAGTAGCGGTAGCTGTAACAATGGTAGGAAGGGACCTTGGTGAGCTAGATCCTCCTCTTTTGATTCCAAGGGATAGACCCTTGGTTATTACAGTCATACCCGCGTTGCAAGTTGTTTTTCTCCTTTTTTTGGAAGGTTCAGGCTCAGAAGCCTTACGGGTATAGAATTTCGGTTTGGGAAACTTTTCACTGGCCTCCTTCCTTTTCTTGGTCTTGACCGATGGTGGGGTCTTGGATGTCTCCCCAGTTGCAGTGGCAGCTGCCCTGCCTTTAGAACCACTTGGTTCACTTATGTGCTCACTTGTAAGTTCAGTGAATGTTAAGACGACCCCTTGTTGTTTCAATTGGGTCACCTTCTTATTGATCCACGCCCTTGTTCGGATTTCAACAGGCCTAGTGAGTATACTGATATCATTAAGCTTTGGCTCGTTCCAGTCAATCGCAGGTAGTGGCAAGTTGGAAACTGCATTGTAGCCTGGATCCACAACTTTGTCTCCATCTTCCTCTAGCTGGTCAGGGACCGGACATAAGTTCACCCTTCGCATATAGATGGCGGTCATGCACATGTAATGTCGCAAACGCACCTCAAGATCATCTTTGCAATTGGCCCAGAAGTCCTCGATGTTGTGGAGGTGGGCGTATTCACATCCCAATGCCTTTCTGACATGACCATAAGGATCCATTCGTGGTCGTGTTGTGTATTGCTCGAAGTTATACTCGGCCAGCTCCTTCTCTGAATATCCTGCACACTGGGAGATATGGATCTTATACATCCCCTGACCAAGGTTAATGGGATAGGCGGGGCCTGCCAAATTTTTTTCACTCAGAATGTTGTGAATGTGTCGTAGCTGTCGAGTCAGCTCCAATAGGATGATCCAGTCATTTGGGTATCGGGGCAGCTTGTTTGGTCTTTTGATGAATCCTTGAGTGCGTATATATGTGAACTTGGGGAACTGAATGTACCAGAAGGCATAGTGCCTGAGGAGGGCCCTAGCACTGTGGGATATCCTCTTATGAAAATCCCCTCCTAAGGATCAGATGATGTGAGCGGTGAATGCATCGTTCACCCTGCAATAGTCTCTCTTGAAGTTCTGGAACTGTAGCTGGGGGTACTTTTCATAAGGTTTGAGTTATGGCCCCGATGGATTATTGGGCATCATTGTCAAGCCCTGGTAGTGTTGTCGATTGGCAAGGGAATACACCAAATAGGAAGTCATGAAGAATTTGGTGGTCCTCTTCATAGTGGTAAATTGCTCATGGAAGCAGTCCTTGATTATCTCGCCCCAATAGAAGGCGATGCCCTTACCTTAGAGAATCTGTTCTATGAAATAGAACATCCATTCTTGGAAGAAAACCGCACCAGGGAGGCCCATGACTCGGCTGAGAAAATTTATGAGGTCATGGTAATCTTCGTAGAAATCATTGCAAAAGAGCTCTTGAGGAAGCTTTCCAGCACTACCTCGTTTGTCTTTCAACCAGTACTAGTTGATAAGCTTTTTGCACCCCAAGGGGTCTTGTTCCCACAACTTTTTGCATTCCTCCATGGTGGGGACCTCCATGCTCTCAAAGGTAGGAATGTGGAAAGTTGCTATTATACCTGACGGAGACATATCTGCAAAGATATTTCCATCCTGGTCCACTATGGTTCTAGTATCAGGTTGGTATGCCTCCATGCACGCCATTACCAGCTCTGGGGCCACTAAGGCCAGTGGGAAACCTGCAGCCTTAGTAATTCCATTAATCTTTATTAATCTTGCATTTGTTTTTTTGGGGTTCATTCTGACCCTCTGCATGAATTCGTCAACATCGACCTGTCCGATGTTGGTATCTGAGACATCCCTCCAAAGGGTAGTGATCCTGGATTGAATAGGGACCCCCTGGAACTTGTATTTCATTAGGTCTATAATCTTCCTTGCCCCTTGGTGGCTTGGTTGCTCCTTTTCCTTTCTTGGAAGCATCAGAAGTCTCTGCACCGGATTCCATAAATCCTGCTAAAAAGACGTGAATTAGTAATGATGAACTTGACAAAACGGCCACCGACAAGTCCTTGCATGTCTAGATTAGTTCAGAAATCATAATTCATATTCATTTGGCATGCAAACTTGATACTTCACCGTTAGAAAGTAGTGCAAACAATCTGGACTTCCTGGGCCGGAATTCCCTTGGCAGAATACCGTTTGAAAGGGAAAAATGAGAATGGAATTCCCAAAGGCATTTTCTAAGAATGGATTTGAGGATTTGAGGTTGGATGTGAAGGAAAACCTAATTTTAACAAGTGGGTCAAAATCCATTTTAGATTTGGAGGTCATTTGATCCTTCATTTGGAAGTTCCAGCATCATCTGTAGGAAAGTTGTCTAAAACGGCACAAAGGACACGGAATTCCGGGCGTCAGAATCTGGGTGTTGGATTGCCGTCACCGGGAAGTGGCTATGGGTCGGCCATTGGGGATGGTGAAGTGAAATTAGAAATCCGGGGGAGGAAATCTGAGAGACAGTTCCCAGAAGTGGTCAGAAGGTTCGGGACAACCAGGCGGCGAACGAAGCACCAGGACCCGGAGATCAGGAAGCTAACCTAAACTCGTCGTTAGAAGGGCACCAGTGGAATGGAATCCCGAGAGGGGAATTTCGGCATTCAGAATTTGGAGGGAGCTCAGAGGAGGTTTTATTTGGATTTCGGGTTTTGGCGGGCAGTGAACCGAGGTCTGGGAGCCGGAAAGACGCTCGGGCGAGGCCGTTTGGAACGATGATGACACAACGGAATCCCCAGAAGGGAATTTCGAAGGTTGAAGTCCGAAGAGGGAAATTTGTTGAAGGTTTTGACTGGAAGATGGAAGACGTTGCGGTTGGGAAGCAAGGTTCAGAAAGTCGCTCGAGCAGGGCCGTCGAACCGGGGAAGATAGGACGGAATTTCGGGAACGAAATTTCGAGGACAGAATCTCGAGACTAGATTTGAATTTAGTAGATCTTTCAATTTTGCGTCCTTCAGATGAAATTCAAGTGTCTGGGGTCCGGGAGTCGGGACGGTGCTCGGGCGAGTCCGTTTTGAACGATGATGACACAACGGAATCTCGGGAAGGGAATTTTGAAGGTCGAAGCCCGATGTGGGTTTGGAAGTCAGGAAATTGACATGAATGAGGATGGTGATGGGAAAGCCTAGGCTCAGAGGATGTCGGTGACTGTTCCGAAGAACGGCCGCGAAGAGGTGAGGTCCCGAATCGGGTTTTAAGTCACTTATCAATTATTTTTTTAATTTTCTAAGAGGTGGGTTTTGATGGGAAGGCCTATATTTACTTAATTTCAACCTCATTTTACATTTTGCATTCATCAAAACATGGAATTTCACCAAAGAAAGGGTAGGGTGCGCGGATGGCAAACCTACCTCAAAATCCCAAAGAACGTACTGATGGCTGGACGGAAAACAATGGAAAATTGAGCTCGGACTGCTGGGGAGAAAATTCCTAGACGCCGAGAGTTCCTCAATCTTTTCTATCACTTGAACAGTTGATAATGATGGCCAAAAAATGTACTTTTATAGCAAAAACCACCATTAATACAGCATTTAATTCTTCCGTACGACGACAGGTAAAGTTGGTTGATTTTCAAAAATGCAGATGGCGGCGGGATGTCCAGAGTCCGATGTCCAAGAATCTATCCCACCACAACCATTGAAATGGCGAAGCCTGATGGGAAACCCAAAAGGGGAAACCCGGCAAAGGAAATCCATCAGAGGAAATCCGACAATTGCAACAGATGCTAGAACAGAATTTTGACAAGGAAAACCTGAGTTAACCTGAGACTTAGCAATTTTGAAGGGGGGATACTTTGGTTGAGCTTAAAATATGGCATTGGGAAATGTGTCGACCCTTTGAGGCACAAAATTAGGCATGCAAAATGAGGCAGAGCAAAAAGGAAAGGACCCGAAAAGCAAAGAGGGAAGAGAGGGTCCCCGTTCCGAACGGGGCATGTGTGCAAATGGGCACAATAGAAACTAAGCACTAGGAACACATCTTCATCATATCCATCACTTCCTTAACCATAGACAAAATCTTATCAAAGCAACACTAGAGGTTGAAACCAATATCTTACTAATGACAACATAATACAACTAATAAAAGTATCATCAGTGCAAAAACATAGACAATACAAAAAATTGCATATACTCTTGCATCCATCTCCTTCTCATATATTTGACACCAATGACAACACAGGCTTTTTGACATCAATGACAACACCAACTTCTCATACTTGCAACAATCTCCCCCTTTGTCATTGATGGAAACACGATGTTAAAAATCATTAACAACAAATAACAATTTTTCTCCATATCTATTTCCTTTTCTCTTTTATATTTTCTCATTATTCACTCTCCCTTATTCAAGTATACTATTCTCTCCCCTTTCTCAACTAACTACTAAAAAAATTTCACATGAATCTTTCCCCCCTTTTGACATCAATGGAAAGGAAAAAATATTTATATAACTTATATTTCTCCTTGGACATCAATCAACCTTCTAACAGTCGCTCAATCTACTCCCCATTAGGATCACACACCATACTGCATCATTAAACAACCACTGCATAATTACAACACATACTCCCCCTGACTACAAACAACCAACAATGTTACTACCTACTTCCCCTAAGAGGTATCCACCAACATCAGCCCAAACCAAAGAATGGATCTTGAAATCCACTGGATTGATGCATCTCCTTACGCATCTAGTTCAAAGGAGGGGGGAAAACCCCCAACTTCTCCTAGAGATACGCAAATGTATCCTTAGGAAGAGCCTTGGTGAATATAACAACAACATGATCCATTTTAGGCACATATTCAAGCTTAACTTCATTCTCTACAACCTTCTTTCTCAAATAGTGATACTGGATTGAGATATGTTTTGTCCTTGAATGAATTACCAAATTATTTAAAATATTGATAGCACTTGTATTTTCATAGAATATAAAAATTGCTTCATCATATACCACCCTAATATCCTTAAAAAAATTCCTCATCAACAACATTTATGTGTAGCAAGATGTTGCTACAATGTATTCTAATTTTGTAGTAGATAAAGACATTGAATCTTGTTTCTTGTTTAGCCATGACACCAATCTACATCCAAGAAATAATGCACCACCACTTATACTTTTCATGTCATCTACACAACCATCCTAATATGCATATGTGTAAGAACCTAGAGTAAAATCAATATCCTTTGGATACTAGAGGGCATGATCTGGAGTGCCCTTCAAGTATCTAAATATCATCTTCATTGCTACAACATGTGACTCTCTAGGATCTTCTTGAAATCTATCCACAAGACTAATTGCATGCATGATATCTAATCTAGTGTCGGTTATATAGAGCAGTACACCAATCATTGATCTATACATTCTCTGATCAACCTTAGGAGATTCATCATTCTTGCTCAGTTTGCAACCGGTAATCATAGGGGTATACACCAGTTTAGAATCTTCCATTCCAAAATTCTTCAACATTTCTTTGACATACTTTGATTGTGAAATGAAATTATTTGTCTCAAACTCTTTTTTCATTTCCTCTGCAACCTTCTTGCACATAATTTCATTGCCTCCAAATATTATGTCATCAACATATACAACCATAGTTTTTTTCCTATGCAGATTTGATATGTTGTTTGGGGTTGTCAGTAGTTGCTATATCCAAAGTTTGGGTTTCTAGATTGTGTAGAGTGAGATAAATTCACTAGTGCATGAACTAGGTATCCATTGTTATTTTTTGTGGTCTGGGAGAAATATATCTACTCCGCATTTCTTCATTGTTTGGTTTCAAGTTGTGTGGATCTGGGAAATTTCTTGTGTTGATTGTATCTTTCAGAATTCAAGGTTTCTCATGATCCGGTGCAGTACAGTGTGTGTTGCATGTGTTATTATTTGTATAAGGTTAAAAGGATGTTATGTGTTGAATTATTTCTATTATGCAAGATTGGATGAAGTCTTTGTTGGATCTAAGGTGGTTCATGAAGTGTTCCAGATTGTGTAAAAGATACTTTTGTGGTTTTTGTGTCATCTTGTTCAAGTGGGAGGTGTATACTTAATATTTTATGGTGTTTAGCTTAGGAAATGGTTAACTTTGCATTAACACTACATGATAATTCACTTCGAAGATTGTGGAAGCGTATTGAGGTGTGCTAGGATAAATTTGGGTCCTAATTAAGGATTTATGTGGTTTTCCTTCATTCCTATCCACCATGGGAATGTTTGATTGCCAACCTAATTTGTAATTGTAAATGTAAAGGATGTGTTTTTGAACTTGGAGAAGGGTTTCAAGGTTGAGTATGATATAGATAAGAGTGGTATTGTTGGGAGATCCTAAGATAGATGTGAGAAAGATAAAAGTGATGAATGTAGTGTGAATTTGAGTAGAGCAGTGTGAACTTCAAAGTGTTGAACTTCTGAATGTAGTGAGTTGAAGGTGTCTGTAATCATTCAAACAAGGCTACAAAAGTGTTGGATCAATTATGGTGGATTATTTGTTGCATTGATAAGTTGTTCTCTATATAAAATGTATCTTCTATCTTATTTTCTTTATGTGGCAGTGAGCCTTGCTTGTGATCCCTATTAGATAGTGTGTCCTATTATGGCAGTGAGCACTTGTATTAATTTTATGTGAGATAATCCTCAATGTGGTTTTTCCCTCATTGATTTTTCCACATAAATCTATTTTTCTCTTGTGAATGGTGTTGTTTCAATTTTTGTTATCTGCATTTCATGTTTAATCACTATAATAGAATAAGGGTTTAATGAATGCTTGTGGATTTGATTACTGTTGAGGGTTTTGGATATAATAAATAGGTACAACTGATTCACTCACTCTCAATCATCTTTCTAATTTAACAATTGTTATTAGAGTGAGGTTCCTTGGAGAAGAGGTTAATCGCTTGAGTTAGATCCGAGATGGTGAACTAGTTATATTTCCCTAAGTTTGATGGTACATACTATGTTTTCTGGAAAACAAATATGGAAGGATATCCGACATCCTATGGGTATGAGATTGAAAAATTAATAAAGACTCAATATGTTGCACCTGTGAATGGTCCAAGCATAAGTGATGAGATCAAGGGCTATGAAATAAATGGTAAAGCAAGATTTATTCTTGTGAATAGTCTTTCAAATTCTGAATTAGTAAAAGTTATGAATTTGAAGACTGCTAAATAAGTTTGGGACAAGATAGAGATTATTTATGAAGGAGATGATAAGGTTAAACATGTTGAGAAAAGTTGCAAAATTTGAAGGCACAATTTGAGACTCTACGAATGTTTGAAGATGAAATAATTACAATTTACATGCAAATATTTAATGAGTTGGTAAGTGCAATGAGAGGTATTGATGCACAAGTCAAAGAACCTAGAGTGGTAAAGTTCTTGGATCTCTTTGATGATTCTATTTTATGGTCTAATTATTGATAGATTTTGTTGTCCATTTTTTGCAGTCGTCATAGACTTTGATGCTTAATGTTCACCTTTTTATGATATTTCCTTAAAACCATAGACTTTGGACATGAACTTATTTTCATAAATTTTAAATGATATTGACATGATATATGAACTATCTATGTTAATTTTGCATGTGATTAGTGAATATCGCTTTCAAATCATTACAAATATGTAGTTGTTGTATGTACTAATATTGTCATGTAGATATAATTAGAGGCATGCAATTAAGGAATATTTCACCAATTGGTCATCCACCATACCGATCAACAAGGTGGTCATTCAATGAGAGCGGACTCTTGATAGTGGGGAAATTCCTCATCCAAATCAAAGATGTAGCCTCATCATAAATGCTCGTAATTTTTTGTTAAGTGAATATAGGTGTTACTGTTGTGCTAGATCTGCATGGAGGCAAACATGCTTGACTAGATTTTGTGCATGTGTAACAGCCTCTCCACTTTTTATGTTTTCCCTAATGTGGCATCCTCTGGTTCTATCAGAGTTGACTGCCTTGCTAGGTGATTAGATAAATAAGACTCAGATGCTCCTTCTCCATAGGTTTCTTAATCTTATGATGTACTTGCACTCTTAGTTTTTTAGTAATGCATTCATGTTGCTCGATTGTACTCAAGTTTTCCAATGAATGAAATGAAGTTATAGTTCATGCATATGAGTTTACATTTGTTTTAGGGGATACTCATACAAGGGGGGCCACTTGGTGAGTATTATGTCCCTTAGGTTATTTAGTCATTTTATGTTTAGTAATTAGTTAAGAATCTAGCACTATTTGTTCCTGCAGCCACTAGAATTCCATTATGTGGTTGTTCCTACAGCCAAAGTAGATAGATTGGTTTCATGTTTGTTCGCTCAGATTTTCATTTATGTCATGCATTTCATCTTAGTATAGTTGTTGGTTGATGCTTAGTACTTATGTGATTTCCTTCCAAGCAATTTACTTTCAGCATTGTATCCTTCTCAGTTGTAATATGAATAGGCTACTTTGGATTCCTAGTGCACATACTGTGTTGACCCATTTCAAGTTCACGTCCCTCGGTTGACAATTTAAATGCACCTTCATGATGATTTAAATAGATATTTAGGTTATATTTCCAATCTTTGAATCAGAGTTGTAAGGGCTTAGTTGTTAAATCATTGTAGGAGGTCAACATTTTTGGCGTCGTTGTCAGGGATGGTGTCAAAATAGGGTGTTCTTTGGAGTCATTGATAGTTTTTCTTGTTGTAGTATTTTTGGAAGTTGTTCTTAGTATACCCCTCATTTAGGAAAGTAATGACCCCCTATTCCTTTATCAATTCTTTGTGTGAATTGGCTAATAGTGAGTTGATACCATATGCATAGAGAAAGGAGGAGAGATGCTCGTAGGAGATTCCTTCCTAACAATCCTGATCTATTCCAGATAAATGAGTACCATAACCTACCTAAAGACAAAGAAGAAGAAGAGCCACACCTCTTTGCTGATACATTTATGGATCTAACCAGTTTTGAAGCTTCCTCTAAAGATCAGAATCTGATTGAGAGCCCCCTTGCTTTGGAAATTCATCAAAAATGCATGGGTGATGCAAATAGAAATAGACCTAATCAACTAGCTTTCCATTTCCCCATTTCTCATCAGAATGAAGTAGAGAACCTCAAAAATATCCTTTCTTCAGTCCTTCCTAATTTCTATGGACTTGTCACAGAAGATCCTGATACATTCTTGTTCGATTTTGATATACTTTGTAGGAGTTATGACTATACCACTAATGCCCACAAGATTAAGCTATTCATTGCCACCTTGAAAGAAGTTGCATTGAGATGGTTCATGAGCCTAGGTAGAGATACTATCAGGACTTAGGAGGACATGAAGATGAATTTCCTTGAGAAATACAAGGAGTATTGCAGGGGCAGTGACATGAGAGGAGGTGACATTTTTAGGATGCACCGAAAGGAAGATGAGAGCCTGGAAGATTATATTTCAAGGTTTCTATTTTTCTTACATAAATCTCCACACCATACACTCAATGAAGAATCACATAAGCTTATTTTCTTAAGAGAAATTAATGAAATTTTCACAGAGGCCTTGGATCTGATGGGAGGAGGATATATTACCCAAGTTCCTTGGGAGGACATCAAGAAGATATGTCAAAACTATTCTAGGGAAGCTTCAAAGAAGGGGAGAGCTTACCAATATTCCATGGGTAATTCATCTACCAGTGGAGTTTCAAGGATGGAGATTACCCACTTACAGGCAGACTTCAAGAATGACATCATAAATAATCTATCTACTCAGCTGGTACACTTTAGGACAACAAGAAACAAGAGGAGGCAGGGGTAATGTTGGTAGAATATTGCCCTCATTGCAGAAAAAGAAGAAGGACTGCAATTGCAAGATGATATCCAATATTGACAACAAGCAGATGGCACCCGAGTTCAAGCCAATCTAGGGTAAATAAGATCAAGTCTACTATGTTACATGAAGGAGGCCATGGGCTCCAAGACAAGGCATACCACCAGATCCACTATCTTTTGTTGGGCCACATTTCAATTCTTATTCATCTGGTAACCAATGGTAACCTCCATATCCATCCACTTATGGAGGATATCCACCACAGCCTTGGAATAACCCTACAAATGCCTAGACAAACCACCAAAACTCTCCACCCCAATGGTACTAACCCCAAGGAAATTGGTAGCAGTTTCAAGGAAATTGGCAACCACCTCTAGGAAATTGGAAACAAACATCCCAATGGAGGGGACATCAATGGCCAAATCAGACAACCAATTACATGCAACCACCTTCTAGGCCTTGGAAACCTTCTATAGTTCCTCCTCTTGCTAGTTCAAATTCAAATTCACCTAAACCTACTAAACTTCCAGCCCAACCCACACCTAACCCAAATAATAAACCACAACAGCAATCGATATACTTTGTTGATCCAAATCAATTCTCTTCATATGTTGTGAGTGTAAGTAACATCCATTTGCATTTAGGAACTACTTTGTCAACTCCTTCCACACCCATTATCACTGAGATTCCTATGGAAGAAGAGGAGCCTCTAAATGTTCCCATTCAACCAAGTGCACCTAAGAATCCTGAACCAGTCCTAGTCAAGCAGACTGAACCAGAACCACCATTTCCCCAAAGGTTGGAATTTGTGAAACAAAAGGAAGAAAAGGAGGACACAAATTTTGAGATTTTAGATTAGTTGAAGCATATATGTGTCCAAATAACTCTATTTTAAGCAATAAACATATATGGCAAGGCAATCAAGGAAGGATGCCTCAAGAAGCCTAGCAAGAAGAAGAAAGACCCCACTAAGGTTCATGTGGTGGGATAGTTGGTTGACATCATGCTTGGGAAAGTGACTATTCCCAAATATAATGACCCAAGGAGTCCTATGGTAGGAGTTGCTATAAATGGGATCCAGATAAAGAATTATCTGATTGATTTGGGAGAAACAATAAATGTGATGACTAAGTACATCCTACAGCAACTAAATGTTGCAAAAATGATACCTACTCCTACTATCCTACAACTTGTTGATAGTTCTATTGTTAAGCCTGGTGGGATAGTAGAGTATCTTGTGGTAACTGTAGACTCTTGGGAGTACCCACCAGGTTTTATGATTCTTTCTCCTAAGGCCACACTAGGCAAGTACCCCATTATTCTTGGAAATGGAAAGCACGTTTGGCCTTCTAGCGGTGCTTAGCTTGCAAGAGAAGCCAGAACCCACTTAGGAAAGGAACCCACAGTACTATTGCATCCTCCTCAATGTGCCTCTGCAGGTCACTTGCAACAGGAAGGCCCAGGCCATAGACTACATAAGTCACTACTCTCAAAGGCCACCAAGGTATTTCTTAGGGAAAATTTGAAGCGTCGGACATAGAATCATGCCCTTGTGGACCTGAATTTCAAGAAAAGATGCAACGAAATGGGAGAAAATATTAGTGCTCACCTGATACTTATCTTTGTATTCAATACAATCTCTACCCATAACCCATTTCATGGCTATGGTTGCCAGAGAATGTTTATTCTTTGTCATTCGCTTGAGGCGCCTATTATAAATCTAACCTAAAAATATTGTTTGGGACTTGTTACAAACTAGCCTAATTGGAGTTTTCATGGTACCAGACTCTGCTCAGGTGCCTGAGTCTAAGATCTACAAAAATTTAAACATTACTCAACTGCCAAACGCTAATCCTAACCAGCTTCCTAAATGCTAATTCTTGCTAATCGCTAAGTATGATTTTGCTACTTTCATAGGGCCTATTTATATAAATATTTGAGGTAGCTACGTGCCATAAGCATGATGCTAATCAAGTGCTAACTAGAAAATCTCACCAAAGGCCAGCTCAAAGTTCTCACCCAGTTACTTCTGCAATACAAATTATTGTGTGCAAAATTAAGAAGCGGTAATTAACTGGCATAGATTGCTGGCAGTCCCAAGCGATAACTCATATGGATGAATGTTGAGGTTTCATGCTACAGGAAATTTCAAGATCCAAGGTTGAAAGCAAACCTTTTCTAAGTACTCATTACGTCTTTGGCTTAATTATTTCTTTTTAGATATTAATTGCCAAAGCATGCGAAAGGATGGCAAGTTTTCAATCAACAGCCCAATTTCAAAGAAAAATTGTGCCAAAGGATGTGATCACTCATGCCACAATGAATTCTTGTCTAATAAAAAAGGAAAGTAATTTATTTTGCATGAGCAAGAGAGTTGGCGATACATGCTGAATTTAATGCAAAAAGGCAGTCATTGTATACCACTTTAAAGCAGAAAAAATCAAAAGGAAGAAAAGCTAAGTATTTATGTGAACCCCAATCCTATACATACACAAACACAAGAAACAAACACAATAGTAAGCTCATATGCAAGATAAAATAAGGATTCCCCATGAAATCCATCTACAATGCTCAATAATAGGAAAAACAAAGAACAAACATGAAAAGATAAATGAAATCCTAATTAAGAAATGCAAAATCTTGATCCCATGGGGAAGTTGGTGCTAATTGGTGTGTCAAAATTGGCCCTTTACCAACTCCTTTGTAATATTTGTGATAATTTGTGGATGATTGAAGTTCCTTGATGAGATTTTGGCATAACCTTTCTATGAAATTATGAAAATGGTGAACACTTGCTATGAAGTAGACGAAATTAGCTCTCAATGTGAAGAGAGTAACTTCGCTCAAATTATGGATGATTGATTGAGAGGAAGAGTCTCTCATTTATAGATTTCCAAATTGGAAGAGAGAGTGAAATTGAGCAATGTGGGATCATTCAACATCCAATGGCCAAGTGTCACTTGTCAAGATGTGAATGATTGAAGGTTGTACACATTCTGGTCAATGTGCATGATAAATGCCATTAGGTGGAATTTAAAATTGAGGAAATGACATGTGAGAGGGAAAAAGGAATGAAATAAATGTCACTTGGTTCAATGCACAAGGACATGTAAGAGGAGTGAATGTTTTGTTGGAAGGACAAATCCACTTGGATTTTGAAATCAAATTCGAAGGAAAATTCCTCCTTTATTCCATGTTGAGAGAAAATAGGCAATTTAATAAATCAAAGTAATTGATTAATTGTGCAAGTTGCATTCTCTAGAGAATGTGACATGGATTAAGATTAAATTAATCAAAGTTTAATTAATTTAATGAGGAATTTAGGAAATGTGACAATTTAGACTTAAATTTATAAATTGATTTAAATAAAATTGAGAGGAAGGGTTTAATTAAATAAATGTTTTGATTTATTTAACCAAAGGGGATAATGTTAGATTAAATAAAATAATGTTTAATTTATTCAATTTAATTGGAGGACTTTAGGGATTTAATTAAATAAGATGAATTATTTAATTAAAGAGGGATATGGGATTAATTAAATTAACTTGATTAATTTAATCAACAGGGGAGAAAGATCTAATTAGATAAATAATGATTTATCCAATTAAGAGATGAAAATTAATGATAAGATGAGAGTATGATTAAGGAATAAATGACATTAGTAATCGGTATCAAGTGCATTGGTCAATTTTCCATGTCTGCATTTTGCCCCTCTTTGAAGCAATGCACTTGTTATATTGGTTCAAAGAATAACTGTTGTGATCAAAGTTCAAAATTTCTCAATTTTTTGAATGCCCCACTGCTGCCTTAGCGGAAGGATTATGTTGATATATTGCCCCCTCGAGAGCTCAGATGAAAATTTTGATTTTTTGGATGATCTCACGAAAAAAGAGGACATAGTGCCCGATAGGTCTAAAAGTGCCCGAGGATGTCAAAAAATGTGTTAAAATGCCAAAAAAGATGCAACATGGCTCTCAGTTAGACAAAAATAGGATCAGGGGACCAAAACCCTAGCTGGATGGTCAAATTAGGTCAAAAAATCCTAATTTGGAGGCTTAAATCGACCCTGAGGGCTCACTTTCAATACATTTGCATACTTAGCCTTTAGAATTTTTTGCATTTTGAGCTCTAACTCCCGATCGAGATGGCGCAACGACAGCTTCCTAGGAACATGTCGGAGAGTCTACAAATGCACCAATGACCAGCCGACGTAGGACCCGTGTGACGAGTGTTGTTTTAATCCTCATCATTTAACTATAAATGTCAATCCAATGCAGTGTCCATGGCTATATGCAATAGGGAGAAGAAATCATTTGAATGACATGTTTTTTTCTACAAACAGAATTGAAAGGCAATGCATTAAATAAACTGCTTGGATCAAATCTATCCTAAGAAATTTTTAAAAGGGAATACTAAAAATGTAAAGAGCTAGAAATGAAATGACTACTAAGAAATGAAACTACAAACAACGAGATTGCTAGAATCAAATGTAATCTAAGAGTTTCTAAATTTAATGCTTGAATCAAATCTATCCTAAGAAACTTGTAAAAGGTAATATTGAAAATGTAAAGATCTAGAAATGAAATGACTGCTAAGAAATGAAACTATAAACAAAGAGATTGTTGCTAAAATATTGAATTATATTATTTTATTAAATCTTCCCCCGTTTGCTTTCTTGATTACAATGAATTTATAGAATTCTTCTCTTCAATGGATCTGAAAGATAAGCTTTATGATTGTGCAACCAATTGCTAAAAGATAGGAACATGTGTTAAGAGAAAAAAGATAGATCTTTCTTCATCTTATTGAGTCAATCTTCTTTGGTCGTCCAAAACAAATATGTTTATTTTGCAACCTTCAAACAAGCTCCAAAAAATAATTTGACTGCTGAAAATATCATGCCTTCCCATTGTGTATCATTAAAGTTCATAAAACAACTCCTAGATGCTTGCAAAATGGTTCAAACTACCCAAAATTGTCTCCTAGATATTCTTGATTTGTTTATACAATCCAACAACTTGCCTTAAATCTTGGAACTTCCTCCTAGATGCTCTCAACTTCTATTCAAGTCACCCCAATTTATTTTAATTCTCACAATTGTTGTTTTTACAAATTTTGGAAAGGTTCCGGAGCAACCCACAAATTATGGAACAACTTCAAGTGTTGTCCCACAAGTTCCGGAGCACCTGTCCACAAATTTTGAAGCAACATATTCTGGTGAATTTTTCTCTCAAACCACAAACTAGGTTTTTGTGAAATTTAATGAGTTTTGTCACCATATTGTCTTTGAATTTCAGACCAAAAATCTCTTGAACCCAAATCGTAATTTTCAAGATATGATGAAATCTTTGACTACTACAACTAAAAATATCTTACTTTCATTATCATGCTCAATATTGATAACTCCATAATTAGGCAAAATATACATTTTTATATGGCTAAAAGATGATTCATTATTTTATCTCATTACCGTGGTATGTACCCCTATCCCAAATTTTAATTTTTTCAATTTGCGTGCATTAAATAGGGTTTAGTTCAACCTTAGGTCAAGTGGCACTATATAGCACCGTTGCAAATGTTCAATCAGCATCACACAGCCTCAAATAGTGTCACATATGAAAATAGCACCAACGCGGGCCAGTTAGGGTTCCATCCAAAAAAATTTGCATATGCAAATTCGACTATGGGACGTAGTTTGAAACTAGGGTTTTGGGATAAAGTCATCCACATGTGCAAATAGCGTCACGCGGTTTACTTTGGAGTTTATAATTCAGCAAGCATCACAGCGGCATGGTTTGCTCTCTCCAATCACCTCCCAAAATCCCACTACTTCTTCAAACTATCCCACCATGCCTTCATCCACATCTAATGATGGTTCTTATGCTACCCTTGACAAGGGATATCCAACATCCTCACCATCGACATATTCATCATGTCCTCCCTTTCAACCTCTATCCTATCCAACATCCACTTCCTCTTATCCTCATCATCATCAACAATCCCAATACCTCTACCTTAATCCCACATCCCAATCTTCTCATCCTAATCCAACACTCACACATTCCTATCACAATCCCCCATCCCAATATTCCTCCTATCCTAATCCACCATCTCAATCCCCTCATCCTTATCTACCATCCATATCCTCCTATGCCAACCCACCATACATTTCTTCCTATGGTGGTTCACCACCTCAATATTCTTGTTCTAATCCAACATCCACACCTTCCTATCACAATCCCCCATCCCAATATCCTTACATTAATTCCACATCTCCCCATTCTAATCCTTCATCTACATATTCCTACTATCATTCACCATCCCAATCTTCCCAATCTAATCCAACATCCACATCTTCCTACATCACTCCCCCTTTCACTGCATTATATCTTAATCCTCCATCTCCTCCAACCACTCCTAGTCCTCCATCTAGTCCTATCCACTCATCTAATCATAATCCTCCATCTCCTCCAACCACTCCTAGTCCTCCATCTAGTCCTATCCACTCATCTAATCATAATCCTCCATCTCCTCCTAGTCCTCCATCTAGTCAAATCCCTTCATCTAATCCTAATCCACCAATCCCTAATCCTAATCCTAATCCTACATCCAATCCCATACCCACATCTAATCCTAATCCTCCATCTCCTCCTAGTCCTACATCCAATCCCATCCACTCCTCTAATCATAATCCTCCATCTCCTCTTAGTACTCCATCCAATCACATCCCCACATCTAATCCTAATCCACCAATTCCTAATCCTAATCACAATTGTTCATCTCCTCCTAGTCCTCCATCCAATCCCATCTCCACACCTAATCCTAATCCTCCATCTCCTCCTAGTCCTACATCTAATCCTAATCCCCCATCTCCTCCTAGTCCTACATCCAATACCATACCCACATCTAATCCTAATCCTCCATCTCCTCCTAGTCCTACATCCATTCCCATCCCTACATCTAACCCTAATCCCACATCTCCTCCTAGTCCTCCATCCATTCTCATCCCTTCATTTAAACCTAATCCTACATCCCTTCCCAATGTCACCCAAGGACTCATGACAGAAGAGCCACCATGCCCTCCCACTATATCATGTACCTTCACTAGTGATGAGGCCCTCCTCTATCCTACACCTATACCTCCCATCACCATTCCTGCAACTGTCCAAACGGTTGAGCCAGTCAAATCCATTGAATCCATTAAATCCCCATCTTCTACTACTAGATCCACCCAATCCATTGAAGACATCCAATCCCCTCCTCTGAGTCCTAAAATTCACAATCTTCAATCCCATAACCTTAATGAATCCTCCATCCTCCTATCTCCCCCAATTGAGGAGTCCCTCCAACACTCTTCCATCATCATACATCCCACACAAGATGAGTCATGCCAAGAGATTGATCCAAAGTATACAAGCATATCCCCTCCTCCAAATCAAGATCACTCCATCCCATCTACTCCATCTCAAGAACATAGTCCTCCATCCATTTCATCTCATGATCCATATCCTCAACCAAGTCATGATCCTATCCTCCCATCCACCCCATCTCAAGATCACACTATCTCCTCCACTCCATCCCATGATCCCCTTTGCATTCAAGATCCAATCACTCCATCTCATGAGCCCTTATCATCCACTACCATACATCTAGATCCTATTGTACTCCCCAATTCCTCTCATGATCCCTTATCACTCATTCCTCCTAATGTTGCTATCCCCTCATCTCCATTGCATGATCCTTCATCGCCATCTAGTCTTACCATCCCAATGCCACTTTTGTATCACCTTGGTAACATTACACTTATCTATGGCGGCCTTCTTACAGAAGCAAAACAAAGTATAGGCACCACCTTTCCTCCTCCACCTGCTAACACACTCGCATCGTGCTTCCAAAAGAATAAGAATCCTACCATAGATCATATGCTTGAGAACATGAACTATCAGGGAAAAGGTTTAGGCCTTCATGAGCAAGGTATTTTAGAACCCATTCAAGTCCAAGAACATCCCGGCACACATGGTCTTGGATATGTCTCCCAAAACTCACACTCTAAAGATGCTGGTACAACCTTCGCACATCCTAAACGATCCTCTTCTAAAGGCACAAGAGGTACTTCCCATCGTTCTACCAAGTCATATGCTTCCATCCCCCCTCCTCCATCATATTACCTAAAAACAACCATCCATCTTCCTCCCTCATCCTCTCAATCCATTTTGGGTCCTTATGTCCCTCCATCCATCATTGCTCATCCTCCATCTACTATGGGTTCTTATATCCCTCCATCAAATCCCACACATCCTCCATATACATAGTCTATTTTGGGTCCTTATATCCCAAAATCACCCCCTCCATCTTATCCTATTCATCCCTTCATTCATCCACCCCCTCTCCCTCGTACACAACATAAAAATCCTACCTCCATAACTCCTAATCAGGATCAACAAAGGCACATACCTACACATTCTCCATCTACACGTAATCCCTATAACCCTACCTACCTCGCTCCCCATCATCCATCTCCTCACATCTATCCCCTTGCTACTAAAAGAACTTTGGATGCCAAAGAAAAAATGTATAAATCCAAACATCCACATGAATCTAAAGTTCCTCATGTCCCCTTCCACAGACATGTTGAAGAACAGAAAAATAAAATCCAAAATCCCAATCAATCCAAAAGGCCACAAAGGCCCGTCAAAGCAACACTCAAAACCATGTGGATCCCAAAGAAAAAAGGTACCATACCTTCAAATGAAACATCCATAATGACATCCAAAGTTGCTATTCCCCCACAAAATCATTTACATCCTCCATCTCCTAAATCTGTTTTGGGTCCCTACATCCCAAAATTCACTATCCCAATGCCCCCATTATCGCCACACTCTCAACCCATTCATCCACCTATCTTTTCGCATCCACCATCACATGTGCCAATGTTGGTCTTGAAAACCTTCCCCCATCACACATCCACTCCATCATTCCATCCATACACTTTCCAACATCCCATCCACTATCCCCTCTATCTCCCCCATCAAATCCCTTTAATCCATCGTCTTGCATAATCCATCCATTCTAATAAGGTTGTACCAACATCTGAATAGTTGCTTCAAACATGGGCTCTTATTACCTCATATGGAACTTGATGTGTGATTCCTTCATCCCTATCCTTATCAATTGTCCTCTAAAATTCACATATCCATATCCCTATCTTTATCCATCTTCGTCCACATCCTAGTCCAAAAAATCAGCAAAAAAATCAAAAAAGCAAAAAAATCAGCCAAAAAAAAAAAAAATCAGCAAAAAAAAGAGAAAAAGTACGAAAATACAAAAAAAAATAAGTAAGGAGAAAATCATTTGTCCAATTGTGAAAACTTGGAAAACAAGCACCTTGGATTAGTACCATGATGAAAACCTAGCAAACATGCATCATGTGTAAATCCCCCATCTAGTCTCCTTCCACGATTGGAAGCAGAATCAACTTACGCATTCCTTTCCTCCATCTCCTATATCTACCTATCTTCCACATCTTACCCACCATCTTTCACATCCTATCCAATCCCTCCTTCCTCCTTGTGATCTTGATAAAGATAGGGGAAAACCTATATACATGCGTTGGACATCTCTTGGCATATATTCCATCCATACACTATCATATTCCTTCCACACATCTTGCTATCCCTCTTGCTGCATCATGCATGACACATCTAGAGTGGGGGAATCTCCTTATTTATGATTGAGTCCTTGGCGACATCGTCCATCTAGTCATCCCTTCCCTCTACCAAATCCTTATCTTCCTATACTCCCATCCTACTACAATCCATATCCATTCACTCCTTTATTTCCCCATCCTTCTATCTTCCTTCCCTCTTGCCTCATCACACATGACACATCTAGAGTGGGGGCATCTCCTTCTTTGTGTCTTAGCCCTTGATACATCGTACATCCATTCCTCAGGGAATCCTCTCCATCTCCCCACCATACCCATCCTTCCCCCCCCATCCATTTATCCATACAATAATCCCTGCCATCTCCCAATCCTTATCTCCATATACTCTCATCCCCTCGTCATCCCATCCATTTATCCATCCAATAATCCCTACCATCTCCCAATCCTTATCTTCCTATCCTCGCATCTTTCTATCTCCCCATCTTTATCCATCCATCCATTTCCTTCTATCTCATCATCCCTTGTCATTGGTATCTAGCTATCGGCTACCCCCATGAAATCCAATGCCATGCTATCTCACTATCATCATTCCTATCTATTTCTCACATCTTTACAATATCCTCTCAATCTTCATCTCATCTATCCACCTATCCTAGCATCTTCTTATCCATCCATCCATTTCCCTCTATTATCCCTTGTCATTGGTATCTAGCTATCGGCTACTCGCATGCAACCCAATGCCATTCATATCGTAATTTGTCCCTCCTATCTATTTCCTACATCTTCATCATTCATCTATACATCCTCTCATCCTCCCAATTCATATTCCCATCCTTGAGCTTCGCATAACCCACATCCAACATATTGACCATATCACCCATCGTCCTATCCAATCATGCAAGTCTATCTTGTCTCATCCTATCGGCTCCATCCTTTTTTCTATTTCTCTTGGTCATCTCATCCTCCATTGTTTGTCATTGCTCTTTTGTCGAACTACGTTTCCCCTGCGCTTTCATGTAGGCAAGGTCGATCATTTGATCCGCCCTTGGGGCTCTATCTTTTGTTTGTCTTGTCATCTTCCATCATTTTTCTTTGGCCTTGTGTCAAACTACGTTGCCCCTATGCTTTCATGTAGGCATGGTCAATCATTTGATCCACCCCTGGGGTTCTATCTTTTGTTTGTCTTTTCCTCTTTCATCATCTATCTTTGGCCTTGTGTCAAACTACGTGGCCCCTACGCTTTCATGTAGGAAAGGTTGATCATTTGATTTTCCCCTAGGGAATTTTTCCCATCTGGTCTTTGTCATCCATCGAGGTCTTCATTTTCCTCTTTTTTCTTTTACCATGGTCTTTTCCTAAACTATGAGGGCTCTGCGCTTTCATGTAGGCAAGGTTGATCTTTGATCAACCCTCGAGCCCCTAGGTCTTTAGGGTGTGTCTATTTTGTCGTCTCATCCTTTTATTATCTTGTCACCTTATGTCTCATCATCTTGTTATGTCATCAACTATGTCCCTATCCTAGCTAGTGCTTACAAACAAATTCATTCCTATCACGAGATCCAAACGGTTTCCAGTATCCTGCGTCATGTTGATCAACCCTTATATCCTCCATCTTTGGTCTCAACAGGATGTATCCTTCCTAATAGACCGCATCAACCCCATCCATCATCTTGATCCTATGGCAAAGGACATTTGAAATTAATTGTGATCTTTTGATGCTTTTGACTTTTGTTTATCATTTGAGCTCCCTATCATCACTTGTCATGGTCGCCTTGATCCATCATATCACGGTGTGCTTTGACTAGTCAACATAGGGGCATATCTTGCTCATTTCTTTGTTTCTATCTTCTTGGTTGTCCCACGTGGTACCCACCAAGACCCCCGTGGTCTTGTGTTATGCTGGGACATCCTTTTGTGCTTGTGGTTATTCCAATACCTGGCCCGACCAAATTCATCATGATTTTGGGGTGTTGGAATAGCCTTCTTGTCTGTTGTGTTTGTTTTATGCATAGACACTAATCCGTCTTGGTTTACATACACTGACGCCCAATGTCTTATGCTATAGCAAATATCAGTGCTCTAAGGATGGAAAAATGCATTAGGATTGCATTTCATTTTCCATTCCATCATCTTGCATGTCTCCCCCATCTTCATCCATTCAAATAATCTCATCCCACTCTTGGTCTCGTTCCCCGCCTTGCTACAAGCCCTGATCAACTCATCCTCCCCATCATCATCCTTATCATCTATGGGATGTATCATTCCCTATCCTTGTGTTGTTTTTAGATGTATCCTTCCCTCATCAACAACACTCTCATCGAGATGTATCCTTCCTTATCCTTGTGTTGTTTTGGGATGTATCACTCCCTCGTCACCAACACTCATCCTCATCCTCATCTGGATGTATCCTTCCCTATCATTGTGTTGTTTTGGGATGTATCATTCCCTCATCAACAACACTCATCCTCATCATCAACGTTGTTCTGGGATGAATTTTTCCCTCATCAATAATAATCTCATTGGGTTGTATCCTTCCCTATCCTTGTTTTGTTTTGGGATGTATCCTTCCCTCATCAACAACACTCTCATTGGGATGTATCCCTCCCTATCCTTGTGTTGTTTTGGGATGTATCATTCTCTCGTCAAACAACACTCATCCTCATCCTCATTCAGATGTATCCTTCCCTATCCTTGTGTTGTTTTGGGATGTATCATTCCATCGTCAACAACACTCATCCTCATCCTCATCAAGATGTGTCATTCCTCATCCTTGTGTTGTTTTGGGATATATCATGTCCTTATCAAACAACACTCCATCAACCATCTACCCAACTTGGCTTGTATCTTGACTGGGGCAACATCATATGTGTCCTCAAATCCAATTGTGCTCACCTTTATCTCCCATCGCTTATCATCATTTCTTATCCATCACTTTACATCGTCATATCCCCTTTCATCATCTCATATCTCATCATAACTTTCATCTTGTCAAACCTTTCCTCACTTCGAGACCCATCTATTTCCTCCTATTGAGAGGTCATCCGGGACCCCTATTTCTCCCTCGTCATCCTCTTGAGGGGGCATACCCATCATATTAATCTATTTTCTCGACCATAGTCAATCCCTTCCTGGATTGTGGCATATTCATCCATTACTCCGCTAATTTTGTCGCAGATCCTCCTCCCCACGTTGGGGCATCATCTTCTTATTACTTCCTCTATAAAGTCATTTGCACTTTCTTTTCTTCGAAGCACGGTTATTCTAACGGTACTTCGAAGAGGGGAAAAATGTAGACATCCAAATTTGATCACTTCCATATGATCAAAATCGTCTATTCTATTCATCTATTTCATTAATAGTGATTAAATAATTTATTTAATCATTATTTAATTTTCTGCCTAAGGTTCCTAAAGTATCTAATTAAATAAATTAAATACTTTACCTTACCCCCTTGTCTTCTCTAAATTAAATAAACATGAAAAATTATTTAATTTAGTCATTTAACCTATTTGGATTAAAACCAATTTTTAATTCCTCTTTTCTCTCTCCTTGTCACATTCTCCATAACCCTCTTTTAATCCAGATTAAATTAATTAATCTGTGATTAGGATGTGCACCACTTAATCAATATTAAGTGTCACATCCTCAATAATCTCCCACTTGTCCCTCACCTCTCATTAATTATCCTAATCATGTGTTTGCACAACCTTAATCAGAATCATTAGCGACATTTGGCTTACCTTTTCTGGTCAACCTTCCCACTTACCATTTTTAGCCTGGACTCTTTTCCCCATGTGAATTTTTAATTCACATTTATTTGCCCAAGGTTCCTCTCTTCCCCATGTGAATTTTTAATTCACTTTTATCTTTCCAAGGTCTTCCCCATCCCCCATGCAAGATTCTAGAAGCCTTGACTTGTCACTTCACATGTGCCAAGGGCTTCTAGAACCTTGGACTTGTCACATCACCCACATGTGACAAATCTCCAGCTTTTTGGAGACCCTCTCTTATCCACTAGATTCTTCCAATCATTGTGAATTTTTAATTCACTTTTATTCCTCCAAGGAATCTTCTCATCCCCCAAGATCCACCTCATGTACTTCCCTTCCACCTTATTTCTACATCACTCCACCCTAGGACATCTCACCTTCCACATGTCAAGATGTGAGGGCTTGTGAGTCCTCAACTCACCATAGCCCTTCATCTTGATCTTTGTTGGATCAATCCCAACCATTGAATTCTCTAGAGAATTAAAATTAGCCTATAAATACCCCTTCAATTCCCTCATTTTAGAGGATCAAGCCTTTTGCAACAAAACTCTTGCAAAATTGTTATTCAAGCTCTCATCCATTTTAGCACTTATATCATCAATCCATATTGCATCAATTCATCTTGCATCCATTCAACTTCATTGCCATCCAAGGAGCACACAAGACTTCAAAAATCAAGGGCCAACCAAGGAAGCAACAACATGAAGGTATAAGAAGCATTCCATTTGTTTTATCTTGCTTTCATATTGTCCATTTTCTTAGGCTAATCTTATTGAGGTGCCCTTTTATCTTGTTACTTCTTCACATTGCATTATTAGTTTTATCTAGTATCTCATATTAGGAGTAGCATTTTATTAGGATCACAACCACTATTCAAGAAGTTTTGGGATTGGCATTGGAGTATAACCTCAAACTCAAAAAAATTTATGTGAAGATTGCATTCCTCCATGGCGACATAAAAGAGGATTTATATATGCACCAACCTGAAGGTTTGAGAAACATGGAAAAGATGATTTGTATTCCAGATAGGGGAGAATTTTTTATGGGGTCAAACAAGCCCCGCAATAGTGGTACCTAAAATTTGATTCCTTCATGGTTGAGCATCATTTCACATGATGTGAATCCGATCCGTGTGTCTACTTTGATGATATTTGTAGTAGTTGGATAATTGTAGGTTTATTTTATTGTTGCTCTTTGTTGATGATATGCCAATAACCAACACTAGCATGAGTTTTGTTCATTATTTGAAACAACGATTGGCTCACAATTTGGCAATGAAAGATTTAGGGGTAGCGAAGAGGATTCTTGGTATGAGCATAATCCGAGATAGAAAGAAGAGAGAAATTAGATTTTCATAAGAGAATTACATTGATAAGGTTTTAGATAGGTTTAATATGAAAAGTGATAAGGTTGCAAGCACTCCACTTGTTGATCACTTTTGTTTATCCTCTACAATATGTCCCAAGACACAAGAAGAACAAGAAAAAATTAAAGGTATTGTATATTCATTAGTTGTTGGGAGTCTCATGTATGCCAAGGTATCCACTCATCCCAACATTTCCCATGTCGTGGGAGTGGTGATCATATTTATGAGTAATCCGGGTAAAACGCATTGGCAAGAAGTCAATTGGATCCTATGGTATTTGAAGGGAACTTCATATTATGCTTTGTGCTTTGGTGGGGAAGATGCACAGTTTAAAGGTTTCATTGATTACGATATGGCCAATGATTTGGACAAACGAAGATCAGCTACAAGTTGTGTCTTTACATTTGTTAGGAAGCAATCAACTAAGTTTCTTTATTGCAACAAGTTGTATTTGCCACTACTGAGTCCAAATACATTTCTCTTACTGAAGATGCTAAGGAAATGATTTGGTTGCAGCAATAATTGGGTGAATTGGGAAGTAAACAACATGTTTTCACTCTCTTTTTTTATAGAAACAATGCTATTCACTTAGCTAAGAATGCAACATTTCACAATCAAACCAAGCATATTGAGCTATAATATCACTTCATTCGAACTATTATTGAGGAGGGAAAACTCAAAGTTGATAAAATCCATATCAAGGTGAATTCAGCTAATGCATTGACAAAGGTAGTCTCAAGGGAGAAGCTCAAGTCTTACAAGGCTTTTCTCTATGTTGTCAAGATGTGACAATAAGATTGAAGTGGGGGAACATCTCTGAGCAGTAGTGATTGGAGTTCAAGTGGGAGATTGTTGTTTATGTGAAGTCCAATGGTCACTTATTTTTCCCTCCTCCTTTTATCCTTTTGGTATTCCATTTGAAGTCTTAATAAAAAAATCAAAATGGATAATGTAATTATCATTGTATTGCATAGCTAAAAATCTTGCTATTGTATGTACAAAACTAGCAGTGATATTAATAGGCATTAAGAAGAGGAGACTAAAAAGAGGCATTTCCCCGTGTAGAAAACAAATGCACCATATCAATTTTCTTATTCAGAGAGTGTTGGCTATTTCCTAATTTGTAGGCAATTTAATAGTGTTTTATCTATTGATATTCTTATGTTCTCATACATTGCACCCACTTTGGGTTTTATGACTTTTTATTCAAGAATATAATGCAGATGAAGATTATGTTATTGCTTCTCTTATTCTTCTAAAAGGCATTAACCTTTCCTTCCTCTCTCTCCTTTTGATATTTAAAATCTATGGAGTTACTTTATTCATTTTCTTCTTTAGAAAACAATGTTTTTATAGGTTTTAATATCTTATTTAACAAGACATTTGAAATATTTTATTTAAGGTTATACTCACACATCTAAATTATATCATCTCTTTGTTTCTATGGTATATTTGTATAAATATTAATTTTTTATATTTAATTTAGTGTTATCTTTATTTTAGTCTTGATTTATTGATATTTACAATATTTTAATTTAGTCAGACACATTTAGACTAAACACATACACTCTATTTTATTTTGAATAAGAAGATCAAAATAGGAGTTTGACGACTTTAGTGAACTCCTATGCAATCACCCTCTTTTCCCCTATCATGAATGCATGTTGCAAGATGGACTATTTTATAATATTCAACATACTACTTCTCAAGCTGAACTATTTTACAATATTCAACATATTACTTCTTAATTTCATATTTTAAACCTTGTGCTTTTAGTTTTTCTATTTTTTATTATATCATTCTAATATTTTCTTCTTTGCTAATATATATCTATTTTGTAAGATTTTCTAGCATTACATCTAACCATTTTACTTTTGCGCACAAAAAAGATATCTTTATAAAAGAATAAATGTGACCATGATTGCAATAGAATTTAGAAGTGCATTTTCTTATCTTCTAGTTTTTTCTTCTATATAATCAAATTCAAATATATTAATTTAGTTCTTTGTTTTTGCAAAACCCAACTCTTTCATTTATCATTAAATTAATCTAACTTTATATGTTTTATAAATTTAACTAACCTACAATTAATATAATTTAATCTACTTTTACAAATATTATATCAAACTTTCATAATACACTTTTTATCAAATTAATGCATTCATAAATATTTTTCAAATGTTTACACCTACAAAGTTTCCAACTTATATTTGTACTATCAACATATCTCTTCCACCAATGAAGTGGGATTGGTGTTCAAAGCACATACATTATATTGATCCAAGAAATCAGCCACATCTAATGAGAGTTGGAACCACATTGCTACACCATCCATTTGATCATAAATATTGCACTAATTCTTAAAAATGTAACTTAAAACACAATTTACCTAATCTCGTAGCCTCACTTCCAAAATAACTTTGACCTCATTAACGATATTTTAGTTCATATAAAAAAAATCATTTGTACTTCAATATATAAAAAATCACACCAAAGCTAATGAAGAGTTCTCCCTTCTTTCAATTATATGCCTTTCCTAAATCTATGAAATATAACAAATATTTAATAGAGGAGGAAATCCTTTCAACAATATTTTTTTAACTAAATAATTTCTAGCATATGTAGCGATTTCATTGTGTCCACAATAACCTTAAACAAATGTCATCTTCCTATATTTTCTTGAAGCACCCTAAATCCTAGTGGGAAGCTTCCTTCAAGTTGTAATCTCTTTCTTTAAATGTCCAAATAAAATAACCTGCATTACTAGCTTATTAACTTCACCAAGTTGTTTTTCAATTTCTTACTTCAAGTGATCCATCTTTTAGCATAATTTTTTCCATAATAATGATGGTATTTTTTTGTCTTCCTTCATTATTGCAATACCCTTTGTTTCTATGGTCCATTTTGAGAGTGCATGGCTCATATTTGCATATGTTACATGTGAGAGGCTTGACATACCTTAGACCTACAATGCAATCCTACATAATTTCCTAGGTGGTTTTTAAACAAGTTCAAATCCAAATGGTTGGCTTGGACAACTTGTTTGTTGTCTATGGTTGGTCGTATATAGGTGGCTAAGATCCTATTGGCTAGCCATGTTTGTATCTCATCTTGTCGGCTTCCCTTCAAATATTATTACAAACAACTTACACAGCTCATCCAAATTTTTATATGGCCTAAATAGGGAAATAAAAAAGTTGTCTACCACTTCTTGGTGACATTGTATACTCTCAAAGGATCAGGGTGGATTGTGTTGGAAGAATGAAGAACACATCTCTTGATATAGTGTTTGTCGATATTGATGTCACCATGATATATGAGTTGCAACTGCAAGGTTCAAAGTCATGTTGATCTGGTATTCTGAACCGATAATACAGATTTGTCCTCGTATATTTTGGTCTGAATTTCCCCTCTGATGATAGTTGTTACTCCAAATCTTGGGAAATGGTTTTTTGGTCAATGAAAGCATGCATGGATAGGATCTCGTGCTTGCAGATGCTCATGTTTGTCACCGACATCATTTTGTTATTTACATTTTTTTATTAGGTCTATCTCTGGCCAACCTAATAAGCGATTGAAGGTGCAATGGACTAAATCTTGTTTGTGCAATCCACGCTGACACGTAGTTGCGTACCACACATTTGAATTTCTTTTGAGAATTTTTTGTGTTTACTTGGAGTTAACCTGATTGTTACTTATGAGAAAATTATATATATAGGATGTATTTGGAGATATAAGTATGAAAACGGTGTGTATGCGAGTTTTGGTGGATTAAGTGTGGATGCAAAAAGAGCGAACAGTGATCTGCTAGCATGCCAATTTCTTGAGCTTCAAAGGAATTGAACCTGCACTCTGAGGTGTACTTATATCAGTTCATTCTCTAGTTGTAATCCATTTTGTTACTATACATTTTATAGGCAGTGAGCCTCCCTTTTGGATAGTGAGTCCTAGTAGTGAGCCACCCTTTTTCAATATCTTATAACCAGATATACTATATTGTGAGTTAATCCTCACCATGATTTTCCCATTCTGGATTTTCCACATAAAAATCTTGGTGTTCTTATGTTATGTGCTTCATGTTCAATTGATGCTTTTTCTCATCTTAATTATTATATGCATTGGATTAATTGGATGGTCTTTGTTCAATAAGTTCAAGAAGATACTGATTCACGCACCCCCCCCCCCCCCACCTCTCAGTATCTTGGATATTCAACAATTGGTATCAAAGCACAGTTCCTCTGGAGAAGCCTAACAGCTTGAGGGGGGTCTTGAAGACTGAACAAATGGGTGATAATGCAGAATGTCGGACTGCCCTTGATGACCTTAACAAAGTTGAAAATGAAAATAGAGATCTAAAAGAAAATATTGATGAAGCAAATGAATGTATCTGAAAGTTGAAAGATAAATTAAAGAAATTCAAAGAGAGACATAGATAAGTTAGCGAGAAATTGAAACAATAAAATGAATATGTTACTGGACTAAAGGTGCAAGTGGAAGAAAAGAATAGAACTGAAGAGTATTTGAATGCAGAAGTGAAGAGAAATTTTGATGAATTTTCTAGGCTTGAACAAGAAGTGGTGAACCTGAGAGAAGAACTGGAAAAAGAAAAATTATGTGAAGATAGTTTCAAGACAAGCTTTACCAAGCTTGATGAACTAATTGTAGGACAGAAAGCATCTAATGGCAAAGGTGGATTGGGGTTAGAAGCGGGAGAAAACCCAAAATCTATAAACAATCAAAAGACTCAAAACAAGGGAAAATAGACAAGGAATCCAAAAGTAAGACCACCTATCAGACAGCCAAATGCTCAAAGGTATCCATCTTTTAATGGCACTTTTTTTTCATGCAAAAATTTTGGTCATAAGGCAACTGAATGCAAAATTAGGATGAATCAGTTCTCTGGTTCCTTCTCTAGACAATGCTATGCTTGTAATAAGATTGGACATAGAGCTAGTGAATGTAGAACTCGGATGTTGAACTCATTTAATGGAGGAAGAATGAATCAATCCTTTGTTGGTTACTACTATACTTGCAACAAGTTTGGGCATAAAGTGAATCAATGCAGATCAAGGATTAATGGAAGTCAAATAAATCAAAGAAATGTTGTTTGTTATAATTGCAACAAACCAAGACGTATTTCAAAGGTATGTAGAAGTAAAAAGGGAAAAAAAATTGCTCTGGTAAAGAAGAATGAACCTATGAAGAAGGTTGACAGAGGAGATTAAGCAAGAAATGAGAAAGATATGGAAAAAAAAAATAGCCAGAATCTTTTGATGCGTCTATGCTCTCATCAGGTGCAGACAATTCCTCTAGGAACTAGACCTAGAAATCTTATGGGGAGCTTTAGTAGAAAATATTTTAAACCCCCTGATTTCGGGTGTGTCACCCTTTGGCACGAGATGTTGTAAGAGATGAATAGGTAGAGGTTGTGAAAAATAAACCGAACGAAAAAGTGCATGTATGCTCACTTGCGGAGCATATTAGGGTTTTTCAGTGCAATTGAAGGGTTTTTGCCAACTTTTTGAATTTCATCACATTTAATGTGAATTAGGGCATCGCATTGATCTATAAAGTGAAACCGTAAAGCCATTTCAATCAATTGTACATTTGAAGGAGGCGTAGAGCGATTTAGTGATTTGGAGCGAGTTGAAGTGCGACTTGAGAAAACCCTAGCTTCGGTTCTTCACGAAAGAAAAAGGTATTTTTTAATAATGTGTCATTGTGAGCTTGTGAAAATTCTCTTTCTAAATCGATTAAGAGCTCGGTATATAGAAAATGGCAACCCTTGTAGTCATAAATACAACAGAAAGAATTAGAACCTCCTATAGAAAATACTCAATGTTTTTTTTCGAAGACGACCCTATGGGCACCTTCTCTTTGATTCCTCATGGTGTCTTTCCTACAAAGGATACGAGAATGTACATTAGGTTTAAGACTGAGGAATTCAATCACACCAAATTGATTGGCATATGGTTTAACGAACTCACTGGAGATAATTTCATGGTGAAACCTGAGTACTTGAATCTTGTGGAAAAGAAATTGGATCGTTGGAACAACTTCCCTAATTTTTGTTCCACTATGGACGATAACTAAGGAAGTCATCAAAGTTGGCATTGGACTCTATGACATCAGACCAGTGAAAGTAGTCATGAAGTACGCATCAATAATGACCAGACATAAAATATACTTCACCAACAGAGAAAACTTTGTGTTTTCCACAACAATCTATTTTGGTTTTGACATGGTTGCAAATGGTGCAGATTGTGATCTATGTGAGCTTCTCAGACAGTAGCTATTTGAGAACCTGAGAATGTCAAAGGAGAAGAAGTATCCTTTCAAGTTTGGTTCATTGATTCTTTTCCTGTTATTCTATTTTCTCATAAGGCTTCCGAGAAAAGATAAAACAATGTTCTGAGACCCATCCCAACCAGTTGCTCATCAATTTTTTGATCATATGCATAAGATGGGTGATATGAAGAACATAGAAAATTCTTTGATGGCATTCTATTCTGTATTCAAGAAAAATATGAATGATAGATAGAATTCTGAGGAAATTGTTGAAAAGTATAAGAATGACATCATATTTCATGTTTCCTCTTATGAGTGCATGGTTGAAGCGGTTGAACCCCAGACTATCTGGATTCAACCCTTGGTATATCAAATCGCGGAAGAGGAAGTTGAAGGTTATGTGCAACTGTTATTGAAAAGTCCAAAGGATGCCAATGAACCCTGAATTGGTACATATGCAGAAAAATCAATGGAAGTTCATTTGGAGCACAGAAAAACTACAAGGAAGAAAAATGTAAATGACATGCCTAGGAACAGATAGCACAAGGAAGATCCCATGGAGAATAGAAGTCTAGAGAATCATCTGGCGTAAGGAGATCCGGTAGGATCCCTCCTTCCAAACCAACTTTTGGCTCGACTTCAATAAAGATCGAGCCTAGCACCTCTAGCAAAGGCAAAGGCCTAGCCCCTTCTAGACCCACTACCAGATCAGGAAAGAGAAAAGGTGTTCCTCTGGTAGTGCTTGCTAAGCGAGGAAGAAAATAAAATTCTACAAGGGGGAAGAATCTCAGCATTACTAAGGACCACGAAGAAGAGGAGGAAGACCCAAATTCTAAGTTGATAAGGAAAATAAGGGTAAGCATTTCCTCTGGTGAAGGTGCATCTCAAGAAACTAGTGTTGGATCGAAGAAAGTTCACTATGTATCATCCTTAGAGGATGTTGATGAATAAGACATTAGTGATCATGAAACTGATGCAAAGAAGGCCAGAGCCACAGAAGAGGTCACATTGGTCCAGGTAGAACAGAATGTCTCTCTAGTAAGACCCAATACCCCTCTCAAACTAGATGCCTTGGTGAATAATTTAGTGCATCAAGAAAATATGGTGAAATTCACAACAAAATTTTATAATCAAGTAGGCGAAGAATATAAGGAAACAATAACAATGGCTATCATTAAATATGTTATTATATTGGAAGTTAAGTGGGATAATGTTAAGAATGATGTACCTATAAAATTGTGGGAAGTTCTGATGAAGAGAAGAGAAGAGGCGGTTGAGTTGGAAGAGAAAGTAAGAGCTAAGGCATATAAGGAAATTGCATCCTCTCTGTCTCCAAGTGATCTAGAAACCTTGAAGAAGGTTTGTGCTAACATTTTTTGGATGAAGAAGAGAGTTAATACTCTAATGACCAAAGACAAGAAGGAAATCAAAAGGATAAGGAAGGAAACAATAAATACTATCAGAAGTACAACAAAAAATTATGGTATGTTTAGTGCATCTAGTACAACACCTGAATCAAGAAAAGAAGCTTCTACAGAAGTTAAGGAAGATCCTCCTTCTAGTGTTGGTGATGAAAAAGCGCATCTTGAAATGAATGACTCCACTATCCCTTTGGAAACAGGTAGTACAAATGTTCTTCCACAAATTAATGTTGCTAATGAGGCTCTAGAGAGTGAAAGACATGTTGAAGAAAATGTTGAAGCAAAGATTCATGATGCCACCCCTTCGGTACACTCTGAAGAGGAAAGAGATAAAGTAGAAGAGAGGAGAGAAGATGAAAAGGAAGAAGAAAAAGAAGAGGAAAAGATAGAAGAAAAGAAGATGGAAGAAAAGAGAGCAGAGGAAGAGAAAGTTGAGGAAGAAGAGAGAAATAAGGAATCAGGTGAACTTGTTGGAAAGAATGAAGAAGGATCTCAGCAGGTTGTGGAATCACAAATTTCCACTAGCGAATCCTCCTCTGGTGATGATATCTTGAAGGGCCTGCTATCTAAGCATATCAGGTTCCAGCCGGTAATTCCTCCATAACTCCTGTAACTTCCCATGAATCAAGGCTATGTGGATCTAGACAAGGTTTTTCCTATGTATAAAATGGTGTTAGGTGATGTATTCCATGCATCTAGCAGATGGGAAATCCTATAAATGCATCAGAAGGGAACTGAGCCTATCGAAGATGCCATTAAGGCTTTGCAGGATGTCACACCTGATACTTCAGTGGACACATCTCTCACTCCAGTTGAAAACCTAAAACTTCTATTGGACTCCTTCAAGGAGTATGCCACTGGACTTGGTGAGAAGACAAAATAGGAAATTGAAGAGAAACTGACTAAGAAAAGGCTATTGATCCTCCATGACAAGTTTGCTTTGGTACATACCAATGTAGAAAAGAGCCTTGAATTTGTAAAGGCCTGTGAATCTAAATCATTTTATGTGTTTTCCTATTGCACAAGGTGGCCTAATGCCACACAAAGTATAAAAGATCTTATGGAATCCATTGAGTCTTAGTTGACAGTTGTTTCCAATACTTACAATGTATCCATGGATAGAGACAGATCAACTTGGAATGCCATCTCTATACATAAATAAATAAAAAATTATGTTACAGAAGCAGAAGGAAGGGATAATCAGAAATTTTGCTCTACTTGGTGACAATGTAAGGATGGAGTACACTCTAGTAGCCAATGCTTTGGCTAATGCTGAGAAATTGGATAAGATCAATCTGACCTCGGATACTCCAGATGAGGCTGAAGAAAGTTTTATTGCATTAGAGTCTTTGAAAAAAATGTTGATATATGTTAAACAAAGTTGGGAGAATGGTAAAGCAACCTAGCAAGGCATTCTTTAGGAACTTCAAAGTGCTCCCTCCTCCAGGTAAAGCTTTTTCTGGTTTTCATATTTTTTGGGTTAAACTCCTTAGGGGGAGTTCAGTAGTTTGATTCTCTATGATGTACATTTTAGACCATGTGTACATATTTATGTTCATACTTTTTTGGTCACCCTTTGTCCTTGATGTCAAAGGGGCAGAGAGGAAAGAGAAATAGAGTATACTCTATACATAGGAAGTCTGTAAATTCTTGTGGCACATGTTGCCATCAATGACAAAGGGGGAGATTGTTGGAAGAATGAAGAACACATCTCTTGATATAGTTTTTTTTGTCATTGATGTCACCATGATATATGAGTTGCAACTGCAAGGTTCAAAGTCATGTTGATTTGGTATTTTGATCCGGTAATGCAAATTCGTCCTCCGGTATTTTGGTCTGGATTTCCCCTTCGGTGATAGTTGTTACTCCAAATCTTGGGAAATATTTTTTTGGTGTATGAAAGCATGCATGGACAGGATCTCATGCTTCCAGGTACTCGTTTTTGTCGTCGGTGTCATTTTGTTATTAGGTTTATCTCTGACCGACCTAATAAGCGGATGAAGGTGTAATGGACTAAATCTTGTTTGTGCAATCCAGGCCGAAATGTAGTTGTGTACCACACGTTTGAATTGCTTTTGAGAAGTTTTTGTGTTTACTTGGAGTCGACCTGATTGTTACTTATGGGAAAATCAAATATATATATATATAATATATATATGCAGAATGTCTTTGGAGATAGAAGTATGAAAAATTTGTGTATGTGAATGTTGGTGGATTAAGTGTGGATGCGAAAAGAGTGAATAGTGATATGCTGGCATGTGAATTTCTTGAGCTTCAAAGGAACTGAACCTACACTTTGAGGTGTACTTACATCAATTCATTCTCTAGTTGTAAGCTATTTTGTTACTATACATTTTGTAGGCAGTGAGCCTCCCTTTTGGACAGTGAGTCCTGGCAGTGAGCCACCCTTTTGTAATATCTTATAACTGGTTAGACTATATTGTGAGTTAATCATCGCTGTGGTTTTTCCCATTCTAGGTTTTCCACATAAAAATCGCGATGTTCTTGTGTTATGTGCTTCATGTTCAGTTAATGCTTCTGCTCATCTGAATTATTATATGCATTGGATTAATTGGATGGTATTTGTTTAATAAGTTCAAGAAGATACTGATTCATCACCCCCACCTCCGCCCCTCTCTCAGTATCTTGGATATTCAACATACTGGGCATCATTGATCCTTACATGCAAGGGGTGTGTCTTTCAGCCAAATGGATTGGCAAAGATTTGGAAGCAAATTCGCCTTGGAAACTTTTGGTTTGATGTCATATCCAAATATCTAGTACGAGTAAATCATGTAACAATGTCCAATGAAATATAAGATCCATGGAGCAACCCCTCTCAATTGCATATGGAAAGCTTGGCAATTGGTTTTACATAAGTTATCCCGATTCGATTAGTCATTTACATTGAAATTGTGAAACACACACAAAGCATAATCAAAATATCAAACAAGGACGCCTTCCATGCACAAGAACTACAAACAATGATTTATTATTCTTCAAAAAGAAAAGCTTGCAAAAGAGAATAATACAAAGGAGAATGCTTATAAGAGAAAACCCTAAATGAGAAAATGATTAGATCATGACAAGTGTCGACATCCTATGTGATGAAACATAATGATCTAATAATAGCTTGATCTATTAAAAGAAAAAAAGCATTGCTAAGTTTGCTTAAGAGCATTAAGTGAAATTAGCCTAATAATCAATTAAAAATAAATTAATTAATAGCTAATAAATGATTACTTTGACACCCCCCCCTTAAGTGTAACTTAGGGAGTAGCTCAAAACTCTAAAAAGTGAATTTATAAAAAGAAAATAATGTATGAATGGGTTATGGAAACAAGGCCTGATGAGGTACCCATATGCAATCAATATAATCTCTCATAACTAGAGAAAAGGAGAAAACCTCATGGGAAAAACTCCTCTCAAAAAAAGAATGTGAATGAAAGACTAAGAAGCCTCCAAACCAATGTCCAAAAAATAATAGGCATGTAAAGATCATTGAAGCATGAAGAACTTGTAGACTACTGTTGAAAGATGATTGTTATAGCATTGAAATGAAGAACCTCTTTTGAAAATAGATGATGGTCAAGATCAAGAAGACAAGAATCTGCATGAGTGCCCCCAATGACACTACTCGAACAATGATAAGGTCTCCCATTCTGCATCACACTTCAATTCAGAGCATGCCCTTCAAAGCTTAGTGTGTAGACATTTAGCCTGCACCTGATATCTGGGTGTGAAGGCAGGAGCAAATTGTGTGAGATTCAATATCCAGAGGGGAAAAAGAATGTGACAAGGCAGCTAAATATTGAGACTTCCAAATGCTTTTGATAATGATGAGACGATGGGAGCTAAAAATTATGTTATGAGCATGTGAGCAACCGAGAAGAGCAGATTTCTAGGACCAAGGAAAATGAAAAAGGGTAGGTATGGACATCTTGAGTGCATCCCATAACAGTTTAGTATGAGGTCAGAGCTAGAAACTGTGCTTGAAGGATTCGTTCTTACCACAAAAAGGACAAGAAGGGGTTGGTCGGAGGAATTTGAAACCGATACCCACAGGAAGTTTGGCATGCAAAAGTTTATTGGGTGTCAGCCTTGGATTTCCAGATTTGAAGTTTGAGCTTGTTTCAGTTGGCTCGTCTGAAGTTGTTTATAGACAACTTTTAGTGGGAAGACTTTGAGGCTGCAGCCATTAGGCCATCTCCAATCCTTGAGAAAGAACGAGCGACTTTTAAAGGAAATGAGGATTGAGAGGTTGGATGGCACAATTTCTTAAACTTGCATCACAATATTTTTGGCCCTATCACCCAAATCAAAACATAACTTTGAGATGGTGCAATGTTTTCCACGTGAAGCTTGAAGGACTCAAAACATAACTTGAGATGGTGCCATGTTTTCCACGTGAAGCTTGAAGGATCCCATAGGTTCTTGAAGGTCTAAATGCCTTTCTAGTATATTCTCATAAACTTCATGATTACATTGATCTCAGACTTCAGTGGTATCACCTGATTATGCTCAGCTTTGCTTGTTTCCGGTGTGTTGCTGTTATACCCTGTATTGCTGCAATGGCAGCATTCTCTGCAGCTGTTCTGTTCGCTGCATTGATTCTGTACTTGAAAAAAAAAATGTATTGAAATCACGTTATGATGAAGTTCTGATATGGCCTCTTCTGTATTTGTAGGCCTGCAATGGTGGTGGGGAACGATCTGGAGTTCTGGGGGTGTTTGGATACCTTGCTCTTGACTACATTGCTTGTCTGGATTACAGGACTGTGCATGACACATCATCTCCAAGATTTCCCAGCAAGATGCTACCTTCATATCCTTAGGGATGCTTGAGGATATTGTTTGCTACTCTTTGTATCTTGATTCAAAGTGTTGTCTCTTGGCAACAATTTGTTCAATTTTGTGGACTGTTTTGTTGGTGTTCTATGACAGCCTTGTAGCTGTTTTCCGGTTATTTCTCTGTTCTTCTCTGTTCTTCTCTGTAATCTTTTCCTTATTTTTCCAATAAAAAACTTGTTTGGAAAGGGACCTAACTATTCTCAGTGTAAACCAGAAATTCTTCTACTAGCAAATCCCAAAGCCCTCTTCAATAGGCTGACTATTGGACCCTCTAAAACACTATTCAATAAATCAAGCATCAGGTTATCAAAAATGTTAAAGAGGCAAAATTGATTGTTTGTGTCTCATTTTAGAAGAAACCTCCAACACAATGGCCCAGAGAATTAGTAGGCCTATTAGCCAAACAAGAAAATCTAATTTTAGAGAAGAATGTGAACCAGATGTGACTTAAATGGATACAAATCTTTGAGAGATGTCATCCTTCCAAAAAAAATGGAACCAAAACTTTCAAACAAGATGTGCAAACTCTCTTGCCTGCGACCTAGGGAGTTGAGATTAATTTTGAAATTAATTTGTGAAATGGCTTTTTCTTTTTCCACCAGTTGTGTAGGAGTCGTGTTCGTTCTAGATCCTCAAAACGCTTCTACCTAGGAATATGTATCTTCCTCGATACCATCATCTCAGGATAGTGATGGCACACGATCAAGTTTGGACAATAATTTCTTAGTGAGAAGATGGCTGATATCTGAAAGTGAAATCCTCTCCTAAAAGCAACAAAGAAGAGACACACGACATTATAACTTACATTGTACGATTCAATATATCCATTTGAGACAAACATGTCCGATGAGAGATAATTAGAAGAAAGCAAACCTCATTGTGTTGGCTATACTGTTCTCATTATCTAAAGACTAAAACGTAAGAGATCTTATCATCTTTGCCGATATGTAGTATTTTGTGCAAAATGAAAAGACCAGCTTCTCGGAAATAAATAACTCAAAATTTCTCTCCCAAATACCTCTTCTGTGATATTTGACTTTAATATCAAAATAAGTCTCGATAAGCACCCAAGCGTCCTCCTACAATCTACTGCAAGTGCATAATGGAAATTTAAAAAGATCGAAAAATAAATAACTTGAATGAGCTCAATTTTGTCATTAAGAAAATTTAGAAGGGTTAAACTTGCCCTATAAAAGATGTGGCCATTTCCTGCAACTGCAAAGGGAAGCTTAATGATAACAAAAGAAACACCTTATGACCTCTGCATCTTTCGAGGAATTCTAAATCAACAGTTTGTTTTGATGTTTTTAATCTTAGCTTCGAAAAAATCCAATCAGATCGCACTTCCATAATCCATATTAGTTAAATACAGCTTATGGATAAAACTTAACTATTTCCTAAAATTTGTTTCGAGTCACTTCATGCTTATCATCAGGGAAATAGATAGATAGGCTTGTCAATTTATTTCCTCATAAGTAAATTAAAATAAATAAATAAAAATTATTTCCTCATATAATTGTCTGTAAGACACAAAATAATTACTACGTCATTTGTCAAAATGCTTTCACAAGATATTGTTTCATGGAATGCAATCATTCTTGAATATCCATATGCTTTTTTCCCAAAGCTTGTTTCCTCTTGAAATATCAATATGGTATGTACTTGTTATAACCAAGCCATGGTTGGATTTTAACAGCGTAGATTTAAACCTTTATAAGTCAGACAAGGATCTCAAATATATTCCCTCAATCTACAAAAAAAATTGGTTCTTCTGTAGATATTATCTGTCTGAATAACATACACACGAGAAAAAATGTCAATATAAGTTGCCTCTAAAACTGTAGGTGCCATTTAACATGGTATCCATCACGTACAATAAATGGACTGATCAAATCTACAAATTGTATACAAATGCTACCATCAAACTAAGATTGTGGAAGGAAATGTGCCTATTTGTAATAGTTGAATTTGATCTTTATAATGGTTATTAAAGTGCATTCTTGACAATTAATTTTCCTTAAAACAATTTCTTTTATATTAATGTATTATTGCAAACATTATTGAGACTACTCTTATATAAGGAATAAACAAGAAAAGGTATGTGAAAGGATAGACCAAATAATCCAGAAGAATGTCTCCTGCAATTATTTTTAGTGCTGTTTTCCGTTGGTGGGTGTCTATTTCTTACTCATAATAAAAGAGCAAACATATTCAACTTTACAAATCTTTCTAGAAGCGTTGCAGCCATGCAAGCCATGGATTTCTTATTACATGTTTGATGTTTATCTCCTTCACTCACTATAGAGTTCTTACTTATAGAGATCTTGCAAACACATACCAAACACATTCACATTTCATTTCATAAATTCGTAACATGATTATTTATGGATATATCAAATGACATTAAAATTTCATAAAAGCCTTTATTCTTCAAATAAACTTTCTAAACATGAATGAATACCTGTAAAATGCTTCATTTTTGTTTTAAAACAATTTCACATAATTTGAAACAATACATCTTTATGTGGAGTTAAAATTCTGAAATATAAGATGATGTAAAGATGTCACGTTTGTCTATATCCCACTAATTATTGATATTGGAAGTCACAAGAGAAAAAGAAAAAAAAGTTAAGTGCCAACATGCATTTATGAAAACAGTTCCAAATTACCAATGGCAATACACAAATCATTTTTTATGCACAAAGTTATATCCCTGTAACCTCACAAGCTAAAAGAATGAATTTTCAAGGCACTCAAATTACTGAAGGATGGTGCTTTTTGGTTGCTATTTGTAAGCTCCTGGAGTGTTGACCAAGCTTTCTGTTTCCTCTTCTATGCACTTGGAAGATTTCTTGAAGTTGGTGTAATGGGAATACCAATGGTAATACACAAATCATTTTTTATCCACAATGTTATATCCCTATAACCTCACAAGCTGAAAGAATGAATTTTCAAGGCACTCAGATTACTAAAGGATGGTACTTTTTGGTTGCTATTTGTAAGCTCCTGGAGTGTTGACCAAGCTTTTCGTTTCCTCTTCTTTGTACTTGAAAGATTTCTTGAAGTTGGTGTAATGGGAGTGCTCCCAGGGGAAGGAATAGATATTGACATAGAACTTGTGGCATTTCTTCTGTCTGCCTTCTTGAAATTTTTCTTCTCTATAGAAGTTGGTTGGATTGCATTAAGAGCTGTTTGAGCTTTTCTTTTTTTGAGGTAACCTTCAGAGGTGCCAGGTTTTATATTTTTGTGTAAACAAAAATTGCAAGTATACACAACAGCATTAGCTAATTTGGAAAAAGAACGTGGTTTATGTCTTGCTTTACGAGGATGCTTCCAAACACGGACAAAACAATTAAGCCCAGGCTGAAGTATCATCTCACACCTGTGAAAAAAGAAGATGAATTAGCAACTGTAACATCTACCCAATAACCACTAACAAAATATGATAATTAATGAATAAAGTAAACATAATCCAGAAACAGGTCAAACACTTGACTATAATCTTTCTTTTTTCAAAATGTATAAATGAGTCTACAATCATCATAATGGTGCAAGTCTATGTACAATACTTTATCATAACTATACAACTTGATTTATTTTATGAACAGATGCAAATACACATACCCAAAACCATATTAATGACATGTGCAACAATTTTAATTATTTTAGCCATGCTCTTCCAAAACAAATTCAGAACTATAAATGACAACACAGGCAAATAAATAAGTCATCTACTCTTTTAATAGTAATACACAAAATAAATAATATATCACCATTTGCATTACAAAACCTCTACCATTCCTTTTCCATGACTTGAAGCAGAAGAGATAGAGCATCATCAAGGTGACATCCACCCTACCACGAAGCATTAGCTTCCCTGTGCTACTCCACTGGAGAAGCCCGGCCCATCACAAAGAATCTAGCAATGTGTGGCCAACATGCATGATGGAATCTCCTTCATTATGTGAATCACTGATGACTTACCATGCCTATATGCTTATGCATCATATATTCTTGGGAACTTCTGACAATATGATGTGCAAATTCATATTCTAAATTCCTTGTCAGATTTATATTCTGAGTTTACTTTGTTAGATCTGGGTTGAATAACAGTTGTAAACCCTAGGATATTACACAGTATTGATATATATGGTTTTGAGTCTTTTAATAGCAATGGTTTTGAACAACTTTGCATAAACTCTGCAAATGAGAGACTCCAGCAACACTTTAAGTTTATTCATCATAATTCTAAACTTGTACAAAAAAATTATACTTTAGAAGGCATCAATTGGACTACAGTTGAGTTTGAAGACAATCAAGAGTGTTTAGATCTCATTGAAAAGATTCCCATGGGTTTAGTTTCGTAGATGGATGAAGAGTTTTTATCTTCCGAAGGGACTGCTATAACTCTATTCAATAAACTTAAGCAACACTTTCTCTTTCTATGATCAAGTTCTTGACACCACTGACATACTCGGAGCTGTTCCTCCCAGATATGGCCAGTCCAGTGAAGAGATCGGTTTTGATACTTATTTCTCCATGGCCCAAGGAAATGCTACTCTTCCTGCTATGGAGGTAACCAAATGATTTGACATCAACTATCACTACATTGTTCCTGAGTTGAGCCCTGAGCTCAAATTATCTTATGCATACCACAAGGCCTTAAATAAATACAAGGAGGCTAAAGAGTGTCATACTCACTGCTTTCAAAGCCTGTAAAGGGAGTAGTTAATGATAAAAATATTTGGGCTAAGGATTTGGTTGCATCTTTGAGCATTTTGCAAAGTCTTGAGAGCATTGTTGGAAAAGATAAACTGGTTGTGTCTACTTCGTGTTCCCTTTTGCACACGGCCGTGGATTTGGTGAATGAAACCAAGCTTGATAGAGAAATCAAGCTTTGATAGTCTTGAATGGCTTTTGCTGCACAAAAGTTTTGCACTGATATTGAATCTGCTCTTAATAAGTGCCTTAACCCTTTGACTGAATAATTAATATATTATCTAACATTATCATGGAGTTCATTTACCACTTGTGGCAGAAGAGAGACAATGAAAGATACGTAATTTTTGTTGCTTCATTTGAGAAATGAGAAATAGGTTTCTGCATTTGGGGTTTTTGATGGTCATCAAGGTACTCCAGCTGCACAGTTTGCAGCACAAGTTATACCAAAAATTTTGCAATCATCTGGTCCATTCCACAGCCCATCAGAGGCACTGGTAAATTCATTTCTCAAAACATACATCTTGTTTTTCCGAGATGAACTTGAGCTGCAGCATTGTTCAACAAAAGGTACACACAAGGATTGGCACCCAGGTTGCACTGCTGCTATGGCCTTGATTGTAGAAAACACTCTTTGTAGCAAATGCTGGTGACTGTAGGATAATTTTGTGCAAGAAAGGTCATGCAGTTGCTCTTAGTAAGGACTAAGGACCATGTTGCCAGATGCGTGGAGGAAAGAAATCGAGTCATTAAAGCCAGGTGTCAGATTAGATGGCAAATAGATAAGTGGCGGGTTGGTTAAGCTGCTCTCCAGGTTACTCCCTCTATCAGTGATGATGATCTGAAGCTGGTTGTAACTGTCGAGCTAGAAATCACAGAAATTTTATTGTCGGTTGATGACGAACACTTGGTCATTGCAAGTGATGGGCTTTGGGTTACACTAAGTACTGAAGATGTTATTTCTCTTATCAAATATACTGTCAAAGAACCTAGAATATGTTCCAAACTGTCATGTCCCCGTCGATTGACGAGGCCCCATTTCAATCTTGGCGGTAAAATAGTGTTCTTAAACACTACCTCTGAATTTTATAATAATTAAATATTTTTTTTAAATAATAATATTAAATTTAAATTATTGAATAATAATATTTAAATTTTATTGTTGTGGCCGACCCACTCGGGAAGGCATTCTGGAGCAAGTATTTATACTGGCTCGTGGCTCCTTGATCGGCATCAAGAATTTTAGATGCAAATCTTGCCAAGCAACCAGTAAGGACATAGTTGCTCATGCGTTGGCATCCAGGTACCGGACGTAGTCTCAGTTCTGGGGAAATTCGTGTTTTGACTTCATTGTTTCTTTATCCTCGATGAGTTCAGGGTTCCGTTCACTGCATACAGGGGTTGCGATCATTGAGAGGAGGGGATTAAAGAAAGGATTGGCCGAGCTCCGCTCTGGCCATCATTCTATGCCATCCCAAGGCCTCACCGTCAACAGAGTTGATACCCGAGAGAGTAACGACCAGATCACCAGGCGTCTTCAGATCTCAAGTTTCATATTCCGGCAGCCAACACCACCAGATCGGGCTGAGTGCAGAAGCGACAGTGTAAACACATCAAGGAGTCAAGGATTTGATGAGACGACACAGCGACATCTAACCGGGTGGCTCCACAAGCATCAGCTGATCCAGAACGTGCTGTCCAGGCCGTGCAAGTGTGGAGTGCCACTGTCAAGGGCGCAGCTAATCCTCCAATCGCGTCACTCCCGACCGGTGGACAATCCAGAAATCGTCAATTGCTGTGTCTTCCAGGCCGAGTCTGTGAGAGGAACCCGAATCGCATTGTGACCTTGCATAAACCGTGGGAATCGAAGATCTATGAAGGATATACTAAGCTTGGGTCTATCCAATCGCTATACAGAATTAGAAGGCCACTAAGTACTCTTCTCTATGATAATTTGTATGTGTCATTCCTGAAGTTTCATTAAAAATCTGGATTGGAATCTTATTGGACATGCTGTGGCTCGACTGTAACTTCCAGATCTTTATGCGATTGTATCTCTAATTCGAAATGCAGAATCAGTTTGTCATATTTCAATAGTTGGGTTGACTGCTTATTATATAATTGCAAATTCAATGTCAGGAATTTACTATTGCAATTTACAGTGTTGACATTTTTCCAGCCAGTGTTGTTTTCTTTTTTTCTGTCAATCCAAATCAGGCATCTCACACAAACGACTTGCAACAGATGCAAGTAGAAATGATGAGAAGGTAGGGATGAATGCAAAAAGAGTTGAGGCAATTAGTATTACCATCTAGACCAAGAATAGTTAATCCGAACTCTAAACAAAGTGGCAATCTAGCATCTCTTGCAATGCCAGCTGCCATGCTAGGAGCATTGGTCTATGGTTACATAAGGTGGAAAGGACTGTCCTTTTTCTGATTTTACGTATGTAACCAAACACAATGTGGCAAATTTTGTTGCTAGTATGATCAAACATTTGGACCAAGTTTCAGAAGCTCTTGCGGCAACAAAGAGACACTTGACCCAGAGGATTGAAAATATAGATGAAAAGATGGACGAATAGAAGGAGCCATCTAAATTAATCAAGAATGAGGTGTCTGATGTTCGAAGAAATTTTTTAAAAAAAGTGGTTTGTGGTTTGGAGAAGAAGATTGGTATGCTTGATGGTAAACAGAACTTTGCAAATGTAGGTGTGGCATATCTTTGTAGGTTTGTTGGAGGAGATAAAGATGGCAACATGGGAAAATTTCTAAAGAACATTCCAACAAAAGCTAAAATGTTTTGTGCCCCTGTATATGCAGAGGCAAACAGTTTGAAGGGTTCTCAATACATTGCAGACACAATCCAGTCAAGATATTTTGGAAAGACAAATGTAAATGCAGCTCAACAGAATGAAATTGATGTGCTCAACACCAGAACACTTCCAACAGGAGCAAACAAAGTATAGAAGTCACGCACAAATAGTGTATCCTTGAGCAGGACTATTTCAACATGTATCTGCTATGAGTTAAAACATTCTGCAGATAGGTTGCCCATGTGTTTAGGCACCATTCCTGAAGTTGTATATTTTTAGTTGAGAAAACTCTGGCAATACACAGCTGAATTCACAGGGAATATTGGGTTGATAACTTGTGCTTTAATCTCCCAGCCAGATGTACTTTAGTGTAAGTCAACCTAAATTGAATAAATACATAGCTGAGCACAGGGACAATTGTTCAAACGAGTTAGAGAGGGAGTGTAGGTGTGGCATATCTTTGTAGGTTTGTTGGAGGAGATAAAGATGGCAACATGGGAAAATTTCTAAAGAACATTCCAACAAAAGCTAAAATGCTTCACGCCCCTGTATATGCAGAGGCAAACAGTTTGAAGGGTTCTCAATACATTGCAGACACAATCCAGTCAAGATATTTTGGAAAGACAAATGTAAATGCAGCTCAACAGAATGAAATTGATGTGCTCAACACCAGAACATTTCCAACAGGAGCAAACAAAGTATAGAAGTCAGGCACAAATAGTGTATCCTTGAGCAGGACTATTTCAACATGAATCTGCTATGAGTTAAAACATTCTGCAGATAGGTTACCCATGTGTTTAGGCACCATTCCTGAAGTTGTATATTTTTAGTTGAGAAAACTCTGGCAATACACAGCTGAATTCACAGGGAATATTGGGTTGATAACTTGTGCTTTAATCTCCCAGCCAGATGTACTTTAGTGTAAGTCAACCTAAATTGAATAAATACAAAGCTGAGCACAGGGACAGTTGTTCAAACGAGTTAGAGAGGGAGTGTAGAAGGCGAAGAGACATTTGATGACTCTTCACATTTTATTGTCTACTGACAGTTTTCTGGAAGGGAAGACTCTTGGTGTCCTCATCCACTGGCTTTAAAAATATGGATGTCTTTTACAGGGGGAATTATTCACTGTGTGGTTGTTAGTCTACTGAGATCTTCTAAAATAAATAAATTATAATCAATTTTTAAGAGTCTGTGTGCTGCTTTGTTGATTATGAAATTATTGTCCGTATGTGTACAATAATTATTTTCGAATATTCAGTCTCTCCGTGTTAGTTTGCATTCAAATCTATTCAATGTTGGCAGATCAGTATTAAAATGGTGTGTTAGTCTGTGGGTTAATCGCCGTTTTGAGAGTTGAACTTATGGTTTATCATTCTTGTGTATTTAGATTTCTGAATTAACCATCTGTGAGTTGTTAATTTGGTTATCTTTTCAGAGTTATTTGCATTTTTTCCTTTTCGTACTTTCGGGTTAAAAGTACTTAAAAATCTCAAATTACATTATACGAGGGAGCTGCCCCTCTCAAACGCAGAGGAGAATCGCTAACCTCATAGCGATTTCTCCATTTGTTGGTACATTTTGTCGCTGCTTATTGGGTGAGTCAATTAATTCTCACAGCAACAAAACTGTTAACCAACAGGAGGCATATTTGAGAGTTGTTGAGATGCTTTTGTTGGAAGTTTGATGTCGAATGAAGGACAAAGTGATAATATGGATTTTTGGAAGGATCTATGGATTCCTCCTTACCCTCTCTCTGAATTGAAATCCTTAAAAGCTCTTGAAGTTGAAACCTGGCTGCTGTAAGAATGGGACATAAAAATGAAAACTATCGAATGGTAACTTAAGGAAAGAGAAGGAGAAAATGAATGTCTCCTCTTAAGGAAACTAGCACAACAAAATATAATTTGTTTTCGAGGAGGAACAGATATATTTCTCAATCTAACAGAGAAATTAAAAACTTACACGATCATTTACATTAGATATTAAATACCATGAATGACTTAATTTCATTTCAGATGATGCCAATGTTTATCAAGATAATGAATTGGAAAAGGAAAATAAATATTAAAAAACCATGGAGCAAACCTTTCACAAGTAAAAAATGGAGAATCAGGTAGAGGGATCCTCGAAATTTCTCCAGCAGCTGCTAAATGAGTACCCAATAGAGCTCCAATTGGTGGAATGGAGCCTTCTCCAGCAGCCCAAACTGCCAATCTTTGCAGATGTTGCATCTTCTTGACTGTACTTGTGTGGGCTAATTCACTTAGATTTGCAATGCCTTTTCCACCTTCACGTAAAGGCCTAGAAGGGCCTATGTTAAGGGCATCTTCCTTCTTCTGCTCACCCTTACCCATTGTGATCCTTCAATAAGCTTTACCCAATATTTGAAGCCACCAGAAATGCATGCAAGTGCAAACTAAAAAAAAATCAATGACAAGACAACAGAGATAACACAGAACAGGAAACAATCTAAATAAAAAGCTCAGTTTTATTTTCCATTTTTAGAGCAGATACTTGCACGGAAAAAGCAAATCAACAAAATAGGTGTAATATATTTGAGAATTTGCTCCACAACAATGAACAATTATCATGGAGCACAGGTTGCATCAAGAGAAGTCCCTTTTTCGAATTATAGAAAAACATATTTTGTGCTCTAACCTTTGTTTAAATCCTGCAGAGTAACCAACTTCAAACAATGCAATTTTATTCAAAAGATAATTTGTTATCATTGAAATAACTCTTAGTTGTTTTGAGGCTCAAAATTGTGAAGAATTTAGCCCAAAAAACTCCAAAATAGTTTAATGCAAATCAAACCTTTTGTTTTTTGCTGCTTCTTGTCTGTGATAAAAATCTAGAATTTTGAGCCCTTAGTTGCATGCTTCAGCCCTTTGGCCACAATTTTGAGCCCTTTATATAATGGCAAACATTGATATAGAGGAAATTTCGAAGGAGCTTCCCAGTGGGAGGATCCCTAAGACGAAGATCATGTGTACATTAGGTTGTGCATTGTGGAGCATTTTGATGATTGAGAAGTTGTTGAAGGTGGGCATGAATGTGGTCAAATTAATTGTTCTCTTGGAACGCATGAGTATCATCAGGAGATGCTCGATCATCTGAGGGAGGCCATGTAGAATGCTCAGATTATGTCTCTGGTTATGCTTAAACCCTAGGCTGCGTTTCTTAATTACTTGTGTGGTATAGGTTTACAAGGATTCATCTTTTTATGAAAATTTTCGTTTTTCAATTTTTGTTTATTTTTGCTATTTTTTGTATAGAAACAAGTTTTCATCCTTGCTAACATTTTAATTGGGCTTCATTATATGGCATTTTTTAATATATGGAAGGAATCGCTAAATATATAAGTTCCTAATAAATTGAAAAAGTATTATTCAAGCATCAATTTACATGGCACTTGCACCATCTTGTCTTAAAGATTGGGCACATCTTGTTGTTATTATACTAGCACTTGCACCAGAAGGGGTGCAATGGTGACGCCGATAGAACCCACTGAAAGCGCTGCTACTGGAATGAGCTGTAGAGGCTAGGTTGTTGAGACATTTCTCCTCCATCAATCTGTGTTCCAAATTCAACAACCTAGGCCTCATTTCCATCATTGCCCCTCCTTCCCCACTCTCTAAAGATAGGAACTCCATCATTAGCATACTGGAAAGCATTTGACAATTAAATACCCAATATTTGTATTTCAAGCCTAGAGAATACAAAATGTCGAAGCATAGACAAGGTATGTGAATTGAGAGTACAGCTGTTTGAAAAACATGTTCAAAATGTGTTTTGTTGAAAAGGCTTTAAAAACTTTTAAACAAATGCAAACCAGCATCCTGCCTGCCTGTGCTCAAATTGGAGCTTTTGGAATAGGGTTTGGACATCCATCAAAGCATAATTGAAAATGGATTTTTTTCAGATGTAATAATAAGTGCCACTCCCAATCACCACAGCCTTCACAAAAACTTGTGCACAAAATTCAATAAAGAAGAATTTATGCAAAAATTCATGTCATGAGGTAGCTGTGGCTCTGCGAACTTACCGAGATCTATTCAGATTCATGTTTATTGATAAAAATTGTGTTGAAATATTGATACAGAATGAATGTCTTGTTCTAGTTTTCTTTTCTTCTGAAGATTTAGTTTCCTTCGCAAGAACTGAATGCTTCATTTGAATTATGCATTGAATGGCTTTCTTGAAAGAAGCTTTTGTTTGGACACTGTCAAAGGGAGCCCAACACCCTTATCAATTTATCATATTTGCAGGTTGCTATACCTTATGAAGCAAATCGCCTAGGTAACTTACATTATGAAGAATCTAGAGTTTTAAAATATCCAAGCAATTATTTTGACTGTCAATGTTGAAAACTCGAAGCTATCTTTCAAATTTATAGAACTAAGCTAAATGTGAACCTATGTTCATTTCTATGTTGAGTATGCTTGCAGCATTTGGCAGGGACTGTAGATGCAGTGCAGCCCTTGTTTAAGTAATCTTTTCTAAAGCCTTACAAACCATGTATTTCATTTTTATGACAAACTTCTTACTCTTTTTCTCTGCACTGCCTGCTCATATGGCGAACTCTTCTTATCATTCTGATGAGTAAGCTCTGATGGGTTTCAAAGCTGCTATCTCTGTCGATCCATATAATTCCTTGCTGGATTGGTCTCCCAATCACACCTTCTGCAGTTGGACTGCTATTACGTACTCTGCAGCGTGTGGTTTTCCTTGAATCTCACAGGTAAGGGATTACTTGGCCCTATCTCTTCCTTAGTGGGAAATCTTTCCTTCCTTAAGAGTAGTTGCTCTCAGAAATAATAGCTCCGAGGGCCTGATTCCATATCAGCTTGGAAGGCTATTTCGCTTGAGAAAGCTTAAGTTGTCTCAAAATGATTTGGAAGGTCCCATTCCATCCTCTCTTTACAATCTATCATACTGTCGTTTAACAATTTAAATGGAAGCATTACCTCCGAATTTAGTATTCTTTCAGATTTAAGAGCAAAAAAATTGGCAGGCATTATCCCACCTTCCTTAGGAAACATGTCCTTTTTAATCATCATGGACTTCGCTGATAATAGACTCCAAGGTGGTATTCCTTCTGAGTTGGGTATGCTTAGTCACCTAAACTGGCTTAATCTTCGCAGCAACAACTCAATAGGGTCGCTCCCTGTTGCCCTTTCAAATTGCACTCGTCTCCAAATGTTGCAGCTACCTGAGAGCCACTTAAATAGACCAATTCCATGGGAGTTTGGAAGGCTGTCAGAGTTGCAAGGAGTGTATTTGTGAGGAAACCAACTCACTGGAGAAATACCCAGCTCAGTGGGTAATTGGAGCTGCAAGTGCTGGATTTGGGTAACAACCAACTGAGCAGCACAATGCCCCTGGAATTCAGGAAAATGCAGCAGCTGAGATGGTTAGTTTTGTGGAAAAATCATTTTGTTAGTGGAAGCAGTGGTTTATCTATTCTAACAGTATTAACTAATTGCTCCAGTTTGGAACAACTTGTTTTGGGATTTAATTATCTCACTGGCGTCTTGCCCACTTCAGTTGGTCGCCTTTCAAATTCACTCTCATTTTTAGCATTTGACTCAAATGAAATTGGGAGAAACATACCAGAAGAGATTGGTAACCTAACAAACTTGGCGACAGTAAGCCTAGAAGAAAATCGATTCAATGGGACCATTCCATCTGCACTCGGTAAGCTTCCAAATCTGGAATTATTATCTCTGGGCACTAACAATTCACTGGGAAGAATTCCTGAAAGTTTTGGCCAATGAAAAAGGCTTGGATTGTTGTCACTCAGTGAGAGCATGCTTTCGAGGCAAATTCCTGATAGTCTTGGCGAGCTTCCACAATTAAGAAACCTTATTCTTCATCACAATCAACTATCCTAGAAATACTCAATATTTGTATTTCAACCAGACTTTTCACTTCCCCTGCCTAAAACCAAGCGAAGAAAATAAAGCAAATAAATATTTTGGAAGGGACGGATTTTGCTTTACAGTTCCCCAAATATAAGCAGATTTAAAGATGAGGAAGCCTCACAAAAAATGCAATGCAATGTTGGTTGGCAGAGCAAAGTTTTATCAAAGAGGCAAGGGAAACTTAGCAGTGTGTCTTCGGTGGGGACCCAGACAATGAAAACTAAAATCGATCACGTTGATGTAAATCAAGTCAACACCAAAAGGGGAAATGGGGAATGAAATATGAAATGAAATATTGAATGATGTCCTAAGACACTAGGAAATCTATATTTATATGCATAAGGCAATGGATAATGGCATGTATGCACATGAAGTTATACGCAGAAACTCAATGTGCAGTCTTCGCAGGTATCCGAACACGACGAGGAGCACAAGGATGAGTAACGCCAGCGACATCCCGGGGCTTTTAGGTTGTAAAAAATATATGCTGTCAGAGAAGGTGTGCAAGTGGCAATCGAAGGAGTGGTGCGAGGGAGATATAAACACATCTGTTTAAGAGTGAAATAAAACACAACAAAAATTGATTCTATGCATACAGATTCACAAAAAACACTCATTGAAACCATGGCAAGTGACTTACCTCAAGATTCTACACAAACTTTGTCGTGCTCTTCACAATACCGATGAGAAAAAATAGGTAGCGTTTGCAGGAAATTTTTAACGAAACCCTTGCAAAGCAGAAATTTCTTTAAAATGAGACGAACCAAAACCAGTCTCCCAACGATTGCTGCTTCAACCTCTCACTATATGTAGCCTATCGGCTAATTATTGTAGTTTTCTGTTTTGACTCTTTTTCATCTTAAATGTGCCTAATCATGAATTTTTTCTAACCAATTTTGGTTACATTTTTAGTAAATTATTATTCTAATTCTAATTAATTTATTTGTAATTTTCTTTGTGAATCATGGAAACAAGTGTTTTTCCACTTTTAAGCTTTAATGAGTGACATTTTTATAGATGTAGTGAATAACTTGGCTTCTAGCTTTTGATAAATTGTGCAAATAGTAAATCATATTATTCAAGCACACTTTTATGGTTTTTCTTTTATGTTTGGTTGCTAAGAGTTTCTTCCTATTAACAAAAAGATTTTCAAAATATTAGTGTGATTTTCAATAATAATTTAGTTCAATTTTCTTTGAATCTACAATTATCACAATATTGTTCTATTTGTTCTTTTAGTAGGTAATAAGAATTTTCTTCAAAAACAACTACATATGTTGATGTTTTGTTCTACAAAATTATACTATGAAATAGTGTTATAGTTTTAAATTTTGCAACATTACATGTTTTCATTTAGGAGCTCTTGGAGCTAGAAGCCATAGTTTGAGTAGTTCGAGGACTCTCATTTTTGAACCTTGCTAATAACCAACCATAAATAGACCATAAGTTATCTTACAAAGTAATCAGTTTGCTTTGCCTCCCTTGGTTTTGAGCTTGAAACTATATGGGACTTAGAGATTGTAGTAGTTCTCTCTTTTCTTTATAACTCTTTTAGATGTACTTTCATTTAGTGGGGACAAATCAACTATCAATTCCCTTGCACAATGGGTTGGTAATACTTCTAAGATGTGTAGATATTGATGGCCCTATAACCACCAAGGTTTTAAGCTAGGTCTTTTTGCATGTGTATAGGAGCGAATTTGCACCCCTTACGCAAATTCCCCTTTTACACATCCTCACCTTAGAAAACAAAATCCGAAGGCGAAATTCCACATAAGCCCACTACCTTCGTTCCACTTGGTGTTTATTTTTGTGTGTTAGCAGAGGAATAATTGTTGGGGATGCCTGCATAGCGCGCAGACGTTCGCATGGCGCACTTACATCCCTGGTAGATTTTCGCATCTAGTACCTGCAGAGGCATTACACTTCCTATTGGAAGTTGAATTGTAACGAAACGACTCGAATATGGTTGTTTTCTTCATTCTCTCCTTCAAATTCACTATTCATTCCTTCATTTCAAACCCTTCCACAATCTCTCTAAGAAGCTTCTTCACAATCTCTTCAAGCTCCAAGCATTGAATTCACTCTCAAGCAGCATTTTTGTGCTCCATAGTAGCAACATCAACACTCCATCAACTCCATAGAGCAAGTGTCGAACAAAACACCATTGCAGCAAAGGCTTGAGTCCTCTCATTTTCTCCTTCATTAGCTAGTGAGCTCTTGGTGGAGGTGGTAAGCTTTCTACTCTCCTCCTCTACGATTTGGTTGAGTAGCATAACACTACTTTGTAGTGCTTTAGTGTTCTTTATTTCATTTCTTGCTTTAGCATATTTCTTCTCCATTATTGTTATCTTGGTTGTTTGTGGAGGTGGCAACACCAAAACGGGGGACTGACTGAGGCAAACCCCTGTATAGCCCCCCAACAATTTTCCTCTCTCTTGTGTGCAGGTGGAAGTATTCTTGGAGCTAGTTGGCGAATGAGCACCTTTGTGAGATCATCCTCGCCATCCTTACTCTTGTTTATTTGCTTTATCATATTCATGCATACTTTGTTTACGTCTTAGTGTTGTTTTGGCCTTTTGAAAGTAACTAGCTAGGTCGTTAGTATGTTTTCTTGTGTTTAACCTTGTCTCTTCAGTCCTTTGGTCGTATGGACACCAATGCGTCGTGTTGTCATCCTGAAGTCTCGCTTTCATCCTTGGACAGAGAGCTCCCTAAGACACTGTGTTCCTGAAAAACTGGTTTGCCTAGCCCCATTTTGAGTCTCGAGTCTGCAGAGTGATCAAAGGACCTTATAGTTCTAATCATTCTCGTCCTACATTTCCTAACACTCCCTTAAGCTAAGGTAAGTTAGGGCAGCCTTCTTCTCTCGGCCCTCCATGACTTGAGGCCTTGACATGGTTCCCCCTCTCTTACAACATGATTATGCCCTACCTCAAGCACTTGACTACAACTTGATGGAGCATTGTGTTAAAACTATAGATTCAAGTAAACAAGTTATTAGAAAGAAGGTTCTAGTTAGTATTTTTCATAACGCATTGATATTAGTTATTAGTTTGAATATGCTCATTATTTTTGGTTGACAAAATGTTAGAATTGAAAAAATAAAATATGTTTGAATAATCGAATTTTGTATTTCTAGTATTCAAGGGCACGTATATTGTTCCTCTTGAATTCCTAATTAAAAAATCCTACCTAGACCTCAAATTTATTCACAAAATTTGTCATGGAATGTTTTAGTTAGTTGAGTTTTTCTTCAAATTTATATTTTTCCTTAAAAAAAATCTTGAGACTCTTGGGCGACTTTAATTTTAATTTTTTGGCAAATTACAACTAGGATTTCATTGTTTTTGTCTTCTTGTAAAATTATTTCTATAAGGAGGGCAAAAATAGAAAATGTTGGTCAAAATTGTGTTAATGACTAAGGTAGTGGGGTTAATCTTAATGGTTTGTATTTGAATTATTAGAGACAAACAAGAGGCTTGAGGTAGTTGGGTACCATAGAAGATCTCTTTCTCAAGGAGGCGAGTATGTAAGTTTTATCTTGTTATTTGTTGTTACAACTCTACGTTTGACCATCCACTAAGAAATTGTATTTGTTGAGCAAGTGATTGAGGTCATTAAAGCACATATGGATGATGAATCTAGAGCATTGAACCTAAATCTTATTTGCTAAAAATTTATTGGTCTTATTTATGAGTGTGGGAGAAGCCAACTAACCTAGGCATTGGGGAGATAAAATCATATCGAGTATTTGTGTATGGAAGATATAATGTGATACTTTTACAATTACCTCTAACAAATGCACTTTTGATCATTTGGGAATAGTTAGCATAATGTAAAGAGTCTGGAATAAAGCCAACATAGAAATTATTTGTATTTGGCCATTTGCCAATAGAAGAGGCAAATAACTAATAATGACGAGCAAGATATTATGTCTAGACAAAGTGGTGTCTACTCTAAGGAGAAAATGAAGTAAAAGTTTAAGGGTATTAAACAAACTCGCTAGAGTAGGAATTTACACTAAATTGTGAATTGTTGGCTAATGTTATTGCTAATAAGCTTTATATAACATTCTAAAGTTACTTCGTATATTCATTGACTCTATGATGGATTCTATATAGTTGCCAATTCTTCTTTTTCTTGCATCAAATTAGGATTAATCAAGAATGATGGCTAATGTAAATTGGTCAAATGGATATAATCCAACAAAGCTTCAATGGAAAGTAGCTAATATTTTTCCTTTTTCCTATTATATTGTTTGAATTCAAGATGTAACTCATATATTTAAATACTAACATTGTTTGTCAAATATTTTCACCTACGTAGTTCTATTTTGAAAGAAAAATTTAAATCACTCAACTATTTGTAGTTTGTACATTCAAGTTTCTAGGGAGTTGTTTTATTTGATTTATTCAAAATTGTCCACTATGGGCTCTATTTGTATGTCTTTCCATGGAGCAACACACAAATTAATGATTCAAAGATCTCTCTCTTTGCATTCAACTTTTAGATTTCAAAAAAAATAGAATTAATATTACACTCTTTTTCCTAAGATTGCATTTTTATGTGTAATTCACATTTGGCTTGTCCCCTTTCCTATGGAAATATTTCAAACTGCACCTTTTAGCTCTATACTATGAACAATTAGCTTTACAATAAACATGAAATCATAATAATTAATATTTTAAGATAGTATTTATGCTAACTCTTAGGTTCAATTATGAAGAAAAGGAAACAAACAAATATAAATACAAGATAGGTAGAGATAGATAAAATTTGATTTCTACTAATTTATTCTTAAAACATTTGAAGAATCTTTGTTCTTTTGAAATTTTATACATAATCTATCAAAAATAGCCATTAGTTTGATATTGTAGGTAATAAGAAACTGCAAAATTATATTTAGAGAAGTTAGAATTTATGGTGGAATTTGTTATTATTTATTCCAAGGAATACATTTGTTAATTTCCTTAATTGTATGTTTATTATTTTGAATTGCTCTCAAAAATATGTTAAAGATTATGATTTTGATGCAACAACTCTAAAAAATTTACTTAATAATTATATTAGTCTTGGGACACCTTTTTAAGGTGGTACATTTATCTTTATCTCAACATATTTATTAAATTATTAAACATCAAGTTGGTAAAATAATATTTAATTTTAGTTGTAATAAAATAATTAATATTAATTTTGGTTTTTAGTTGTATAAAATAATTAATATTAATTTTGGTTTTTAGTTGTATAAAATAATTAATATTTAGAAATTATATGTGGCAAGCAAAGGCAAATGGAACATTTTTTAAAATATCAATAAAAAAGTTGTTCGAGAGAGATATGTTAGAATTATACTTTTTATACAACAATCATGACTCTTCCTCATCATATTCATTACACCATGTTTATTTTATTACAACAATTATTTGATACTTGGTTTTTAATTATATCTAAAAATAGATATTTTGAAGTTATAGACTACAAGAAAATATGGTTGGAGTATATTTTAATCTTAAGCAGTATAATATTTTCTTCCATGAGGGTCTTACTATAATATACTATTTGTCTCATTAGCAATGTGACCATTAAGAATAATAAATAGTTGTTGTAATTCATCTTCGTTTAGATGTGGGTGGCATTGCTTGGTAAGCATAGGTTAAAGAATATAGCATTCTGCATGTCTATTTATCATGTCATTTATTAATGGATAATAGTGAATGTCAAATGAATTTAATAGTATAGCTTCTTGTAGAAATTTATAATGGTCATTTGTATTCAATAGAACTCACATTTCCTTGTGGTTTCATTTAAGTAGTATCATATGTAAAGATGCAAAATTAAGTGAGTTCCATGTAGGATAGAATATTCAATATCATTTGTTTTTGACATGGTAAGATCATAATATTTCACTTTATTATCTTTGATATCATTACCTACAGATATATGCGTCAACCATCTTAATATGTTCAAAATATTTTTAATTCACCTCAAGTGGATGTATTTATAGTCATACAAGTTAATTCTTTAAGCAATGTGAGAGAAAAAATAGAGATATAAATATGCAAAGTAACACACAATATCACAATATAAATGTGACAGTGCCCCTCTATCAGCTGTCTACTTGGGCCTACCTCTAATAGTCAAAGAATTCAACCCTAATTTCTAGAATTCAGTGTTGGAAAGATTGCATAAAAAACTTGCTAGTTGGAAAGGTTCAATCTTGAGTCACGTGAGCAAATTACAACTCCTTGATGCTACTCTTCAATGGAAAAGGTATATTTATTTCCTCTCCCTGTTCAAAATCCCTAAATACACAGCAAAAAAGTTAGAAAGAATTCAAAGGAATTTCCTCTAGTTTGGTATGGAGGAGAAGAAAAAGTTGGCTTTGCTTAGTTGGGATATGGTCTACCTTCTTAAAACCAGTGGTGATCTTGGAATTAGAAAAATTCAAACTACCAATAAAGCTCTTCTAGCTAAGATTGGTTGGGATATGTTAAGGAACAATAAGGATTGGTTTACTATCCTGAATTCCAAATACCTAAACAATATCCCTTTTATCAAGAACTTATTCACCACTAAACACCCTCGTAGGTCTTTGATTTAGAATAATGTTCTTAAATCAAAATAGCTACTCCAGGGTGGTATAAGATGGAAACTAGGGGACAGGTCCAAAATTAAATTCTAGGATGTTTGTTGGATCTTGGGACAACCCCTAAACCAAATAGATTTTAAGGACCTCCAGGGTCCTACCTCAAACTACTTTGGTAGGTATGTTATTGGTTACTTCATTGCATGCCTAGGTTCCCAAAATGGAAAAATATGGAGAGATGTTGCTACAACAATCAAGAGTTAAGGCAAAAAGCTTGGCCCCTCCAAAAAACCCTTTCCCTCACTAGAATCCTTATGTCTCAAATTGAGGATAGCTTCTTATGGGCTAAAAAGAGTAAAGGCAACCTAACTGCCAAATTGGCTTATAGTCTGCTATCAAAGCATGGTCCCAATGGTAGACTATGGAAACAAATCTAGAACCGACACCTGATACCCAAGACTACTTTTGGTGGACAACTTCCCACAACAAAATCCTAACCTAGGATAACCTAAGAAAGAGAGGATTTTAGATCCCTAATAGATGTACTTTATGCAAAATGGATGGTGAATCAATGCCTCATTACATTTCCCCTTCTTTATCGAGGTTTGGGCCTATGCTTTATAGAGTCTGGTTATCTGCTAGTTAATGAATGAAAATGTCAAAAGTCTTGTGGAGAATTGGATCTGGCCTTTTACCCACCCCCTAACCAGGGAGCTTTGGAGACAGGTCCCCCCCAACATATGTTGGAGCATCTGAAAGGAAACGAATAATAGGATATTTTGTAATGAAGAAAAGAGTCCCAAGGAGGTCTTTCGTTCTTACTCTAGGCTTCTAATTGAGAATGTTTCTTTGTCTATTTGGAAAACCTCAAGCATAACCCTAATGAACTGGAGATCAATGTTTCCCATAAATGGGGCCTACAACTAGACTTGAACTCCTTTGATAACTCTAAACTTATGGCAAGACAAAACACCAAATGGTGGCCTCCACCTTTGGGTTGGTCAAAACTCAACTTTGATGGGGCTACCAAAGGAAACCTGAGACCAACTAGTATGGGAGGCATAATAAGAAATTATGAGGGTAAGTTTATAGCTAGATATGCAGGGAGTTTTGGGGAACAATCTTTTATGACAATCGAAGCTATTGGAGGAATTAAAATTGCCTTATCTTTAGGGATCAAAAGACTACAGGTGCAAGGTGACTCTAAAACTATATTAGATGTTGTCAAAGGAAAAGGTATGATTGGTTGGACTTGTGTTGATATTATCTTAGATAATCATAATATTTTATCAAATTTGGAAAGCTCAAATATTTCTCATATTTATAGAGAAGGTAGTCAGGTGGTGGATGCCATGGTCAACTTAGAGATAGCCTTGGACTCAACTAGATGTTGGAGAGACAATCCAGCTCTGTCAATGAAAGTCAAAGGTTTAATTGTTGAAGAAAAAAATATCATCATCCAAAATGGGGAGAGCCTAATCTAATTTTTTAAATATTATTATTTTATTACTTACTCTTGTCATTTCCTTGTTGGCGGGTAAGCTATTGTGGGATTGGATTCTAAAAATGGATATGAACATGTAGACCTTCAAGGCCACTACTAATTTGATGGGTAATTTGATGTGGAATGGGATTTTAAATAAGGGAATGAAAACATGCTACTTGAGGGCAACTATATTAATTCTTGTCCTGAACAGGGCTCCCTTACTAATCTTAATGAGATCATCATTATCTTTAGTTGGAAGGAGCAAAATAGGGAAACCCATGTTTCGAGAACTATGATGACTAAGTACAATTCAAATTTTGTGTGTTGGGTTATAATTGTCAACCCTCCTCACACGATGTCCTTGAATCATTTTAAAATATACTACTACAATGATGGGTATTTAGAAAAGACTACTTGCACACTAGGAATTATAACCACATTTATTCATGATAATAGGAGTTTCATATCCAAATGGATATCTCGGGAAGGCCAATGGATTCCCCTTTTCTTTGATTCAACCTACCAACTTATTTATGGACCTTCACAACACTTTAGCTATTTCAATTTCACCAAGCACATTTATCATTGCAGTGACCAATCTAACCAAGCAAGCTAGATCAACCTATTTCAGAGAATGGGAGGTGAAAGAGTTCGAACGGAGCTTGGCTCCTACGAAGGATTTTAAAAATAGGCCCTAATTTGGCACAATTCTGTGGAGGGAGGTTTAGCGCCTTTGATGGAGTGCCTTAAAGGTCATAATGAGAATCTCTCTACTTAGTTTGCTAATGGATGGAACAATAGACAGGTAAAACTTGGTGGAATTTCCTTTGAGATTAGTGAAGAGGTCATAGCTAAAGCTACTAGCCTTTCCTACAATGCTCAAAAACTCAAGAAACACACCAAAGTGCAAGATGTCGACAACATGAACCAGTTCTTTAAGAATAATGAGTACTCCACCAAACTACATGCGGGGTATGATCACAACAAGTTGCAAGCGTTGTGGGACTGGGTTTGTTGGGTGATTATGAAATATTTAACGCTTGAGGGTAGGTTTAAATGCTTTTATTTTTACCATATGTTGTTGCTCAACCATTTCAAACATCGTCTACTCATCAGCTTCCCCTTTTTTCTCCTATCTTCCCTCAAGATGTTTGTGAAAGAGGTTGTGGAGAATTCTGCTAAGAACCTGAGAAACCCCCTGTCCCGCTTCATCAAGGTCTTATCTTGAGATTGTATCATTTTCATCTAGCACTTTTCCCCCCTAAAGCCATTTGTGATTGCCTTGTGGACGAAGCTCCTATTGTCATTCCCCCATGAAACCCCCCAAAACCTCAACAAGGTGGATGCTACCAAATCTAGTGTCAAGCAAAAGTATCCTCCTACTAAACAATCCATCCTCAAAACTAACCTTAAACCCCTATCCAAGCAATCTAAAAAGAAGAGTAAAACCAACCAAGCTTTGAGATAGAAGTTGGTGGTGGTGGGGCTTTGTGAGCTTAAAAACTCTCCTGTTAAAAATTTGGGCAAACATATTGTGAATGAAACCCCTTACAAAAAGAAGAAAAGTTATGTCAACTTCATTGTCGAGGAAGCAACTTCTAAGGATGATGAGGATGATGTTAATAGTAATAACAGTTGTGAAAAGGAAAAAAATGACTATGACTGATCCTAATTCTGGAATTGAGGTTGCCAGTGTGAGAAGATCCCATAGATTGGCTAGGAAGCAAGCGCCCGACGTCGATATTGATGAAATTTGAAGTGATTATGAACAAGACAACAATGATGATATGGAAGAGGATGTTGAAGATTTCACTAATGGCTCGAGTCTTTTTCCTCTGCTTGATGAGATTATCAAGGAGGACTCCACCCCCCACATGAGAACAAAAAGGAAATATGCCATAACTGTGAGAAAATAGCCTAAGATTGCAAAAGTTTGATGACTCATGTGGAAACTCTTGAAAGGAAACTCAATGGCCTTTCATGCTTTACACTTAAAGTGATCCACCACTTTGCTATCAATCTAGCTTTGGTGCTCCAAGAAGAGATCAAAAAACTGAAAGGAAAACAGAGGTGCGAAATCGCTTTCCTAACACTAATACAACAGAGGAGAAGTGCAAAAGACTAGTTTTAAACCATATTAAAACAACTGAGATGAACACATACAGGGTAACAAGAGTGACAAGAAAAAGAAACAATCACAGATAACACTAGATATACGTGGGAAATCCCTTACGGGAAAAAACCCACCAGACCAAGAGCAAATCACTTTGTATTACAGTAAAAGCTTACATACAAAATTAACATATTTCACTCTCTCTGATATTAGTTCACCACAGCAGACCAACCACCTCACTGTTCTAAAGCTCTTTGTATTCAACAACCAATTAGGGTGCATTTTTTAATTTACATAATTCATTGACACACCAAATCGATCTCAGATCGGATCCACCTGCAATCTTGCATCGAGCCCCCACTAATAAATTTGTCGCAGAGAAATTACTAAATTTGGGCACTACCAACCGCCAAAACTGATCTCATATTAATTACATAATATATCGCTTTTCACCAATCCAACTTCTGGCAATAAATGTTGTTTTGCAACAATGGTGCAAAAACAACCAATGAAAAATTGCCACGTGTCGACCTGTTATTCGTTCCATCGCTTGACTGAGGAGTGATTGGTCAACCATCTTTGTGCTCTGCAATCCCTCGCTATCACTAACCATTCCTTCACATTTCGAAGTAGCATTAATCTACTAACGCTAAACACCGACCGCTAGCATAGTCAGCTCCCACAAGCCACATGTCCGTCGTTCGAGAGGTTTTGGGGCATCCAGGAGGGAATCTCCAATATTCCCTTGAGCTCGCTCAGAACCAGCTTCTGAAGCCACCGCATGTCCACCGCTTTCGCTCTCTACTTGGAACACACTCAGGTCCTACCGAACTACGTGTAAGTTGTTGGAGCTCCTTCGAGGAATCTCAAGCGGCATCCGCTATATTCCCCAAAGTACCCCTGAAGTGCTAACAAGTGTCCACGACTTGGTAGCACAGGTAATTCCACTCAGCTAAAAGGGATCACAATGGTACTCTCCTCAAGATGTCGCGGAATGAAGCCAGCAGCGTCGGATGAAACCAAGCGCAGTCGTTGATGCAAGTCATCGGTACATCGGTGAGACTTAGCATTTCCTCTCACCGATAAACAATTGCTCGACCAATGAAGGCAATGCAAACTGACATCTTGCCAAACCACACCCATTGGCCCATCATTGTGACAACCCTCGGAGTCTCGATGACCAAAGGTCAAAACGACCAAATGAGGACTCTGCGATAAAGCGACAAGGGCATAAACTCGTCAAGTGTTTAACAAAGGTCTAAGCTAGTAAATTGAGGCACATTTTCGAACAAAAACATGACACTTCTACTAACCTCAACTCTAGCCAACAGAAGATGGAAGTCTTCAAATTCCTCATGGAGAAATGGGAGAAATTCCCAAGTAGGGGTTTCTTGTGGGTTGTTTTTTGGTTGTTTCCTTTGGTTGCTTATATGTTATTTTTTTGTTGTTAATTTGTTGCCTCTGGTTTATTTTGGATTGTGTTGTTAATCTTGTTGCTTCAAACTTTTTCCCTTGTGACCTTTTGTGTAAAAGGTACAACACCCTGTAAATGTTGCTTATCTTATCAAAAACACACAATATCCCTTAGGGAAACCTTAATTGGGTGAAAAATATGAAGATTTGCAATATCCTTGAAATTATCAACATGATGGCATAGAGGATGCTATAATAAAGAATAAATAGAGAAAAAAAAAATTGAAGAATATTTATAAATAATGTAATAATTAATATTAAAATTCTTGTGGTTGAGGTTTATTATATCTATTTTCTTGTCTTTATAAATAATTATCCATGTAATTAAAATCATGATACATTAAAAGTCATTTTTTTTAATACTAATTGAAATCTCTTAAATGATTGCATCCACAAGATTGTTATAAACTAGTAAAAGCACCTAAATGTGCTACTAGATGGTATTTTGCACATGTATAAAAAGTCTCATCGAACAAGCAATGTATAAAATGAATTTAACAAAAGAACATAAATATGCAGTGCTTGGCCAAACATTCCATTTTTATATGTCCCTATTGGTCATCCATTTGAGTGGAGGGATGGACCTCCACTTTCCTTATAATTAAGAAGTTCTTGCAATATTGTAATGTTGAAAATTGTATGTTGCCCCCTATTATCTTATATTTTAGGTTGTAAGAGTATGTTTACAATTGTGGAAAATTAGTTTGTGATATTCTATATATGGATCTTTTCACTAATTTCTATTAGTAAATTTAGTGTATTTTATGTTGATTTGTGTGTTTGGTTGTTATATTTAAAGTTTACCCATTGTTAGGTCTCAAAAACACTGGTTTGAATGAACCACGAGAGGTTGCCAAACTCTCACAACGTTACTGGCCAACTAACAAGGCCAACCAATATAGTTGAACCTTATGCTCTACTAAACCTAGGCGGGTGCACCTATGTGAATGACACAGATTTTGAATTATGCTTCCTACTTGACCAAACTATCCACAAATGGCAATTTGATAGTGGAAAGATATGATCCTAATTTGGTATAAATTGTATATGCAATATCAAAATGAAAATTTATATGTTCAATTAAGAGATGTAAATGAAATGGATGGAACCTAAAAGGATAAATAAGACCAGTGCCTTGTTGGGTAAAACGGAGTCAAGTGGAAGCTTTAGATAAATGACTTCTATCTGGCAGAGATTCTAATTATTTGGCATATGAGATTATTTTATAACTTGTATAAACATGCAATAATGTAATTACCAAGCTCTTCTTAATGATCCAAATGATACTTCCAGATTACTGTGAATGACTTGAAGGATTTAATCTTTACTTGAAAGAACCAACCAATCATACCACACAAATACAACAAATGTGTATTGATAAACTAAGAATATACTTGATATGTCAAAAAATGTTTTAAGCATAAAACACCAACAAGATTAGCAATAATCAAGCTTTGTTAAGCCACAAGTTAACTTCAGACATGTGTTTTGTGTAATCTCGGCACTCGTGTGTATCTACATCTCCTAACGCATCACGGATCACAATCTCCATCATCACCATTCGTTTGTTTTGTTCACATGCTTCATCCAACGTTGCATCCTTTGCAATGGTTGTCTTTAACATCTCCTAGAGTATTAATTCACATTCGTTCTTCCATGTAGCCATTTCTTTTAATTCTCCTTCATCATCATAGAACCTAATCAATCTTCTCTCAGCGGCTTCTATCAATTCATGCAATCCTCTTGTAACTCCTCAAAGAATCCTTTGTGCTTATCCATGATACGATGAGCATTTTCAATCCCTACATTATTAGGAGTATCCTTTTGCTTTAATTCCTCAAGTTTTTCTTGGATTCTGCTATCCACTCTCCTATGTTCTTTTATTGCATCAACATATTGTGAATGTTTTCCCCAAAGTTTATTTAACCAAGTGGTTAAAGCAACTTGCCTCCTTTTCATTATTGCAGTAAGTGTGTTCATTTTCCCCTGAGAGTATGCACTTGATCCTTCCCATTGGTCCTTCACCTGTGAACTTTCACCTTGGGTGAGCATCTTTGTTGGCCCCATTGCAGCACCTACCAGGTCTTTTAGATGTTCATTCTCTCTCAGTATTCTTTCACTATTGGTTTTGTACATTTCTCTCTCTTTGATCAATGCTTGTATTTGGGCTTTATTTAATTTTGCTATATTGATCCCAATTTCTGCAATTGCAACTGGATCAACTTCTCTAGCCTTCAAAGTCATGACATGTCCAAATGCCTTCTCAGTATCAATGACAACTAACTTCTTTTGGGGGGGATATAAAACCCAAATCAGCAATGTCTCTTCATCAGGATTGTATTTTGATCTTGTATATACTTTTGACACCTTTTCTATGTTGAGCTTGTGTGTAGCATTGTTGTCTTTCAAGAAACTGTCAAAAACCAATGCAGAATTGAGATCTAGCCCTAGAAAAATCATGACACCAACCTTTTCCAACATTTCTCTCCTTTTCTCAAGAGTCATGCTTGTCATCTTTTTATCCACCTCATCCCTCAAGTTTTTTAACAACTACTCCTCATTTCCTAGTGTGACATTGTCAACCAGTCCTCTTATTTCTTTTCCCTTTTGTTTGTATAAAAATGTTTTGAATTTTGAGGTTTTCACAAATTTATCATCTACTATAAAAGATCTATACTCTTCATGTCTTGTATCCATATCCACAGTTTCCTCAATATTTATCTCTCTGGTAGAATACGTGTAATCCTAAGTTCTTGTCTTCGATACCTTCCTTGATGGGCCTTGTGGCCTATTAGCCTCTAATACTTCTTTACTGGAAGACAACATCTCAACATCTAACAATTCTTGATCATGTTTCTCAATTACCATTTCTGCTTCTTCTGCTTCCAAGTTTATGATTATGTCATCAGACTGATAGGGCACATGCTAATACCCTCCAAAGTTCATCCTATGTCTGGCAGAATGAATATATCCCTCTAGATCAAATTTTTTCCTTGATGGTGTTTTTCCCATGTTATAATGCAATAACTTATCTAGAATTAAATTGTATCCCTCCTTTGCTAACACAGTAAAATCATCAAAACACAGCGTACTTGGCATAAAAGCTTGCTTCCCATAAGAGCTTAAGTTCATGACACTGGAGAAATCCATTTGCCTAACAATCTCTAATTATGCAATTCTATCTAGAATTATCCTAGGCAAAATAAATGGAGTACTTTGAAAGCCATAAACCCTAATCATGGTGGCATTTTCTAAACAATACTAATCCCCCCAGTTGTAGCTGATTGGTCCATTAAAATCCTTAGGCCTGAGAAATCTCTTTATCTCATCAGACAAGGAATAGTCACAGGGATGATTAAAAAACTTGTACAATGGCTTTACAAAATATTCTTCAAAATGCAAGAAATTAGAATTAGCAAACCTGTTGTCCCAAATAGCGGTCCAACTTGCCTTCCTTATCAAATTACGAAATTCTCAGCTCCTGGGGCCACAATCCTAATTCCTGTCCAAAATATAGCACCAAGTGCATCAACAACGAATAATTCCTGAGGTGCAGGACAAAGGCTCCATTCTTTATTGCCATCAACCCTGCATCAAGCTCTTTAAACACATGTGAAGCATAATCAAAAGACTTGGAGTTATGATATTGAACATCTGCGGCAATCACCATAGGTACAACTGTCATATGCTCTGGGCCCTCCATCCCCAATACCTGTCCCACTGAAAAGTGTACTTTATGTAGGGTTCGAAAAGATCCACATGAAATGGTGGTCCCTCGTTGTCTTCCATTGGAGTCGGTTTGCCATGGCACCTAATTCTGTGCAGGGGTAACCTCCAGCCCTTGTAAATGGTATCCATTCTTCTGAATTCACTCTCAAGCTCTTCACTTATAATCTTCTCACTGCATATTCCCTCTAACTTGAAGACCTCGCTTATTGCATTCTCAGACACATGTATCATCGGGTTCCCAGATAAATTACAAATGGCCCTATTCTTCAGATTATAATAACCAGCCAATAATTTCACCAATTCGACATCAACAAAAATATTAGGGCACACCAGTTTTCCCAAGTTAAGCCTCCAAGGGTTACATACTGGCTCAAAGTGATTTCTTCAATGGTAGTGGAAACTGAACAATTCATATCCTCTAATTGGGGACCAAACATCTCCTATGAACTTACATTTGTCATCTAATTTATCTACTTCCACCTTAAGTTGTGCGGAACGCCTTGCTTTATGTCCTAAACCAGGTAGCTAGTCTATGAGATCTTGGTTCAATTTTCTCTCAGTGCCCTCAGGTCGCATTTCAGTTTTTTGCTTTTTTCCCTTTGGTTGACTACCCTCCCCATGTTTTCTTCCTTTTATCTTTTTTGAACTAGTGCCTTCCATTTTCAAAATTTACAATTTTTAGAGGATGAAGAACTTATTGTATTTCACTTGAAAATCCAAGTTAGACGAACACCTCAATTGTTCTGCTCGTTCCTCTGCTCTCCTTCACTGCCAATTCTGTGAAATAATGATTTCAATTGAGCTCATCTTGATTTGCAAAATCTTTTATGCTTTGTGGCGCCATTAATGTCTTCACTGAGACATAAATGAAGCAAGTTTTTCGAAATTTTCGTTGTCACATCAGGTATCATATCGGCAAGACATTTCAAATCTTTGGCCGATCCGTTTGTCCAATGTTCACACATCCGCTAAGACATCTTGTAGTTCCCCCGACATCACAAGTCTCCCCGATAGTTCTCTTTTTTGTTTTTTATATCACCATGACCTTTCACTGAAGCAAACTGTCGCCCAGACTTAACGAATCGGGCCAACGATTCTTCATTTCACTCTAAAGGCTCTTTGTCTCATCGAGACATTCCCTTTGTCAACTTAAGTTGCCAAGACCAAGTAATTGTCTTGCCGACAGAATAATATTCGTCGTAACCTCTCTTAGATCTCCTCGTTGAGACTTATCTCATCGATACACTTTTTATTCGGCGAGACCACGCACATTGTCTCTTCGACAACTTTTTATCTCTATACGCTCAATTCTGTCGGTATAACACAAGGGGTCGGTAAGACTCCCCGAGCTCTCCCCGACATCATTGTCTTACCAAATGAGTCTTCTTTTCGCTTTATCGACAAGACCAATGAACGCTTCGGGCAGTCCTTTGAAATCTCACCCCGATGACTATAGTCTGGCCGATACACTTTATTATACTCCAATCGGTAAAAAGCAATTTAGCTCGATATGACCTCACATCGTCACGTCGATACCCTTTGTCTTGCCGATAGAAAATGTGAACCCGCATTCTCTTGGCATATATCCTCATCGGTATGATACTTCTAATGTCTTGCCAATATACTGAAGAGATGTATATTATTATCGATGAGACCTGCATCAACTTATGCCAATATTTTCAAATGTTAAAAATTTAATGTCAGATGAATTTTATGGGGCTATATGACAAGATTTAACCCGGACCTTGGTGAAGATGCTATATGAGGAAATTTTATGTCTATAATATGAACTTCTTGGGAAACTAATAAGCATGAAGGGTTAATGAGGTTATCAAAATTTTATAGTTCCAACACCCGTCATTTAAAATTGTGGGAGATAATATAGGACAATCTAGGGCTTATGTAAGAATTTGTCTAAGATTAAGAAGAGAATCATAGCAAAATTATCAAAGCATTTACATCAAAACACGTTATCCTAGGTCTATTGTGTTAGAAAAGGTGCCTCAACCTTGATCCTAATTTTGAGTATATAAAGAATACAATTTTTAAACTATAAAATATAAAAACTCAATTTCTAGGTTATAGACTTTATTTTTGAGCAAAATAAAAAATTATAGGTTGTTTAACATTGCTGCTAGAGATATGCTCATTGCATAGATATTTTTTAGCTCTACATTTTAGAAAAAAATGAGCATCAATGGCCTCTTGAATCAAAATTCATAGCCTCTAAAACTGAGGCCTCATGCATTGAAAATGTAAAAACGTTTAGGATACATAAAGAATTGTAGGAGAGAGTTACACTTGTTGAGTAGTGTATGATGTGTGTTATGACACATCATGATGCATCTTTGAATAGAGATAATGAAAAAATGGAATGACTAAGTTGGTGAATGAATTATGGCACTTATAACAAGTGGAAGAAATGTGTTATTTTTAGCCTATGAACTTATCTTGAGATTTGGGTATTGGTTCGCTAACTAGGTATTTGGGAACCACATTTTTTTTAGTGATTTCAACCCATGGTTTTTTATTTCCATTTGATTATTTTGTGTATTACTTCTCCTATTTATAGATACTTGAGATGGAGATATTGATAGTGGGTTTTGTTGTGCCTATAGCACACACACCCTATTCAAAACTGGGACCCTCTCTTTCTGTCACCTTGTCGAGCCCTTTTGTTGTCACCTCATTTTGTGTGCCCCCCGTTTTGGTGTCCTAAATGGTCAACGTGCCCTTCAAAGTCTCAATTTAGGTTGACCATGTTTTTCCCCTAAAATTGCTAAGTCTTGGGCCTTTTCAGGCCTTCTTTGTCATTTTTCCTTTCTGGGCATCTGTGGGACTCCCCAGACCCGACCCATCGAGTTACCCCCCTCGAATTTCCGCTTTCAGGTTTCCTTGGCGCTTTCATCGTCCCGAACGACCGGTGGTCAACGTCCTCCCGGACCTCGGACTCCAGCGCCTCCTTTGTCATCTGTCTCACTTGTCCAAATTGAACGGCCATTCTCCGACGTTTTTCCAACCCTCACGCTCTAGTTCTCCCGCTGTCATCCCGAAATTTGAACTCACCCACCTCGCTGGTCGGCATACCTACATTCATTAGGGGGTATTAAATGCACTTAAGGGCTATATAAACAAGTTTCGACATGTCATTTTCACATGTCATAATTAGTAAACAAGCACAGTGTGATCTCAGCCTTCGCCGCCCTCACGCCTAAGTTTCCACTCTATCGTTCTTCCAGGATTCGACATCTCGCTTCTTCGGGCCCCCAAGGTATGACTGTCATCCGATAGTCCTTCCCTTTTTTTTAGGCTTTATGATCAAAATTAAACAGTAAGGGAGAAATGATTGATAACCTAATAGGGAAAATGTCTCACCTTAAAACCCACTTGCCCAAATTTTTGAAAATGTCCCTTAGAGGACCCAAATTTGAATTTGAAACCCCGTTGTTGTTCTTCGGGGCAGGCAACCATGCTCTCCGAGCCCAAGACTCTTTCTGGCCGCAACGTTAACTTGGTGAAAATCGGCTCTACAGTGAAGTGTTTCCAGGGTCTCAAAATCCGGAACTCTCCTTTCGATTCGTCGTTTCTCAATGACATCCTCATTTCGTTTGTCCGATCATCAGTCTTCGCTCCTCAAATTGACTTGGGTTTCCAAAAGAAAGAAGAACGACACGTCCAAATGCTCATCGGGTTCCAGTCCTCGGACCGTCGTTCTGGGTCGTTGTTTTCAAAACAACTTTCTCCTAACGTCCTTCTAACTCCCAGACCCCGAGCTCGTAAAGTCCGCATGGGAGTTAAAACTGCAAAATTCAAATTCCAAGTTGCCTTCAAATCTCGCCTACCGGACCTCCATCTCCAGGTCGTTGTTGTTGTCCCGTCGTCCCGAATAGCCATCTCATGACATCTTTTCGGTTGTCGAGCCCCGAGCGTTTCCCAACCGCTCAACATTTTAATGATGAAATGCAAAGTCCTCGCTGCATTGGGACCCCGCCTACCGGACTTTCGTCCTCAGGATTTTGTCCTGCCCCCGTCGTCCTAAATAGCGGAACAAACCTGTCTTTCCAGCCTCCAGGCCCCAAACCTCATTTCTCCTTCGGGTTTTTTCAGATGAAGGCAAACTATCTCCTCGGGCCTGGTCCGTCGGGAAGCATTCCTCGGACTTATGTCTGTGCTTCACCGTTTCACACGGTTGTTCCTAAACGGCTTCTCGACCATTGCGGCCCGAGCTCCCAAACAACTTTCGACCTCTCGGGTTCCAGACTCCGGAACTTCGTCTCTGAAACACTGTTTCTCCAAGGCTGTTTCAAACAACCAACCCTTGATAGCCTTCCTTCAATTTGAGCTCGAACACCTTAATGGTGATATAAATGGCCTCAAATTTGGAAATGAACTTCGACCCACGTACTTAATTTTGACCTTCTCCCACATGAACCCTTTGTTACCCAAATCCAAGACCGAGAGAATTCATTCAGGACACCCTACCCTGTTCGCCCTTGCAAAACAACATTCTGGCAAAGGAAGTCTGGTCCCAGGGTTCGGGTCATCCGTTTTCCCTCCAATGTTACTTTGATCAAGTGTTAGGTTTGAATGCTAAATTGTTTAATCTAACCTTGATTTGCAGGAATTTGCCCGAGGTTGCACCCTCATACTTAATTTTGTTAACTCTCGCCTCTTTGTGCAGGACATATGGAATCTGGTGCAGAAGCTTCAGGGGCAATCAAGGACAAAGGGAAAAGGACTACCAAGGCTCCCTGAGGCAAGGAGGACAAAGACCAAATGAGGTACCAATTCCAAGGAGTGCCATCGCACTCCAAGGTTACAACTAAATGGAGGGATATCACAGACACCAATATTGAGCACATCAAAATTGATGACTTCACACAAAGAGTCAGGGTAGAGCAAAAGACTAAGAAGCCAAGCTAATCTGAAGCAACGGACTAGCTAAGGCTGTTGGCTTCCCTCCCGCCTTAACCGCCCCCAAGCTGGTAATGGCTTGCAAGGAGGCGTACCAACTTGAAACAAGGACAATTGTGGACAAAGACAACAACATCTTGGCTAATATGTCCCCTCCAGGGATAACAAAAACCTTCCACATACCCATCTTCAAAAGCATGGAGACCCCAACTATCCGGGAATGCAAAGCATTGTGGGATGAAGATCCTTTGAGATGCAAGAAGCTAATCAACCAGTATTGGTTGAAGGAGAGGAGGGACAGTGTTGCCAAGGTTCCTCAGGAGTTCTACCGCAATGACTTCTTCGAGTATTACCACGATCTGGTTACCCTGTTGAGCATAGTAATGGGCCTTCTTGTTGCAGCCTTCTTCCAAGAATGGATGACGTATTTCACTGAACAAATTCTCTGTGGAGAGGGCACCACATTCTATTGGGGAGAGATAATCAGTGATTGCTTCCATGAGCAATTCATTAACGTAAAGAAAACCTCAAAATTCTACATGACATCCTACTTCGTATATTCGCTTGTCGATCGGCGGTATTATAGTGGATTGTCCACAGTGCCCAATGAGATGCCAAGAAGACAACTCAAACCATATGACAAGTACCCTCAGCTACAGTACAGTAATTTCAAGAGGGATTATTGTAGGGTAAACGATGTGTTTATCGCCTACATCATCAGATTGCTTGGAGGTGATTTTGAGAGAAGAGTCTCTCACAATGCTAGGGCCCTCCTCAAGCATTACGCCTTCTTATTCATCCAGTATCCCAAGTTCACCTACATTCGCACCTAGGGATTCTCCGAAAGGCCGAATAAGCTGCCCTGGTACCCTAATGACTGGATCATATTATTGAAACTATCTTGGCAGCTGCAACATATACACAACATCCTAAGTAGTGAGCATCTGGCGGGGACCCCTTATCCCCTCACACTCGGCCAAGGGATGTATGAACTTTATACTTCCCAGTGCGCGGGCAATTCAGAGAAGGAGTTGGTTGAGCACCACTTCAGGCCACATACAGCCAGACCGCAGATGGACCCAAACGGCCACATCAGGAAGGCAATTGGATAGGAATATGCCCACCTCCACCATATCGAGGATTTATGGGCCAATTGCAAAGATGATTTTGAAGTGCGAGTAAAGCACTATATGCGTATGACTGCATACTTTGTAAAAAGGGTGAACCTGTTTCTGGTGCCAGATCAACTAGAAGAAGAAGAGAGCACCGTGATCGACCCAAGATACAGTGCTATTGCGAATTTACCACTGCCTTTAATTGATTGGAATGAGCAAGAGGTTGATGACCTCAACATTCTCACCAAGCCCGTTGAGGCTCGAATAAAGGAGTGGATCGATGGGCAGGTTGCCCGTTTGAAGCAACAGGGAGTCGCCTTGACATTCAAAGGGCTCGAGAGTGAACCCAATGGTTATGATGGTGGGGCAACTGCTGCTACAACTGGAGAAACATCTAAGTCCCCACCGTTTATTCGATCAAAGAAGAGAAAAGAGGTTGACGAGCAAAAACCCAACCCGAAAGTGTATGCTAGAAAGGCCTTAGAGAGTGAACATCCCAAAAAACATAGAAGAATAGGCAGCGTCACTAAAATGTCGATAATACCAAAGGATCCACTCCATGAAGGAGAGGAGATGGAGGTTGATCCGCCAATATCTTTGCCTGCTTCATCTGATGTTGCCACCGCTACTGCTATTGCTACCGCCTCACCTATCCCACACGTAATAGTTGCATCCTCCCTACCTGCAGTGGACAACGTTGTTCACCTCACCTCTACTTCTCCCGTCACGCAGGTCATATCGGTGGATTCATCCTCCGCCACTACCTCACTGATTTCTTCATCCTCCATGTCTCCTTCCTTTTCTCTTCCAACTGTCGCTACTACTACTACAATGCCTGCCCTCGCTCTCTCAGAATCCTTCGTGAAATATATGTAGAACGTGTCATCTGAACTTTCGGGAATGTTTGCACATCCAATGGTGCAAGCTACAATTGCCCAAGCAATGGTTAACACCCTGGTTCCTCCTCCTACTGAGCCACCCAATATGGAGGCTACGATACAAATCTCTGATGAGTTGGAACGACAACAACTGGAGGCAGAAAGGAGGCTAGTGATTATCATGAGCATCCTATGTATGAGCATCGGGTAATCGACAAGGTCGCCTATGAGTCTTCTAGTGATGACAGCAAGGATCTAGGCACGAATATAATTCAAGAAACAGTTGATCCAGAGCTTGACGCTGAATGGGCCAAACAACTTAAGGAGATTGAAGACAAAGAGGCTAAAAGACAACCTATGCCTGAAGAAAGAGTTGCGGCTCCGGAGGCAGAAGGTGATAAGTCTCTAATGGATGGGCATGACTGTGCCCCTGAGCATGATGAAGAAACATCCTCTCATGATGATAGACAGGAAGATAGGCCGAGGAACGAGCATGATCAAGATGAGGAAGAAAAGGATGCTAAAGGGGAGGACCACCCTGATGAACGACTACCCACCAAATCTCCCATCAAACGCACAGTGTTCATTCAGGACTCCAATGAGGAGAGGGAAGACACAAGGATTGAGCAAGAGGCCCTCAATGACAAGGCCATTGAACTCAGGGTAGAGGACAGCAAGGATCAACATGAATCGCCCAAGGAAGGGTCCTTGATGCTTGACTAGTTGGAAAGGCAGCTGGAAAAGAGGACTCTCGCTTTGAAGGACCCAAAAGCAAGACTGTAGGTAATATTGGCTAGAGCTCAGATTGGTACCAAGAAAGAGAAGAAGCCTAGAATTAGATCAAGAGTAACGATGGATGCCTTTGGATCCAAAGCAATGCAGATAGCCACACTAGTGGTTGGAGAACAAGGAATAAGCTACACCGTCTCCACCATCGACTTGGGAGTGGCCACCAGAGAGCAGAAGGTTGACCATCTCCAGGAATCAGTCACCTGAGTGGTACACCTCATTCAACAGGATAAAGTTTTGAAGGAGGAACTTAAGGCACAGGTAGCTGATTTAACAACCTATATCCAACAATGGTCGTCCACAAAGGAACAATCAACCACATCCTCAGCCCTGCCACAGTTGTTGTCTGAAGAGCAAATCAACAAGCTGGAGAAAAGAAAGAACTTGGACAAGACCACGGAAAATTGGTTTCGACAGGTCTTGGATATTGGGAATACGAGTATCAATCTGGTTGTCTGAACAGTGAACAAGTTCTTGGAAGTACAAATGTCTCTTGAAGGTACGAGGCGAATCTGCATTGAGTTCCCTAAGAAGTAAAGGGTTGCTTACCCAAAAATCAAGGCTATCCTCAGGCTGCCAAGTGAGATTTGGGAAAAGGAATTTTCCTTCAAGGATGATGACCATTGGTTGATGGATGTGTGGAAACGAGACTTCGATCACCGAAAGGAAAGGCTAGAACAGGTACTTAAGCGAGTAAATTTGGATGTTGAATGGGCCAAGGAGACCAGAGGGGATTGCTTTTGATACTTGAAGCTGATGACGGGGTATGAAGTGTCCGCTATCAGGATCAATCCAGAAAGTATAAAGCCTCACTTCCGAAAGAGGATGGAAGATGGGATGCCAGCCGAGATTACTACAAATTTTATAAGCTTTGTTGTCTGAGCTTTTGCCCAATCCGAACTATTCAAAGACCATGTTGTCAAGTATGAGGAGGACTGGGAAAAGCTTGTTAACAATTCCAAAGAATGGAGCTACCAAGTGTTGAAATCCGACATCATTGAGGTCGACAAGTTTCGGCTAGTGATCTTGAGGTTCATGGTATGCAGCTTTGAAGAAGCGGGAAGGCAACCTTGTTATTGATGAAAAATTTCTAAAGGAATAGTTGCAACAAAGAGCAATCAGAAAAATGACGAAAAATGCTACAGTGTCACAACTAGAAGACAAAACAAGGATATGGACAAAATGTATTTTAAAAAATAATATATTGGGGGTAGGTAGAACCCTAGTTTATAGTGAATTGTGACCACACAAATGTAAATTAGTCTTGGCCACATGTTCTACTTTTTAGACACTATAAATAAGGGGTCTCCTCTCATTTTCAAAGAGAATTGAGTTGTTGTAAAGACATGCTGCAAAAATTGCAATAGAAATACATTGATCTTGGTGCATTTCTGGATTTCTTCTCGTGTTTCATGATGCTTTTCTCATAAGTTAAAGATTTAGTTAGACTTACTTTGTTGTTCTAGTTTCCTTTCAATCAATTTTGGTAGATTTAGTAATGTTGTTCTTGATTGTGAAGATTTTTGTTGTGTTGATGTTTTTCTTGTCCATACTTTTGGTCATTTGTTGTTGGTAGATGGTTGTGCAAAATTAGTCTAGACTTTGATTTTTAAAGTTGTTTTTACAACTTTATCTTTGTTCATGCATATGTGTGGTGAATGAATGATAAAACTACTACAGTCCTTAGAAAATAGCATAGGTTTCATGATACTGTGAAATTTCTGGTTAAGTGAAATTATATTTTAAGGAAATTGTCCACGGTAGAAACCTCCATGATCACTATTCATTGGTAGTTGCAAGTCCAAGAACCCTCTCTCTTCCTTGCTCTTTTTTCTTTTCTTTTTTAATAAATAACCTATGCTAAGGTTCATTGCACATTGTAAAGCCAAAACTTAAAATAGAAATGGACTTCAAGACTGATGTTTGAACCTACAACAAAGTACAGTAATTTCCCATCCTGAGAACTCTATTCGTAGATCCAATTCTCTTTCAGCTCAGTCCACATAAATCTACCCTGTGATTACCAGCAAAATCACATCAACATCAATTGAGATATTCCATGCATGTCATGACCTGACACCTGAGAGACCTTGGGGTAATTTTCAGAAACTTGTTGGATATTTCTTTTTAGAAGAGGTGATGCACCTACACATTGCCTGTGTTGAGAAAGTGTGTCAAAACACCCATCAACAGGTTTGTATGTATTATTATGTTGTAAAAACAACTCTAAATCTCTAGTTAGTTATAGTCCCATAAAGGTTTTCTTTGTAAGCGCATCATAACCATGTTTAGAATAATAAATAATACATTATGTTGCTTTGAAGTGGAGATTTTCTCTCAAAATGCTTTTCCTTTCATACACCTATGTTGTATAATTTTGTTTATATTTTATGTGGTTCTCTTCTCTATAATTGTAAAGATATGAATTTGCACAATATTCTCCTCTAATAGTTTAGGAGTTTTTCCTACATAACTTTCTTCCTTTTATTTAGTTTTAAAGCCTAATCACCTTAAATTCTAAATGTTGGGTAGAGGGTTTTTTTTGGTACTGATCTTCATTTAAGTGGGAGCTTGTGTGGAAGGATTTGATCATATTATAGAAATAGATTTACATCACATCACCATGACCCGTAAGACACTTTCTTAGAGGCATTATCTTCTTCTTACTCTCCCCCTTCCAATATATTTTTTCTTTAGCAAGCGCTTCTTGTTGATAATTGGCTTAAACTTTCCACAAATAGAATATGGAAGTGAATGAAGTGTCACACATCAAGATATCAATGATTAAACATCAACACAAGGAGTTTGGAACAATATTAATATGAACGTTCATCAGGCAACCAGTTCTACAGGTATTAGAGAATTGGGACTTTTAGATTGAATACTCCACAATGAAGTGTTGTGCTTATTGAGGGGTCAATTGTGGTATAAATAACAGTCTATAACCTTAGTTCATGTGTATGTTAATAAAAAAGCAATAAGTTTGTACATTTTACTTTCAGACTTTGAAAATACAACTGTCTGGTAATAACAAAATCATGATTGCACCCTTGCAAAGTTTAAACAATTCAAAAGAATATATTTGATGGATGAATAACACTAGACTTCTATTTATGGCTTCCAAATGATATGACAATTCTAGCTAGTCTACACTATTACTTAATACTATAATACTTGCTCGTTGTCGTTGTTGTTACAGTTAATGTATTTCTAGTATTTTTGGAAACATTACATAGGCTTGTCATACAATGTAAATTGTAAACAAAATCTAGTTTTAGAATGTTTTACAGTAGAAAGTAAGCTTTTGGATTTGACTATGTCTGTTTCTTTCCTCTTCCTGATGATGGATCACTGAGTGTGATCCAAAACGTTGACAAAAAAACACACATGTTTTGATTAAGGTAAAATCAAGTTTTGAAGGGACCCTGAAACCCTTTAACAACAAAGATAGTAAAGATAAAGCATAAAAAAGTTCAACATATAAGATAAGAAGTTGCCCACAAAGATAAACACAAAGACCAACACAAAGACAGCACAACAAAAAACCAGCAGGAGTCCAACAGAAATCCAACCACTAAACCAGATTGCTCAAAATATCAGCGACTTCCTTTTCCAGATTGTTCATACTAATTGATGCTTTCTTCATCTCCTGGATATCCACAGGGGTCTTATTCGCCTTCCTTTTCAGGTTGGCTCTGGTTTGTTTGCTCGGCCCTGCACCCTCAACCTGAGTTTGATCTTTGTCTTCTTCCACATCCACAACAGTTCTTACCTGATGCACCCTTTCCAAATTCTCAACCATCATATTCATGGTACTCGCGATGGACTTCAGGATCTTGTGGCTCATTTCCAAAACCTTCTGAATTAACTCTTTGACATTCTTTAATTTTTCCTCCATTTCTGAAAACTTGGCGTCATGGTTGCTCTTGAATTGCTGCAAATCCTCCACGGTTTTCTGAAGGCAATCAACCATGTATCTCTTTTCATCTTTCGTCCACAAATCCTTGGCTTTATCTTTGTCCTTATTAGTATTAACCATCATTTCATTTTTTCCCAACTTCTTGTTAAAGGCCCTTTGATTCAACTTTATCTCCTTAATCTCAAAGAAAACCCATCGAATCACCTGGAAAAAATCTACAGACCCATTGTGGTCAATAGCAAGGATATCAGCAGGATACTCATGATCAACTTTAAAGTAGTGGTCATCCTCCTTAAGGTCACTGGGTTACCGAGGTTTGTCCTCGCTATCCGTAGATGGGTAGTTGGAATACTCTAACGAATTGGTATGTTGAGACTCCTCTTGGTTGGTATCATATGAGGGGTCCTCCACAACCTTCCTCTTGCCCTTCCCCTGAGGAGAAACACCGAGTTTACCTTTCGGCTTCGTTTTAGTAACATCGGCCCCCAGGAAGATGACTTTTGCCTTGCCAGTAGAGGTCATACCACTAGGTTTAGGAAGGGCGTAGACTTTAACTTATTTTTGTTATTGCCATTCCTTTTAGCCTTCGAGGGGCACTCTTCCTCCTCCATATCAATCTCCCACTCATCCTTATCCATATAGCTAGCACCCAACTCCTCCTTATTAGAAACGGAGTGTGGAGAAGGGGTTTGGTGGGTAATAGCCGACATTGCTTTAAAACGTTCATAAATAAGAACAAGCAAACCCTCGTGAAGAATAGGGTACCTCACTGGGTTTGAATTATGGTCCTAGAGACTAGCATTCAAAGAAGTAGAGAGATAAAAAGGGAGGGAAACACTGACCTGGTGCCGAAAATGATTCAAGAGCACAAAGTGATAGTCGAAAACCCTTTGTGCTCTCCCAATGACATCAGAAATTAGTTGTTCATCAATCGTCACTTTTCTCCCAAAGAGTTTTATCCTGCCATTGTTCCATTCCTTCACAAAAAACCTGGTGATCTCCTGATCCTTTCCATGAAGTTTTTCCATGTAGCTCGTGATGCCACCCCTCTTCAGCACTCGCCACACTTTCTCGTTACTCTTCAACTTCTTGCATTCCATCAGTTCCAACCTGCAACGTTCACCTACCATGTTGTAACCCTTTTGCGAAGACTCCAGAAAACCACTAAACCTGATTGTCAAAATGCCCAGAAAGCATGCAAAACACAAAATATCAATGGGACAATTAATACTATGGTACTCCAACCCATGAAGAAAAATGATGGGGCAGCAGTTCCAAGACTGCATAAGAATACACACCTTCTCCTTAATCATTGTTTGGTAGGGGAAATTGGACCTTCCCATGGGTGTGATCATACATTAGTAAGGCAATGACATCAACCTCTAAGCCATCACTCCTCTGCCATGTCATCTTACTCTTGGCCTTAACCCCCTTATTGGCAAAGAAATCCGCCACCATATTAATCTCTCTATAGACATGGGTTACGAAGTGATTCTCAAAAGAGCTAATAATTTCTTTAGATAAATTAATCCAATTCTCTATAGACCAAGATGGCTTTTGAAGACCTTTAATACATTGAATAATATTATTAGAATCCCCTTCAATCCATACATTTTTTAGATTCAATTGACGGACAAGATTAAGGACTTGGTAAGCCCCTATGGCTTTAGCGAGGTGGTTGGTCTAGGTACTCAAGGGGAGCGCCGCTGCTGAAATAAAATTGCAAAAAAAAAAAAAAAACACAATTGAATCCAAAAGCTTACTTTCTAATTTCATGGACTAAGGAAAACTCATACCAACTAATGCCTTTCAGTTTTAATTTTCTTTAGAGTTCATGTTTGAAAAAACTTACAATATTATTTGTTTAGCTCACCACCAAGTGAGACACCAATTTCGTGTATGAGACGCCATTATAGAAGCCAATAAATGAATTTTTTTTCCAATTACCTCATATATTGTTCAACTTTTTACCTCTTTAGGTTTCAAACGTTTGAAAAAGCTTAATGTGATAAATCAAGCCTTCCCAATTCTTATCAGACCGGGATACCAAAGAATGCAAAAAGATGAACTACACCACCATGTTCATACAATAGCTTGACTTTTGGTGTCAATTGTCAATTAAGACCAGTACTTGGAAATGCTGTTGGTAATCATGCATTTACATTGATTTCAATAAAAATAACAACGTTTAGTAGTATTTAAGATTTCTATGTATTAGTGGCTAGACATTGGGTCACTCAAACGAATCATTTAACTTGGACCCATATGCCTGTCAAAATAATGTCTTCACACTACAAATTATTATTGTGGCTGTAAATCTCTTCTGCAAGGTCAGCTACAGGCATTGTCGATACAGATCTATTAGCTGTTCTACAGCCAATGTATAAACAAATAGAAGATTACTCATTCAAAATTGAAGATGGATGGCCAGTTTTTGTTGAACAACACATCCGACAGGATCTCTCATTCATAGAAATACATAGAAATTTAAGTAAATCTTGAGAACAGTTTTCTTTTCTTCCAATTTGTTGTGTGCTATTGTGAGCTACATTAGGCCAAGCTGAGCCTGCCTGCTACTTAGGCTACCCATCAGCTGGCCCAGCCTACAGGATTGTAACAAGTTTTATGAGTATCCCATTCTCAAGCCTTTTGATGTTTTTCTGTAAAGCTCATTTGTAATGAATTATGGGTCTTTGTTTTGAGCTAGAGTATCCCTAATACTGCCACAAAACATAGAATTCGGTAAGATAAATGGCAATCCATCCTGTCCTGAATTTGCATTTAAAACAATCATTTAAATATTGATGAAAGTAATAAATAGAATCTTGTACAAATTATACCTGGATTCCTCTTCGCTCATGTTTCTGTCTGAGAAATATAGCATTTTCTAGATCAAATAAGTATTTCAATTTTCTGCCATTTCCATTCTTGTCTTTCTACAGAGTAATCGTGCAAAGGCCATTTTAACAAGATATTAATCAACATATCAAGCTGCATAGATTTAAATTCTTGCAACTGTCAGTATATCACAGTTGCTCCTTACTACCAATCATTTAAAAGTATTAAAGAGATAACACTTGCATGCGCAAGTGTAACAAGAGGAACCCTCCTGTATGGAAAAGCTTTTATCGATGAATTTCATCTGTTAAAATAGATAATACATCTTCTATAAACTGGTGGCAGAGAAAAATCACGCATACCTTCAAGAAAGTAGAAATTGATTGCAGACATGACCACCTTGATACAAGCACGCTTGGAAAGAATTGCAATTAAAGAATTACTGGCAAATTCTCTGTAACATCTTTCCTAAAATGGACCCCAAGTATTCCCAGAATTCTTCTGTAAAGAGCAGTATAAGATCCCCACACATTAAAACCGGAAGGATTTGATGGTTTATTTTTTCTACTTTTCTTATGTATGCCATTACCAGATATAAACTCCTGGTTAACAACATCCGACATGAAATATGGAGGAGATTTGACAACCTTTGGGTCAGATTGGTGGTTTCCAGGTATCTCCTCAAAGAAAGTTGCTCCGCTGTCTATCACAATCAAAATAGTGATAAACCTTTAGAATCATTAAGAAATGCTGCTTCAAAATTTATAAGGATCTTGATACAAGCACGCTTGGAAAGAATTGCAATTAAAGAATCACTGACAAATTCTTTGCAACATCTTTCCTAAAATGGGCCCCAAATATTCCCAGAACTCTTCTGTAAAGACCAATTTAAGATCCCCACACATTAAGATTGGAAGAATCTAATGATATATTTTTCCTACTTTTCTTATGTATGCCATTACTAGATATAAACTCCTGATTAATAACATCCAACATGAAACATGGAAGAGACTCCACAACCTTGGGGTCAGATAGGTGGTTTCCAAGTATCTCCTTGAAGAAAGTTGCTCCGCTGTCTATCACAATCAAAATAGTGATAAACCTGTAGAATCATTAAGAAATGCTGCTTCAAAATTTGTAAGGACAGATGGTATTGTTTAGTCCCTCTGATGTTAATTAGATATGTTTATGGTCATATTATCCAACAACGCGAGTACATCAATTGTGGTTCATGCATGGAACAACCTGTGGATGCTAGCAAACAACGTTATCAAATACTGACCATCTTCACTACAACCAAGGCTAAAAAAATCTAATATATAGCTTTAGCTCTTCACGATAGCTAAAATTATTTTACGAATCCCAACTCCAGATGCTGTAACATTTCATCATATAGGGAGAATATGTTACATTCATATGACAGGAAAGTAGGTTGAAATTAATGATAGCTACGTTTATTTTTTGTTCTGTTTTGTCTGCAATCTATTACGTTATTCGGTGGCACCAATGTGGTAAAAGTAGAATTTTCAAAACCAGAGCAACCAGGCATAAGTAGTAATCTACAGCATACGTGCTGACTAGTTGTCTCTATAGATATACTGTTTTTGAGAGAAAACAAATAAAATTTGGCCACTTTCACTCATAAAGTTGATTTTTTTTGCTCAGTAAACTTCAACACTAACCTGTGTACCAGGAATGCACCACCGAGCTTATCAACCCAGTTAGGCTTAGAGGCCTCATCATCTGATATAGGCTTAGCAACCCCAAGCGAGGAGTTTCTCTTCCACCAACTTCGCCTGTGACTTGCACCCAGCCTCTTCCTGCTGCAGTCTGTATAAGTGTAGCAGGTTGAAAAGCTACAGAATCTAATTTGTGAGCTCATCTTGAAGCAAGAAGGCTGTCTCTCTCACCTTTCCTTTATTCCAGAACGCTCGCACTATAGCAGTCCATGTAAAACCAGTTGGAAGAAAGCCATTAGCCAAGATATCACGAAGAATTCGATCAACCTTGTCCACATCACCCTTCTTACAAAATCTATCTACCATCAAATTCAAGGTCTCCAAACTAGGGCAAATACCACTATTCACCATATTCAAGTAAACCTGAAAAGCCTTGTTCTGTCTACCCCGTTCCTTACAAAGTCCCTGGACAATAACATTATGCATATTCTCATGAATATGCTTGGTGCCCCTGTTTGGCACAACATTATTCAGAGCCATCTCATCCAAAAGACTGGCAGCGTCTTCAGGTCTCTTGTCAGCACATAGACCAGCTATAAGCTTCCCATACAATGGTGCATCCGGCTTCCAGCCCTTAAGCTTCATCTGATCAAAAATATTTGCCGCGTCCTGAATTTTCCCTTCCATGCAAAATCCATGAATCAAAGTGCTATAACTATGCATATTGGGCATCTCCCCTTTACTCTTCATTTCCCCCAGAAACTCTAAGGCTTCGAGAGACCTCCCAGCGTTGCAGAGGGCGGTCATGACTGTTGTGTAAGTGACAACATTTGGTTTGACATTGTTGGCATGCATGTGATGCAGCAGCTCCAGTGCACCATCCACATTACCCAAACTAGATACCCCATGTATTAGGGTTGAATAAGTGACCACATCTGGAACACAGCTACGGCCGTCCATCTCTTTAACAAGCTCCGCTGCCTGGGCCACTCTGTCATTCTTACAGAATCCATCTATTAGGATATTGTAAGAAAATGCATCGGGCACAAAACCCTTCTCAGGCATTTCCCTAAAAACCTTAAGCGCCCTGTCTAGGGTGTTAGGCTTTTTGCAGAGGGCCTTCAGCAGAATATTGCAGGTGTAAATATTTGGCCCAATGCCCGCTTTTTTCATGTGGTCATAGAATTTAAAGGCCAGCTTGAGATGATCTTCCCTAACCAAGATTGCAAAGATGGCAGCGTAGGATTTCTCAGTGGCTTTGCACTCGAAATCTTTCATTCTGCGAAAAGTTCTGAGGGCTTCCAAGGGTTGATGGGCTTTTCCGTATGCCCTGCACATTGTAACGAATATGTCTTCTGGGCAGCGTATTTTTTCGAGGGACATTTTGATTAGGAGCGATTCTGCTTCTATGAATTGGCCTGCAGCGGCGAGCCTGCCAATCATGAGGCCGAAAGTGTCTTCGTTGTGCTTAAATCCATTTGGGTATTCGCCTGTTGCAGAATTGAAGATGCCCAGAGCTTTCCTCACGTTTTTTTCCGCCCTTATCATTTGAGCCACATACTCGGGGGTTATTTGCTTTGGCCATTTCATGGCTGCCAAGATACACTAGGCGTGCCAGGATAAACTAATGTAGCTCGGATTTAGTAAACAGATTGCCTGGATTTTGGTCTTCTCGTCCTATTTCAAATTCTGTAGAAGAGGAAGGACGAAAGCACGCGTTGAGCTCCAGGAAGGTTATTTTGTTGAAGTTTGTCTCGATTCTTGTCACAAGGCTGAACCATATTTGTTTAAGCAAGATTTGTTTGCATTTTTAACCTTATGTCGCAATGAAGAGTTTAATTGCATTTTTTCGTGTTTTCATCCAAATTTTTAATTACGAATAATTTATTTTCTTATTCTAATGGTTCTATAGTTTTAGAAATTAAAAAAACTATTATATGGTTCCACAATTTTATTTAATATAGTTTTAGAAATTAAAAATACTATTATATGGTTTCACAATTTTATTTTGTTTTTAATATTTGTCTTGAATTTTTTCTTCTAACTTTTAATTGTATAAATTATTATTTAATTTTATTAATAAGTAGAAAAATTAAATATTCATAGGGTCACTCGTTCAAAATAATTCTTTGAAAAGTTGAGTTAGGCAAAATAAGCTAAGTAGTTGCATGGGGACTTGTCCTAGGCTTTGAAAGAAGGTAGGATGGAAATAAGCACAACTCCATATTAAGAAAAATTACACATGACTCCACAAATCTTTTCCTTCCTTTTCATTTGCTTTATTTTCTTTCCAAATTTTATGGCAAAAATTATTATTAGTACCTTCATTCATACATGTAAATAAAGCAAGCAATACATCGTGGCATAGTGCACTACCTAGGTACAATTTTTTTGTCAAATTCTTATACCCTACATGTAGTATACCTCTTTAAAATCAAGGCCCTTTCAAATTATGTCAATAGAAAGTCCAATGTTGGATTGAAAATTTTACTTATCAATGCATCAATTTAATAGAGAACAAAAAAATGATTAAAAAAAATGATAACTATTTAAATAAGCAACAAAAATAAATATTCATGGGGTTAGTTGCTCCTTAAAAATTTGAGCACTGCTAGCCAAAATAGGTCAAGCAAAGGTAGGAAGAAGAGGATCTCAGTCATCTTGTTTGTCTCATATATCAGTGAGGTCTAAAGTGTATACATGAGGGTCCCATTCATTATTATCTTATCAAGGAAATATTTTTTTAAAAATAAGTAAAAGATGTCGAGAGAGTATTTTCAAACCACTTATTTTATTTAAATCACAAATCTAGTTAAAATAGTTGTTTCAGCAAATCCAAAATTATATTGAATATTTTCTACATATTCTTTTTACATAGATATGTTAGTAGTAGGTCAAATGTTAATTGGGTCCCTAATATTATTTTAAAATAAGTAATAATTTGTGGGTGAAAGGGTGGGCACCCCTCCGACAAGGTGGAGGGGACGTGGCAATTTTGCCACGATGTCAGATGGAGTGGGGTTAATGGGCTGAGGTGGGCGGTTCCAAGAGTCGTTGGTGGATGAAGATGTCTTTTCTTTCGTATTAAATGCAATGAAGAGATGGAGAGTTTTCACACCCCGATGACAGCTAGCTTTCTTTTTCCTTAATATTTTCAATCCTTTGGCTAGCCTTGACACGTTTGGAAGAGCCTTATTTGCAAGGGTGGCGACTAATCCGTACTTGACATTACTCCAAGATGGGTTGGCTTTTAGGCAGATGAAAATGGATTTTCTCTTCATTTTTGTCGACGGTAGATGTGTGCTTTCTTTTTTTGTTTGTGTGTGTTCGACGCTTGGGCTTCAATGGCCAAGCGTTCTTAGTTTGTGATAGAGGTTTCGATGGATGGGTGGCAAAATTTGGGGTGGATACCCCGATTTCTTTACAATTGTCAACTTGGAAGGCTTCATTTTGAGAAGTGAAGGACCAACGCTTGAAACGGATTCTACTAAAAAATGACCCTTTGGTGGTGGTGGTGACTAAAATGGTCCTAGGTGTTGGGCATTTGGCGAACAAGGAGTATGGATGAGAAAATTTGCATATTTTGTCTCGGTTCTTGGCTTCTCTCTTGGATAACCAAGTTAAAAAAGTTGAGGAAAAGGTATTGTTGGAAAAGATGTTCAGGGAGGATTTGGTGGAAGGGGTCGATGATGTCTTGCGTACGGTGGTAGCTGGGAGAGGCGTCTCGCATAATTGTGAATTGGAGCACATGTTGGAGTCGAACGAAGCCATAAAATTGTATATGTTTCTTTTGGATCTAAGTGGACCTGGTCTCATGAAGCATAGGATGGTCGTGGTGGTGGCAATGAAGTTTTTGAAGCAATTCTTTGGGATGGTGGTTGTTGAAGGCGAGGATTGGAAGAGCGAATTTAAAGATTTTGCAAAACTAAATCATTTTATGTAAGTGGTTGGTGGTTGGATTTTGGTATCATAGGTTAGGGTTTTTGTTTCCAATGTCTGGTCGTTGCTCTGGTTTCAGCAATGGCCTGGTGGTTGTCATGGTGTTAGTAGGCTGGTAGGATTTTGGTCGGTCTGGTGGGTAGTTGATCTTGGACTGTTATGGTTTTTTGGCATTAATTGTCAGATGGTCGATACTAGTTTATTCTCTTATGATGGCTGATATATGATGTTAAAACTTGTATCTATATTTTAATATATTAAAAATCTTGCGTATAAAGAAAAAGTAATAATTTAAACAAGTGAAATTTGAGATAATATAATGTAGACACAAATCTACATTAAAAAAATCAGATTTTTACATTACATTGTAATTAGCACATGCAATTTTTGGAATCAATTGTGTAAGATTTGTTTAGCCTCAACATTTTAGATCACACTTTGTGATCCATCATTAGGATAATGGAGAGTTGAAGGAAAAAATTCATTGGTTGCAGACCAAGAAAAGTTAAAAAGAGAGGGGGGAGGGATGGGAAGGCTACACACTGTTTAAGGCATAAGGTAATATTTGGAAAATAAAACTACTAAAGCCAAAAATGGGACAAAGGAAAGAAAAAACTGAAGGGAGGAGGGGAAGAGACCATTAAGAATCTAAATACAAAACTACAAGAAACATAAGACTAGATAAGGTTATAAAGCATCACAATATGAGTAGAAGAAATAATGTATAGGTATATAAACCAATCTTCTTAGAAAAATGAATTAAGGCTCGTTAAACCTATCCCACCAGGTGTGCTAAAAATTGTCAATAAAATTGCACCATGTTAAACTTGTTGTTTAGCATTCTATTGAAACTTGGGAATGATATCAAGGTGTGGAACCTTGCATGAGACCAAACCTCTAAAGAAGGTTGGCTTCCTCTCTAACTTAGATGTGAAAGTGTTGGACCAACCCAACAATATAAAAACCTATAACTAATCCTATTCTATTGATTTCTAAGGAAAAGGGTAAGAAGAAATGCATGGAAAAGAAAAGGTGAAGATGTGCCTAGATTAAAATGAGTTTTTTCCTACCCACTGCAGCATAGGGAATTAATGAATTTTTCCAAGAGAACTTACATAGGTCTTTATTCTATTAACTCCTAGAGGTGTGTATGGAGGTTAGGGCTTGACAAATGTTAAAAGGGGAGAGATACATCCACAGTAACCTCCTAAAAACAAGTTTAACATGGCATACAAACATAGAAAATAATAAAATATCATTCATACACAAAGGTAGTAACATTTACATAGAGTGCAAGAAGTGAGAAGAGGTTAAAATAACAATCTTTATTGGTCTAGCGTCAAGGAATCTGTTTTACAAAAAAAGAGTTGCAAAAAATGTAGAGCTATCACAAAGAAAACGAAAGAAGAACTTCCTTTTACAATGAATCTTAACAACCTTTTATCCATCTATAGAAAGATAATGAATGTGACTAGGAAGGAAACCCTAACCACGACCCAACAAATCATGTGCAGACATGTGTCCACTTGAATCAAATATGGGAAACCAAGTAGGAAAGACAAAATGTCTTTGAGTCTCCACCACATACCATCATTGATGACTTTTGAGTTTGAGTGCTAGAAAAATAAAGATAACCTACAAAATCCATGATCTAGGCATAGAAATCTGACAAAAGGGATGCTTGCAGCTAATAAATGAGGTATGTATACCCTTCTCATCCAAGATCTATGTTCAAATGCATTAAATTCCATTTTTGTAGCCTTAGAAGCTAATATTGGACATTTAAGATGACTCACTAAGCATTAATGATGTTTTTGAGTCGAAGACATGCTTCTCGAGAGTATCATCATAATTTTGGGCCCAAGTTGACCATTAAACTAATAAATAATTTACATTAAGTCATTTGTAACCTCGAAAGAATACATTTATTGGATATCGAGCATCGAGCCTACCAGGGCATTCTTGTCGAAAAATTAGAAAGAAGAGTACTCTTGGTCTTGGAACCTCAAAGAAAATAAATATGTTGGACATCGCGTTTTAGGCTTATCACTTGTTGAGGGAGAGGAAGAGGGGTACCACAATCTAAAAATATATGAAATATTTTAGAAGAATGTGGGGTGAAAGCGAGAAGTTGACAATTGAGGATCTATAATGATGCTTAACACGTGCTCCAAAAAATGAAAGGGCCTAAAAAGAAAATCCAAATATTGAAAATCGATGAAAGGACTTGGGCAAATTGCAAAGTGAAGAATTTGGGCATCAAGTATTAGGGGGACATCTATGGGACTAGGTTGAAAGTGGTAAGAGAGCAAGGAGAGGACTAAAAGCCCAAAGTCTAAAAAGGGAAAATACCTTAGTAGATTCTTCAGAAGTAATGAGGAATGCCTCAAGGTCGATAGTGATATCAAGGCAACAAGTAAGTGAAAGTCTGAAATCCCAAAAGACTACACTTAGGCGTTCAAATATTCCTTCGTCAAGTGATGGGCATTAGGTATGTGGCTTAATACATACCTTTTTGGAGGTTGGAGAGATTTTGGAAACCTCTAACATAGTTGACGATGGTTCTTAGAACCACCTAAAGATTTAATGTTGAACTTTTCTTTTGATTTATTTTCTTCTTCCTCCTTGGTGAATGATAGGTTTCATGAAATTTGTCGGCATGCAATGAGGTTTTGAGAGCCTCGTCGATGGATGATAAAGGTTTTTAAACCTCAAAGAGATGTCAAAATTAAACCTTTACTTACTAGCTACCCTCACAAAGAACCTCAGTACCTTTTCAAAGGAATGAGAGGTTTCTATGAACCCCTATCAAAGTCGACGGTGGTTCTGAAAACCACCAATTTTTTTGGCATAATACTTAGTTACTTTTCCCTTAAGTTTGATCACTTTCCAACCTTTGCTTCAAAATTACCACTTCTTTTGTCGTTGATCAAACCTCCACATAGAACTTAAAACTTAATTAGAGGTTAAACAAGTTCCAAAAACTTTTGTTGGCTTCAACATTGGTTCAAAGAACCTTTATTGGAGTTGAAGGTGGTTTGACAAACCATAAAAAACTCTAATAGACCATAAATTCTCCAATTTTGATCCAAACCTAATCAAGCATGCAATCTTGGACACCCATTTGGGCATACTATGAGGTGGAAAGCATAAAAATAAGGCACTTAGCCTAATTTTGGGAAATATACAACTTGGGTTTTGGCTATACAACTTGGGTTTTGGCTAAGACAAGATAGGGGAAAACAACAATTTGGTCTATGTAATTATCTTAGGTCGAATATAATTTATGAACCAAAAGGGGAGCACAAAAAATGCCAACATATTTGGTGACCTCTATGGAATGCTTACATCCTAATTAGCATTGGAGAACCAATGGCCTTAAGCATCCATTGGGCAACAGAGTCAAGGGGAATTACAACAACTAAAATAGACTTTCCTCATAACACAACAAAATAAAATGCAAAAAATGAGCCACAACACTTGGAGGAAAATGAAAGTAATCTAACATAAGTTAAACTAATCAATCGAGAAGAGAAATTAAACACATCCATTGATTGGCTTATCAAAGTAGTTATACTTTTTTATCAAATTAGAATACTTCACATGTTCATGGATAAATAATTAGAAAATAAAATTTAATAGGCATTCTAAAGACTATTGAAATTCCTCCCAAAGGTTTAAAACAAGGAAACTTACCCATCTAAGTTGATTGTGAAAACAATCTTCTTGAATCGAATGGGAAAGTGGGACTTTCTCTTTTTTATTTTCATCCTCATGCTCAAAAATAAGCATGACCCAAGGTGACGTGTTGATCTCTTGTTGGGTATAATAATAATAGGGCGTCCTATTAAATGTGGTGAGTTTGAACAATCAACAATAAACCGATATTCAAGTGCCACTCTTTTGATTTTTGTCTGGCCAACAAGGACTAGTGGTAGTTATTCATTTGGAGGCACATGGACTTCTTCCTTGTATTTTTTCTCCTCGCAATATTCTTATTTGGAAAGTGTTGATTTGACATCAAGAACTGAGTAGAAATATTCTATGATAATTTAGAAAATGTCTTCATCATTTTCCAAATTATTCTCCTCATGTATGTCAAGTTTTCCACTTTTAAGAACAAAGTTCTCCTCATTTTCTTCTTCATATACCAACACCTTATCACTATTACTTGCATCCTCCTGCTGCTCCAAATTTCTTGCTAATGTTGACATAAGCATGTTCTCCTCATTCTTATAAACAAAATAAGGAAGTTCCTCAAACAAGATTGCCATTTCATTTCTATCACTCCCTTCTTTCTTTTCATCTTGTTGTCCTTGTTGATCATTCCATTGATCTTCCTTTTGCATGTATATTTCAACTACAAGAGTCTTAAAGGAATCATACACATCCTTCTTTCCATTTTATTTTATCCCTAATAGGTTTCATGCAAGTTTCCTTTGCAATTGAAGACTCTCACCATGCAACCTTGCATTTTGTTTTCATATCCTAATTAAAATCATGGGAAAAATAATTAGATGAATCAAAGACTAAAGGATTAAATATTGGGCATGAAGCAACATCCTTCGTACCTACATGGCACTCTCTGTCAATTTAAAAAATTATTCAAAAAATAACAGTCTCTTGTTCTTCTTGGAGACGAATAGGCTATTGCAAAGTATAAAGACTTTTAAAAATTGGAATTTTGAATCTTCCTGGCTTACCTAAAGATTCAAGAGGCTTATCTTACTTGAAACTTGGAATTTTGAACATAGAAACCTCCTTTCCCATAGACTAATCCATTGTTGTAAAAGGTTCTTGTTTGAAACTAGGAACCTTAAAATAAAGAGCCTGAGGGACTATTTTAGTCTCCTGCATGAATTGTTTTGCCCTAGTTGTAAGTTTCTTCATCTATTCTTCCTTAGCAACAATCTTCCTTGCAATGCATTTGTCATGTTACTTTCTCCGAACTTCCATTTCCTACCCATAGATCCACTAAGTTTCCATATATTTTTTGTTGAAAGTAGTTTTGATGGACAATCTCATCTTGTTGTAGATTATGCTCTTGCTCATTGTCAATATCCCTAAACTATTCTTGGAAACTTGATATCATGTCATTCATGCTCATATGTTCCAAGTTGTTCATGTTTTTTGGATAAGTAGGAGGATAAGCATGTTTATTAGGGAAAAAACTACTTCAAAGAGACATTACTAATATCATTTGGTGTTGTCATTGATGGAAACCCTAATCGATGATTGGATACACACTTCATCATTTGATCATACCGACAAACAAATTGAAGACAGTTAAGGAAGAACAAAGCATTAGGCAGTTTTGTGTTCATCGATTCTTATGAATATTTCCTATTATTATTTTGTGTTGCGTATCTCAGGGAATGTTTTTTGGTATATTATCTCTATTATTATTGAATCTTAGTGGCTTGTAAAGATCCGTGTGCGATTTAGAAGATCTGGTTGAATAATTTTCTGCTTATAAATGCATGGAGGCCGACTTTGTGGATATAACATGTCGCAGATGTTTTGGACATAATTGTTCAAGTATGTTTATGTTTGAGCATCTTTGTTTGGGTCCTAGCTAAGTTATGGTCGACCGTTGTGGATGCACATTATACATTACTCATTATTTGAGTCGACGGTTATAAATATTTTTGTGTTCTATTGATGCCAACATATTGCGATTAAATTCTTGGTCGCGGATATATATAAGTGATCAACCATATCATTTTGTGATACAAAGAAGGTGTGTCGATGCGAATTGTGAATATCATAAGAGAAAAATAGCAATTATGCACAATCTCACTTGTGCATTAAGGATTTTGTGATGCGAGTTTGAGCAGAGTAGAGTAGAAGTGGAAAATTAGTCAAAAGGATAAAAGATTGATTGTTGAGCCTAACTGAAACTGTAATCAAGCATATGTAGATGCTATTACTTTAGTTCAATCCTAAATGGTCTTAATCCGAATATTTTGTAAGGTAGTGAGCCTTCCCATTTTGAGCAATGAGCTCTAGGCAGTGTGTCTTAATGCAAGTGCATTCCCCATATTGTAAACTTCATTTGAGTATACTTAGATCATATTGTGGATTGGCCATCCACCGTGGTTTTTCCCCTAATAGGGTTTCCACGTAAAAATTCTTGTGTTATGGTGTTGTGATTGTTTTCTTCATGTTCATGCATTTTGGTTAAATGTTACAAGTGCTTTGAAGATAAAGATTAATAAAGTTAAATTTTGCACAACATTGATTCACCCCCCTCTTAGTGTAGCTTGTTTCCAACAATTGGTATCAGAGCTAGTTCCTCGAAAGAAGTCTAATAACTTGGGGATATCTTGGAAAGTGTTTCAATGGATTAAAGTAGTCTTCAACAACAACTTTTGGTGGCCCTAGATGATCCTGATCAATCAAAGTCTGAAGTTCAAAAATTGCAAGCAAACCTCATGGATGCTAATAAATTAATTGAGTCTTTGAAAGATAAAATCAATAAGTTCAGAGAGAAGAGAAAGGAACTTTGTGATTAGATTAAGAAAAATGATAGTAAGAGCATTGAATATGAACAAGTCAGTCAAGCCTTGAAGGAAAAGACAGAAGAATGTAAAAAGCTTACCAGAGATAATGTTGTCCTAAAGCATGAGATGGAATCTATCATGATGAGAATGAACAAGGAGGTTGAAGACAAAAAGAAGAATGAAGAGAACCTAGCACAGTCCTTGAAAGAAAAATTTGAAGTATGCAACCAATTGGACAATGAACTGGAATAATCTAAAAACAATGAGGAAGTGCTTGAAAAGCATATTGATGATCTCATAAATGAACCTGCTGCTTCAAATGAGTACAAGGAGAAGTTCAAAGTTAGCTCAACCAAGCTTGATGAACTGATTAAAGGTCAGAGGATAGAAGGTGAAAAGTGAGGTCTTGGATATGAAGAAGGAGAAAGTTCTAGGTTAGGACAAAGGAGATTCAAGCAAGGAAATCAGATGAAAAAACTTGGAAGGTATCCAATAAGGCTACCTAATGCTCAGAGATTCAATGGTTATTGTTTCAATTTCAATAAATTTAGACACATGGCTACTCAATGTAGAAGCAAGATGAATCAAAGTGGTCCATCATTCTCAAGTTAGTGCTTTAATTGCCACAAGTTTGGTCATAAGTCAAATGAATGTTGAAATATGATGAACAAATTTCATAGAAATGTCAGATGTTATACATGCAATAGACTTGTCCATATTGCTAACTAGTGCAAATCAAGAAAAAATTAGTGGAACAACTGGTCTAGATAGAGAAATATTGTGTGCTATAACTGCAACAAATTTGGTCACGTTGCTACATTCTGTTGGAACATAAAAGGTCTAGTAAATCAAAAGAAAAACATGTAGAAGGATATTAAGGGAAAAGGAAAAGTCACTACAAATGTGAGTAGGTAGCAGATGTAGAAGAAATGGGTGAAGAAAAATCCCTTTGTTGAAGGAAATGAGCCAGCACCAGAATCTGCTTCTAGTAATTCCTCTGAGAATTAGCTTCAAGCCTTTGGCCTAGGGGGAGTTGTCAAGAAAATATCTTAACCCCCTAACCGGTAACCAACACCGGATATGGATAAGTTCACTAAGTGCATAGATGCTCTACAAATATTGTTGAGCTTATTGGAGAGAGTAGTATGCAGTATTAGAGGTCCACATAAGATCTATCTTTCACAGTGTGTGAAAATAGGGTATCCGAATGAGTTAGGGTAAAAAGAATTTATTGTGACAAAAAGGGTTAAGTGTGCGAGTGATAAAAATTCATTTCTATCTTTCATTTGTCACTTTGCATTTTAAAGAAAATCAGTTTGGAGTGCTCTGAGGCAAAATTTTGTGAATTCAGGTGAAATTCAAGTGTGAAGGCGATTTGGCAAACAAAATTTGATCCAAGGAAAAGGTATTTATCAGAAAACCTGTAAATTTGTGAATTGGTGAATATGGCTACTCCATTGGTAGTAGAAGTTAAGGACAGACCCCGTCCCAAATTCAAATGGCATCCCTTCAAGCCTATTGAGACCGACCCGTTAGGTTATTTTTCATCTGTTTCGTATGACATTTTACACACTAAAGATGTTAGGGAATATATTCATGCTAACATTAAAGAGCTAGGAAGCTTGCAATTGCTAAATTTGTACAATAATCACATTATAGGAGAAGATTTATGTGTGAATCTATAATTTAAAACCCTAGAAGAAAAGGAATTTACACAAATTATTAAATTCCCTGTGTTTGAAGAGACTAAATGGGTTTGCTACATCTTGAGTCGAGTTCATGATGAATTCATATGGTTAAGTATACCCTTCAAGATTACAAAGGAGGCTATCAGTGTTGTAACAGGTCTAAATTCCTCTAGTGGATTACCAATTCTGAAATCAGTGAAAAATCAAATGGTCACTGATGCAACTAGTTCTAAGTATGACAGAAGGGAAATGACAATTGATGACATTGTTGATGTAGATGTCAAATTTTCATCTATGGTTATTGGGTACAAAATCTATCATTCCAGCCAAGACAACTCTATGTCTAGTACAACCATTTATGCAGCCTATCAGATGGTAAAGGAAAATGCAAACTATGATCTATGTGAGTTGCTAAGAAGTCAATCGATGGAAAATCTTGGGGAGATCAAGAAGGATAAGAAAATTTCCTTTAAGTATGGTAACTTGATATTATGCTTATTCTTTTACTTCATGAATGAGGTTTTAGGTTTCAAAAAGGTTCATTGGCAAAAAGATAAATTGGTAGCCGCTCAAATCAAAGATCTCTTTCACAGATTTGCAGACATTAAGACAAATAACATCACTATATGGGGATATTTCAAAAAAAATCAAAGTATGATGCAGGCCAGAGAAAGAATCCCTAATTCTATTGTGGAGAAGTATAAGGATACAATTTGTTTTATGGTAGATATTGATCAATGCATGATGGAAGTTGTTGATCCCAGAACAATCTGGATCATGTCAATGGGCTATGAAGTTAAAGAGTGCATTCTAGAAATTTATGCATAAAATCCATTGAGCAAGCCTTTGGATCCGACAAAAGAGAGGTTTAGTACTTATGTAGAAAAGAATATAGAAGTACACAATGAGATTAGGAAGCCTATGTTAGTCAAAAGAGTTAGAAAAGAAGTAGAAATATTTGCAACAATTATGGGCATATCAGCAGAAAAGGTAAGAGAAGCTAGAAGGAAAAGAGAAGAAGATGAAGTAGCAAAGGAGGTAGCAAAAACTGAATCAGCTAGTCTGGTAGCACCCTCTGCCAAAACTAGGTCAACAAGGAGTTTTGCACCCCTATCCGCTCCTACAGCCAAGCCAATTCCCATGAAAACATCTGGTAATGATGGAAAAATAAAGAAGGATAAAAGCAAAAGAGTTTATGTAGCAGTCTCTAAAGATGAAGAGACAAAACCAGATGAAGAAGTTAGAGAAATAAAGCATCAAGGTGCTAAGGTAGCAATAGTTTCCAAAGGCAAACCCTCTAGTGAAGAAGTCAAAGCACAAAAGAAAGCAAAAGTTGACAAACCAGGTATGTCAGTAGAAGAAGTTGAAAAATCTTTGGTCAAAGATGGTAATCTTAAGCCACTTTTTAAATGGTATGAAACTTTTGATGAATCTGGTCAAAGAACTCTTAAGGAGGCAACGATAATTTATTTGAATATTTTCAATAAATTTCTTATTGAAGAAATGCCTGGCTTACCTAAAAGCTTATATGAGATTTTGGAAATGAGGAGAGTCAATGCTAGAATAGAAGAATAACAAATGAGAGAAAGAATCCTTGCAAAATTATGTCTAGTAATGTCTATGGAAGATATGTAGGCACTCCTGAATAAATCCAAAAAGGAATTTAAAAGAAAGACAAGGGTGAATAATCTCATGATTGGTCTAGTGGATGAGGTTACAAAAGAAACTGAGAAAATCTTGAGAAAGATTTTGTTAAATGACAGAATTGATGTTGTCATTGAAGAAACTCATGATAAAGATGTCCCATTTGGTTTGGAAGGAGAACAAGAAGAAAAAAAACTTGATACAACTGAGGATACTCAGAGTCCTCTTAATATGGACAATATGAAAATACCTATGGAGATTGAGACTCCTGAAATTGCATCTGTTGAGAAGGATGGGAGAATTGAAATTCCATAAGTTAAGCAAGAACCTGTAGCTGAAGTAATAATGGTTGAGGAAAAGAAGCTAAGGTAAAGGAAGCAAGAGACACTACAGAGGCAGTGAGGAAATTTATAGTAGAACAATAGGGATAATTTGATCCTGAACTGATTGAAGGTCCTATTGACCTATCCACTTTGTCTCCAATTTAGAAAATGAAGGTAGCATCATTCGCCCAAGCGAAGGCTAGAGAAGAATTGTTGAGGTCTCACATTGAGGACAATGAACTTTTAAACCTTGCATGTGGAGCTCTGGAGAAAATAATGCCTACACATGTCAAAGATCCATTTGGTTCCTCCTCTAGTGAACTAAAAAATCTCATCAACTCTGTAAGTACTCATTTCGAGTCACTTGAGAAATCAGCTATAGTTAAAGTGCAGAAAAAATTTGATGCCAAAAGGTTCAATGGGTTGAAAGAAATGATTGCTAAGGATAAAAATTTGTTAGCCACATGTGTGAAGAATGTTCAAAATTCTATGTCTGAAGGTGGAAAGATTTATAAATCATGTGTCTTTGTCAAGATTTACTGAGGCCAATGAAAAGAAGGTTAAGGATTTGGAAAAAAAGTTATCTACTATTTTTGAAGCTTTTGATCCTTTAACTGGTGGTTTTGGAAAGATAGAAGGTGAAGTGATATCTTTGCTTGACAAAATAAAGAGCTTGAAGCATGAAAATGACAAAATTGTTGCAAGAGCATGTGAACTTAGAGGCCAAATTGGCCCAAAGATAGAAATAATGTCAAGTGCACTAAAAGAAGTTGAAGATGCTAAGGCAATTGGTGATCCAACAAACTTGGAGTCTACAGAGACACAATCCTACTTGGTTTGTGGTTACATAACAATCTTGGAGAGTCTCGAAAGGGTTTGGGATACAAAATCTGATCCAGTTGAAGAAAGATTTTGCAGATATTTTCCCATTTATGTAAGTTTAAGAAACATCTTTGTGTATGCAATTTGTTCATAATAGTTTTGTTTGATCTTTTCTTGGTACACGGATCCCTACCTTAGCCATTGATGTCAAATGGGGAGAATAGTAGAGTAAAAAATGTATAATCATCTCAGGGGGAGAGTTCTCTTTTTAGAATTTTGAAGATGGTAGTGCAATTCATGTTGGTACTGATCAGACACTTAGTCATTTTTTACTAAGTGTTGCCATCAATGCCAAAGGGGGAGATTGTTGGCGAGAGACACTGCTAATATCATTTTGTGTTGTCATTGATGGCAACCCTAATTGATGATTGGATATGCACTTCATCATTTGATCATACCGACAGATAGATTGAAGATAGTTAAGGAAGAACAAAGCATTAGGTAGTTTTGTGTTCATTGATTCTTATGAAGATTTCCTGTTATTATTTTGTGTTGTGTATCTCAGGGAATGTTTTTGGGTATATTATCTTTGTTAATGTTGAATCTTAGTGGCTCGTATTGATCTGTGTGCAATTTAGAAGATCTGATTGAATAATTTCTTGTTTATCACTGCATGGAGGTCGACTTCATGGATATAACATGTCGCAGATGTTTGGGAAGTAATTGTTCAAGTATGTTTGTGTTTGAGCATCTTTTTTTGGGTCCTAGCTAAGTTGTGTCTGACCGTTGTGGATGCACATTATACATTACTCATGATTCGAGCAGACAGTTGTAAATATTTTTGTGTTCTATTGATGTCGACATATTGTGATTAAATTATTGGTCGTGGATATATATAAGTGATAAACCATATCATTTTGTGATATGAAGAAGGTGTGTCAATGCGAATTGTGAATATCAAAAGGGAAGAAGAGCGATTATGCATAGTTTCACTTGTGCATTAAGGATTTTGTGATGCAAGTTTGAGTAGAGCAGAGCAGAAATGGAGAATCAGTCAAAAGGACAAAAGATTGATTAATGAGCCTAATCAGAACTGTAATCAAGCATATGTAGATGCTATTACTTCAGCTCAATCATTCATATGGTCTTATTCTTAATATTTTTTAAGGTAGTGAGCCTTCCCATTTTGAGCAGTGAGCTCTAGGCAATGTGTCTGAATGCAAGTGCATTCCCCATATTGTAAACTTCATTTGAGTATACTCAAATCATATTGTGGATTTTCCATCCACCGTGGTTTTCCCATCCACCATGGTTTTTCCCCTAATAGGGTTTCCACGTAAAAATTCTTGTGTTATGGTGTTGTGATTGTTTTCTTCATGTTCATGCATTTTGGTTAAATGTTACAAGTGCTTTGAAGATAAAGATTAATAAAGTTAATTTTTTCACAACATTGGTTCACCCCCCCTCCCTCTCAGTGTAGCCTGTTTCCAACAAAAATAAGCCTCGTGGGGTTGATGATAGGAATGTGTGGGTTGTTAAGAAGGTTGAGCAAGGATTGATGGGAGGTAAGCATTAGGAAAATGATAGTAATATGTTATATCAAGGATATGTGAAACAAAAATAGTGGCATTTTTGACTTGATATTGTTGATAGGAAGGTATAAAATTTTCATTTTTATAAAAATAGGGGAGAAGACGTGTTGTTCACGGTATCTTTCCATACTAGAGCATAAAGAAGATAATTTTTCTTATAATTCTTTTAAAACAAGAGTAGAGGTTTGCTCAACCAGAGGAACTTGATACGTATTATTGAAGTTGTTGATTCAACCCCACAAATACCATAAATCACTTGCAAGAAATTACCTATCACAAAAGAGAAGATGAAAATCAAGATAATGCTTAACAACCTGATAATGTGTTGATGTAAAATAACCTAATGAATGATCAATCCTTATGAAAAGGAGATAGAAACCCTAAGAGAGGATTAAATTATCCTGTGAAAAGTGTGACCATCCTATGCAATGAGACATGTGTTGTAATTAGCCAATCTAATAATGAAAAAATAAATTCCTAAGTTTAGCTTAAGTACATGAGAATAAATAAATTTTAATTTTAATTAATTAAAGATTAATTAATTATTATCTAATGCATGATTAATCTAACACATACCAATAGAGTCACCCAAATTTGATTAGAGGGTTGTCATGTGCTTGTATGATTTTACAATGATTGCAACTACTAAGAAACATAGCAATCATCTTAGTATAATTAATTAAGGCTCATTAAACTAGCTCCACCAGGCATGCCAAATATTGTTGTCAATAAGAATTACACTATTGAACCTGTTGTTCAACATTCTATTGATACATAAGAATGATCTTGAGGTATGGGACCTTCCAGGTGAGATAAAACCTCCAAAGAAGGTTGGATTCCTCTCTAACCTAGATGAACATCTGTTGAACTAATTGAGCACTACAAAAACCTATAACTAATCGTATTCTACTGATTTCCAAGGAAACAGGTAAGAAGGAATACGTGAAAGGGAAAGGGTGGTGATGCACCTAGACTAAAATGAGTTTCTTCATACCCACTACAATAGAAGGAATCAATGAAAATTGCTAGTAGAACTCACACAGGTCTTTATTCTATCAACTCCTAAAGGTGTGTATGGAGGTTAGGGCTTGACAAGTGCTAAAAGCGAAGAGAGATCTATTTTAAAATCTTGAAAACAAGTTTGACATGGCATAAAGACATAGCACAAAATAAAATATCATTCAAACATGAAGGTAAGTAACATTCACACAAAATGCAAGAAGTGAGAAAAGGTGAAAATAATAATCTTTATTGGTCTTGAAGCATGGAGCCTATTTTACAAGCAAAGAGCTGAAAAAATTATAGAGCTCTCATGAAGAAAATGAAAGAAGAACCTCATTTTATAATGAGGCTTAACAACCTTTTATCCATCTACAGAAAGATAAGACACATGACTAGGCAAAAAACACTTGCCATGACCCAACAAATAATGCACATGCATGTGTCCACTTGAATGGGATCTAGGTTACCAAGTATGTGAGTCAAGATGTCTTTGAGTCTCCACCACATACCATCATTGATGACTTCTAAGTTTGAGTGCTATAAGAATGAAGATCACCCACAAAATCCATGATCTAGGCATAGAAATCTAACAAAAGGGATGCATGTAGCTAATAAATGAGGTATGTCTATTATTCTCCTCCTAGATTTGTGTTAAAACACATTAAATGCCATTTTCATAGCCTTATAAGATAAAATTGTATGTTTGAGAGGAGTTGCTAAGAATTTATGGATTTTTTGGGTCAAAACATGCTTCTCAAGACTATTGCCAGAGTTTCAGGCTTGACCCATCCATCAAACTAATGAATAAAACATTAAATCATTCGCATCCCCAAAATGCTACCCTTTTTTAGCATCGAGCCTACTAGGAAATTCTTGTCAAAAATCTAGAGAGAGGAGTACTCTTAGTCCTTGAACCCCAAAGAAAAGACATATGTCAGACATCAGCCTTTGGGCCTACCACTTGCTAGGGGAGAGGAAGAGGAGCACCACATTCTAAAACTCTTGTGAAAATATTTTGGAATCTAATGTGGGGTGAAAGGGAGAAGTCAATGATTGGAATTTGGGAATGACAATTAAAATGATCCAAAAAAGGGAAGAGCTTGAAAATAAAACTTGAAGACTAAAAATAAATGAAAAGGACTTGGGAAATTATGAAGGGAATATTTCAAGAATCGGGCATCAGGGGAAACATCTATGGGAATGAGTTGAAAGCAATAAGTGAGCATGGATAAGACTAAAATCCCAAAGTCTAAAAATGGAAAATACCTTAGCCAATTCTTTAAAATTAATGAGGAAGGCCTCAAGGCCAATAGTGATAGAAAGGCAATAAGAAAGTAAGCCAAATTTTGAAAGCTCGAAAGACTACACTCAGGCATTCAAAGCTCCCTTCATCGGGTGATGGGTGTTGGGAATGTGAAGTTATTACATAAATTTTTAAAGGTTGGAGAGGCTCTAGAAACCTCTTTCAGAGCCAATGATGGTTCTTAGAACTACCTAAAAATTTGATGAACTTTTCTTTGCTTTATTTTCTTCTTCCTCCTTGGTGAATGATAGGTTATGTGAAACTTGTTGACATACAATGAGGTCTTGATAACCTTACTAATAAATGTTAAAGGTTATAAAAAATTTGGGAGATGTCAAAATTAAACTTTTACTTAGTTGCCCTCACAAAGAACCTCAATACCTTTTCAGATAAATAGGAGGTTCTGCAAACCCTCATCAAAGTTGATGATGGTTTTGAAAACTACCAAAATTGTTGACATAAAACTTAGCTACTTTTCCTCTGAATTTCATCACTTTTCAACCTTTGTATTAAAAATTATTGCGTAATTTTTGGTGATCATACCTCCACATGGAACTTAAAATTTAATCAAAGAATAAAGAGGTTTCAAAAACCTTTGTTGGATTCAACCTTGCTTCAAAGAACCTCTGTTGGAACCAAAGATGGTTTGATTAACCAAAAAAATCCAATTGGATATAACTTGGCCTATTTTTATCCAAATCTCATCAAAATTGTAATCTTGGACACACATTTAGGCATATTATGAGGTAGAATGTTTAAAACTAAGGAACTTAGCCAAATTTTGGGAAATCTGCAACTTGTGTTTTGGCTAAGACAAGTTAAGGGAAAATAAAAATGTGTTTTATGTAAAATATCTTAGGTTGAATATAATTGATGAACTACAAGGGGGCACACAATCCAACATCTTTGGTGACGCCAGTGGGATGCTTGCCTTCTAATCATTAGAGAACCAGTGGCCTTAAGCATTGATTGGGCAACAAAGTCAAGAGGAATTACGATAACTAAAATAAACTTACCTCACAACACAATAAAATAAGATGCAAAAAATGTGCAACAACACTTGAAAAAAACAAAATAAATCTAACCTAACCTAAGCTAATCAACTAAGAAGGAAAATTGAACAAATTCATTGATTTCCTTATCAAATTAGCTATATTTTTTTATCAATGCAAAATACTTCACATGCTCATGGGAAATTAACTAGAAAAGAAAATTTAACAAGCATTCCACAAATTATTGAAATGCCTCCTAAAGGTTTAAAAAAAGGAAACTTACCCACCTTAGTTGAGTGTGAAAACAATCTTTTTGAATCAAATGGGCAAGCAAGACTTGCTCTTTTTTATTTTCATCCTCATTCTCATAAATAAGCATTACCCGAGGCTCTTCTTTTCGTTCTATGCAAAGGCTTGGATATTGCATGGCACTATGCTACTATAACTTGCCTATGCCTCTATATTAATAATATTTATCATTTTTACCTCCTCTTTGTACTTGAACCCTATGCAAATCTCATTACCTCTATGCATGTATGAAGGCTTATCATATTTTCTAGGTTTTTATGTTGTGTTAATTTGTTGTAGGAGTTGATTGTGAGTTATCTCTACTCCTTTTGGTGTCCTTCAGAACTAACCTCCATTCTTACTTCTGGGAATTGATGAAATAGAGAGTTGTGTGAAGTCCTCTATTAAATTTCATTATTATATGTGTAATATTAGGTAGGAAGAATCATATTTTAATTTAGGTGCATCACCACCCCTTTATTTTATACATTCATTCTTTCTCTTTTCCCTAGTGATCATTAGAAATAGGACTAGTGACAAAATTTCATATGCTAGGTTGGACCAACATATCTAAAACTAGCTTAAAAAAGGAATTCAACCTTCTCTATAGATCTAACCTCAATTTCAAGGTCTCACACCTTGAGGTTAGTTCCATTGTGTCATTGGAATATTGAACATGTTTAGCAGGGTGTAATTTCATGTGACAACACTAAAAAATCTAGATATTATTTTATTATTATTATTATTATTAAGTATTTACTATCTCACCCTTCTATACATGATTACCCCTGCCCTTGAAAATAACTATTGTACCTATAGCATAAAAAATTGTCACCCTTGACAATTTCACACTATGTTTTACTCCCCCTTAATTTATTGGACATGATCAAACCCCTAATTTCCTAAATTATGCATTTTGAGGCTTGTTTTACTATTTTCAATAAATTTCAAGCATAAAAAATATGCATTCATCTAATACTTTATCCCTAACACCTTAAATTTTGGAAAATAGGCCAAGGACATGGACACCCTTGGGCGGCTTTGTCCTCCTATTTTTTTGGCCTCAAGATTCTAATATATCAGTGTTGGTATTTTATCATTTACAATTCAAGTTGCAAATATTGACTATCGAGATTTAATTTGTGGAAATTAGCATAATTACATATAAATACCTAGCTATTGCATCATTTGAAACCTAACAAGGAATAATAAACAATAGGTGAAGATTATTATCAAAAACACTATCAAGCAAGTCAAGAGAAACATCTAAGTGATTTATTGCAGTAATTCAAGATCCAAACATCATGTCAAATCCTATGTGAGTTTTTGTATGTTCATGTTATCATTGTTTGTGAAGGCTAACCCTTTTGTAGGTCTCCAAAAACCTCCAACAAATTCAATCAAGATCCAAGACCTTGAGGTGATGTGCATAACTTCAGTCCTTCAAGGAAGTCATTAAAGGGTGGTGAGTTGCAACTCTTTGTTGATTCATCATTCCTTCCTATCATTGGCATTTCCATTGTGGAAGTAGAAACACTTACACAGGGTTTGACTGAGGCAAGCCCCTAAATGGCACAACCCTTCCTCTCTCTTTGAATGTTCAGGTTTTATGTTTAGAGAGGATTTAAGGAAGTTTGAAGATCATTTATCCAGTATTACATTCAAAACCCTACACCTTTTCAACTCATGGAAACTCACCTACATAATTATTTGACAAGTTTGTAGGTGGGAATCGGGAACTCAGATTCAGCATCAAAGGACTACAAAAATATATCCAAAATAGCCCTATAAGGACATAGACGCCCTTGGGCAGCTATTTCCTCCTATAGTGATTGAATTAAAATTTATAGTAGGTGGAAACCTTGTAGGAAAATTCCTCAGAGATAATTTCTACATAATCTTGTAACATACTTGCAAATTATATTGGAATCTCATTCTTCTTAGGTTTTTATATAGGAAAAATATTGTAACATACCTTGGTATTTTTTATTTCCTTAAAAAAAATTATTAGATAATAACACTACTCCACTTTTGGACTCTACTTCTTATTTCATAACTTAGTTTAACTAAGACAAAGGTGGACTTAATTAAACAAAGGTATTAGAGAAAGGATGCAAGAGAATAATATATTCAATTAGGGGGTGAGATACCTCATAAAAGAGATTTTCTCTAATATCATGTGATATTTTTCTATGAACATACCACCCAATAACTAGAGGCCTCTTGGAAAGCATACAAAGCTTCAACGATCAATATTACAAGAATAAATTATATTCCAATCAAAGAAAGTAAATAAAATATGATCAATGTGTTGCACATTATGAATAAGAAACTCTTGGTTATATAAGCCAGTGTGAGACATAGGAAAAAAATAATAGTATTAAAATTTTCTTAATCTTATGATATGAGACATCGAGTGAAAATACCCTTAAATTTCTCAAGTAAACTTAAGTAATAAGGTGTGAAAAGACCCAATAACGAAACTAATTAGGTAAATAAGCTTGTTCACACCAACACACCCACTTAAATGAAACTTGGGGGAAAAGAAAACATGAAAATATGGGTCAACTATAAGGATTAATAAGGAGCTTGTACGAATTCATCTCTTTCAAACAAAGTAAAGGAGAAAACTTACAAGAAAAAAACCTCTGCAAAAGAGAAAAAAATATAGAAAAAATGATCTCTTAAAAATGAGAAGGATAAAAGCTCATGTGAGAAAAAAATCCCTCACAAGAAATAATGAATAGATAAGGTCAAGTGACCCCCCATGGATATATAATATCCTACATTAATGGTAGATTCTTGACATGGAATGTTGAAGATGATCCAAAATTGCCAAACAACATCCCTTCCCTTAAGAAGAAACAAAGCCAAGGATGTACGCAAGATATATTCACATTCCTAAAAATAATATGAGGGAAAAAGTATATAAGTATTTGGAAGTTTCTTAAGTTTTAGAGTGTTAGGATTATCAATCTTAATTGAAGAATTTTGCAATGTAGAACATAGTTAAAATTGATGTAGAACATGCACCAAATATGACATAACGATTCATCCAAATGTTGCTCAAAAAGGATGCCAATTTGTGAAAGAACTTATATAAATAATTATATACATACAAGATTCAAGTATGGTAACCATGGAGGTATGGTGATCACCATGGGAAAGACATCTAGACCAATGAGAGTACTACTATGGTGTAGTCATGGATGGAGGGTTCAAGAAGAATAGTCCAAACCATGCATCTTAGATTCAACACAATGGAAATAACACAAATAGATGTTCTGCAAATATGAATCTTTGTTGAATTGGAGATCTTACATGCAACATATGCCTCATGGGAAAATAACCAAGGCGCAAGGGCATTCAAGATTTTTACTAGCCAAAGGCCTTATTACAATCCCTCAAAGGGTTGATGCAAAAATATAACTTCTAATCATGGGAATCCTCACTATGAATTAATGATTATTATAAATTATAAATATGATTCTCCAACTCAAACAAAGGTTCATGTCGACTACAAGGGTTTACAAACCTGATGAATGATCAATGTGAAGGTCAGCCTCAAAATATAAGAAGGTAATCCTTCACAAAATAAATGACTTGCGAATTTCTAAAATAGACCCTATTGGACCCAACATGCTTTTATGATGTCCCATTAAGTTCTACACATTTTAGAAGAGGTCCACACTAAGAAATTTGGACCAGGTTGGCCTCAAATGCTCTGATTGTAAATTACAGTGAAATTCTAAGAGCAATAAAGTTTGGGAAACAAATGCAAATGATCTAAAATTTGGATATGTCATAGATGGCTTCGTGTATATGGGATATCCTAATCCATGATCTAAGAAATGATAATGCGGTGAAATGCAAAATGAAATATTGAAACTAGAATTGAATGAAATGTAAGAAAATAAATGTTTTTGGTTGAGAAAAGATTGCTTTACAACCAAGGATGCTCCTACATCATACACCCAGGGTTGGAAGAAAAGTGATTCCCTCACTTTCCAGGGTGAAGAGGAAAACCAATATAATCCACCTCAGCCTGAGAAATCCAAGATGAATCCTTCACTGGTCTGCATTTCCGCTTCACTATATATTTTGTGTGCTACTTATTCCTAGTGCTTCTTTTGGTTCTAGTACCCAACATATGCTCAATCTCCTTCGGTGCTTAATGTGGTAACTACTTCTCCAATCCAACTTCCTTGCCACTTATACTTGATTGTCCCTCATGATACTCATATATATATATATCTGCAATATTGAAAATAGGTGATATACCCAATGTCTCTAGTAACTCCACTTCATATGCATTTCCAAAATCAAACTTCCTTAGAATCTTACACAGTCCAAACTTCCCCATTTTCAAATTATCATATGTTCCTATTGGAAATATCTCTTTCCTCATATATACCATCACTTCATCTCCAACAGTGAATTTTTTATGTCTCCTTTTCTCATCTGCGTTATCCTTATACTTATTGTTCATGTTCTCCAAATTCTTCCATACTTGATTATGCAATGTTTCCATGAATTCTGGAAGCTCTTCTACCTCTACACTCCTCTTGTTCTCCATATTGATATTTCTTAGTTTTGCAACTCATCTAGGATGCACTCCTATCACAATCTCAAATGGAATCTTCCCTATGCTCCAGTTTACTAAATTATTATATGCAATTTTTTCTTGTGGTATAGCTATATCCCAATTTCCTACCTTATCTCTAACCAAATATCTTAACAGGTTACCCAAACTTTTGTTTTTCCATCTGTTTGTGGGTGATATGTTGAACTAAATTTCAATTTTGTCTTCATCTTCCACAATGTCCTCCAAAAGTATCCAATGAACTTAGTGTCTCTGTTAGAAATAATGTCTTAGGTAATCCATGCAATCTCACAATCTCCTTGAAAAATAAGTCAGCAACATGCACAACATCATCTTCAAAGATAACGAGAAAATCCCCAATGAATTTTTTGGCATTGGGTTCAAACTTATTTCTAAGAATGTCTCTCTATACACTTGGAAACCCCTAGAAAAACCCCCTATTGAATGGGAGATCAAGATGGATAAATCTTGGAATCAAAACGCAAAGATCAACTCCTTTGATAACTCTAAGTCTCTGGCTAGACGTAACATGGTCTAGAACCCCCCGGGCATTGGTTGGTTCAAACTGAATTTTGACAGAGTAGCTAAAGGGAACTCAAGAATGGCTAGCATTGGTGACACAATTAGAGATTGCAAGGGAAACTCTGTTGTTGGGTTTTCTAGAGGTATAGGCGTGTAGTATTCTATGACAACAAAGGCATGAGCACTACTCAAGGCTGTTGATTTGGTTGTCACTCTAGAAATTAAAAAACTACACATAGAAGGGGACTCTATGACAATGATTGACTATGTTAATTATTATCGTTTTCAAGGATGGAGCACCAAGTATATCCTTTTAGACATCAATTTTTTAATTTCAAAACTATAAAGGAAGCTAATGACTCACACCTATCATAAGGGAAATCAAGTGGTGGATGCCCTTGCCAACTTGGGTTCCTCATGGAGTCTTTGCAAATTTTGGCAAAGACTTGGGGCTCTACCGATGAATATACAAGAATTAATCCTTGATGAGAAGAAAAATATAACCATTTAAATGGTGGCCTAATATGCGATTCTTTGTGGGTATAGGTGGCTCTACACGTCAGGGCCTTTGATGATGTGGACTAAGTTAGATGATTTGGTGAGGATAAAGCAGAGTGTTGAGGGGTATTTAGCAGTTATGACTATGTATGGTTGGTCTCTCCTTAGTTTTTATGGGCTATCTTGTCATAAGTACCACATATCACATCAAATTTTCAAGAATGTGTGGTTGGTAATGTTTATCTCCAACTTGTCAGCTATTTATATTTTGATCAAGCTTATGATGACCCTAAGATTTATTGTGATGTACTTAAGGAATTCAAATTTTGGCCTCGTGGCTAAAAGGTTTAGGAAGAAGTGTAAGTTCAAAGTGACTTCTTTCACGTTGGTTATTAATTATCAAATAAGTTTCATCAAGGCTTTCTATCTAAGCTTATTGTGCTTAAGGAAATATTATGGCCCTACTGAGATGATTTCCTTGGGAATGACCACTAGTGCATGTAAACTTCTAGAAATATTAATTACGCCTTCTTGTCCATGGTGGTTTGGAAAAGGTGTTATAAGGTTTGGTAAAATCACTGACGACCAATTCAATTCTCCGCTAACTTGGTTTTTTTGGGCTAGTTTTTGTGAGTTGTGTATTAAGATGGGTGGTGATAGGGTCAGGATCGAGCCTAAAAATTATGATGAATTTCACAAGGACCCAATTGTGGGGAGTGTGGTGCCTCTGTTAGAAAGCTTGGTGGGTCATGATGAAAATATGTCAGTGCAATTTTCTAGCTCCTGGAGGGAAAAGAGAGTTACTATGGGAGGAATCTCATTTGAGGTTAATGAAGAGATGATAGAAACGGTGATGGGCCTTTCTTGCAATGACAAGAAGTATAAGAGGCACACCAAAACTCAGGACCTTGAAAGCCTTAATGCCTTTTCAAGGACAATGAGAAGTTGGTTAAGAAGCAATCGGGATTTGATAGAGAGGCACTTCCCAAACCATGGGATAAGGTGTGTTTAACTCTCATGAAATACGTAACTTTAGAGGGAAAATTTAAGGTTTTCTACTTTTATCATCTATCACTGCTAAACCACCTTAGGCACAAAATGCTCCTAAGCTTTAATTTTTTTCTATTCACCTCACTTGAAAACTCAGTAAAGGAATCCCTTAAAGTTTCTGCTCAAAACCTTGACCAGCTGCCTCCCCTGCCTCTTCACCAGGGCCTCATTATTTAGCTCTATCATTTCCATTTTTCCCTATTCCCCCTAGACCCATCTCTATTATTTGTGTGGAATAATTATAACCACCTGACCTATCCCTTGAGAAACCATCCCCTGCTACTTTTGTTGGTCCTAAGAGAAAAACCCCACACTGGACAATGAACCCCATGTGGTGCCTCGACCTAAACCCCCAACAAAAAAGAAGAAGCGGGGCTAGGTCATCCCATTCCAAGGTTGTGATCAAACTTTGCGAACTTAAGAATACACCCACCAAGTTGGACAATAAACCAACGATAAAGAAGAAGGGTGAAAAAGACACTATGGGCTAGGTGGAGGGGTCAGGCACATAAAGTAAGGGAAAGGGTGCCAAGGAAAATGATTCCAAGAGGAAATTTTTTCGGTCGTGAGTATTAACATGGGAACAGAGCAAAAAAGTGTTAGGTCTCATAGACTGGAAAATAAGAAGAAAGAGATACTGATGGATGAAATTTCTAGCAACTCGGAGTAGATCGGTGGTAGAGATGAGTGTAAGGACACTATGGAGGAGGTAGAGGAGTTTGTGGATGGTCCCAATCACTTCTCAAACCTAAAGAAAATGATCAAAGAGGAATCCACCCACTCTTTGGATCACAGGGCCATGGAGGAAGATACAATTCAGAGGAAGAGTGACAAGGAGGAGGACATCAACAAGCTACGAGAGTGGATGGAGAAACTTGAATGGAAGTTCACTAGGCTTACACATTTTACCATTAAGATCATCCATCAATTTTTAATTGCTCTCTTCGATGTCATAAAGGAGGATGTGGACAAGAAGAATGAGGGTGAGGGCCCTAATTGGGTCAGGGATGATGTTTTAAATCTCCTCATTCATAAATGGGATGATGTCTCCAATTAGTGGGCTGATTTGTGTGTCTTTGTTGGGTCTCTATTGTTCGAGTGTTGTGTCTATTTTCTTTTTAGTTTTTGTTGGTTTTAGTCTGGACTTTGCAATTTACTGTTGAACTTGGTCCTTTTTGGCCCTTCGGGCTCATTGTTTATTGGGTACTGCACCCAGTAAATGCAACTTATCTAATCAGAAATATCATTAGTCTTCTTGCAAGGAATGAAATATGTTGTTTTAAAAACAAAATCTACTACTACCATTATTGAATCATGTCCTCTATGTGTTCTTGGTAATACCAATATGAAATCCATGTTTATATCTTCCAAAAGTCTCTCTAGTAATTTCAAAGGTTTGTATAATCCAGTATTTTGACTACTCCCTCTCCAAACTTGACAAATTTTGCAACTTCGAACATACTTCTTGACATCCTTGTATAGCTACAACCAAAATTAATGTTCACTCACAAAAGCTATTATCTTATTCACTCTAAAATGTCTTGCTAGTCCTCCACTATGCTTCTCCCTAATCAAATTATGCCTCATTGAACTCCTTAGAATACACAACTGATTTCCTTTGCACATATCTTCTTGAATGAAATAATCTAACCATTGGCTCTGGTTTGTCACTAATATTTCCTCACATGCTCTCTAAGCTTCAACAAAATTTTGATCATCCTCATGCATGTGTTTAGTTCTTCAAAACCCAGTACTTTTATCCTCATTTCTATCAGCAAATTCCTTCTACTCAATGCATCAACAACTTTTTTTGACTTGTCACTCCTATGCTTGAACACAAATGTATAGCTTTGCAAGAACTCAAACCACCTTGTATATCTCTGATTCAACTTTCCTTAACTATTCAAATACTACAAGGCTTGATGATTAGTGTACAACACAAACTCCCTAGACAACAAGTAATGTCTCCACTTCTTCAAGGCTTGAACTATGGCATAAAATTCTCGATCATAAACTTAATATATTCTTATGCAATCATTCAATTTCTCACCGAAATAATCTATTAGGTCTTGATTCTTGACTCAATACTTCTCTTATTTCATTTCCACTTGCATTACAATCAACTTGAAATACTTTTTCAAAATCAAGTAATGTTAACACTGGCTACTCTATCACCTTTTGTTTCAACAATTCAAAACTCCTTTGTGCTTCAGATGTCCACTTCAAGTCTTTCGTATCTCCTCTCATCATCTCTATCATAGGTGTAAAAATGCTACTAAAGCTCCTGATAAACTTTTGGTAGAAACTTTATAATGCATGAAATGATCTCACCTCTCTAGTGTTCACTAGTGTAGGCCAATCAACTATTTCTCTTAATTTCTTAGGGTCCATCTTCAATCCTTTAGCAAAAATAACAAAACCCAAATATATTAACTCTATATTCATAAAGCTACACTTATTGGCATTAATCAACAAATTCTCTTCTCTCAACCTCTGCAATACTTGTCTAATGTGCCACAAATTTTCTTCTTTAGTCTTACAAAAATTAGAATATCATCCAAGTAAATAATGACAAACTCACCCAAAAATTTCCTTAATACCTCATTCATCAATCTCATGAAGGTTCTTGATGAATTGGTCAATCCAAAAGGAATCACTAACCACTCATAGAATCCTTCATTAGTCTTAAATGCAATCTTCCATTCATCTCCTTCTTTGATCTTGATCTGATGGTATCCACTCTTTAGGTCAATCTTTGTGAAATACTTTGCTCCACTCAAACAGTCCATAATGTCATCCATCAAAAATGGAAATCTATACTTGATAGTGATCCTATTGATTTCTCTTGAATCTATACACATTCACCACTCTCCATCTTTCTTTGGTGCAAGTATAATAGGTACCACACATGGGCTTAAACTTTCTCTGATCAATCCTTTTTTCAACAACTCTTGTATCTATCGATTAACCTCCTCATTCTCTATCAGTGTCATTCTATGTGCTGCCTTGTTTGGAAAACTTGCTCCCAGTATTAAATCTATATGATGACTGATACTCCAAAATGGTGAAATTCCATTTGGTACATTATCTAATACGATGTCACCTCTTCATTATTTTCATTAAGGCTCTCTACCTCTAAATTACCACCCTTCTTTGGAATCAATGAAAAAAATATATTCTCATGCTCCAATCCATCCATAAATTTCCTTCCATCTGCCAAACATACTTTGGCAGTGCCACAAGCTTTAGTTTTCTCCTCTTTCTCCTCCAAAGGTATCAACTTAATTATTTTTTCATTTGAAGTCATAGTATATGTATTCCTTCTTCCATCATGAATTTATTTCTTATCATATTACCATGGTCTTCCTAAAAATAAATGACATGCATCCATAGGAATAACATCACATGTAATGCCCCGCCAAGTAACCTTAAAGGAAGTTGCAATTAACATCTTAAGCGAACCAATTTTTTTTATAAAGTGCATTTAACATACACATTCACTTACTAATTAACAACAACCTCTAAGGCTACAAGGTCAGGATTATTAAAACCCACACATACATATTACATATAACCGTAGCACTATAACTTTATGAAATAAACATCATACATCATAAAAATACCACATAACATAATAAGATAATCAACCAAGATACAATCTCATAAACATTATCTTAATCCAATAGTTACATCACTCATTCCCAGAATAAGACACTAATACAAATGTATTACAATTACATAACTCCACTTCATACAAAAGAGGGATAAAATATCATATACAAATTGAAATATTACAAAGCAAGAATAACACAAGAACTCGAGCCGTCCATCTGGATGTCTCACCTCCACGAACTGAAGAACAATGGGGACCCAACGGTTTTGGTGCATGTTCCACCCAACCATTGTGGTACCCGAAGGCCCACCCCCCATGCTAGGAGATAGTAACAAAGTAACATGGACAAAGATTCTACTACCTCTAACCAAAGGCAGACTCATACTGACTCATATTGTTATAACCAACCAAAAACCATATTTAAGTACAATCCAGTACAACTCAAGTATAACATTTACATCACTGACATAGATTACATTGCTTCCAGACATAAAATAGATCAAGTATGTTCACAGAACCATACATATAAAACAATTAACAATAGTTGTCCTAGATAAAGTGTCATCGCAAGGTTTGTCATGAGATCTCCTTTAGGCATTCTTCATAGGCTCCGAAAATCCTGGTGGCCTCAATCGAATCCCGGAATTCATATTCACTCATGCGGAATCAACTACCTCTCGTAAGGACAAGATAGTTGATCTTGCCATTCTAGGCCTTCTCACTCATCCCAAGTCTAAACAAGCCCTTGTGTCTATGAGTGAGGATTAAATTATCTTGATTAGTGTGAACTGCATCCTAATCATCTAAGTACATTAATTTAATTATCACTTGATTAACTCACTTCTGAAGGTTACCCGGTTTACCACTTTGGGCTCCGACCCTTATCAAAAGCCACTCTTCTAATGGACAACGCACTCACAACCAATCACCAAGGGAAACACAAGTGCATACCAACTAGGCATAATAATCCACTCCAACACAAGGAGGAAACAAATAAAAGAACTCACTCCAAACATATTGGAGGCAACAATCACATAGTCCACTCCTTTCACAGGAGATACAAAAGATCCCCGTTCAAGGAAATCGAGTAAACTTGAAAAGATGCCATGCACTACCCAAGGGAAAACAACTGGATGGCATAAAGATTCAACAACCCTTATCATCTAAGTTCTTTTGGAAGACTTATAATTTAGGACTAACACTAATTCCCAAAACCAACAATGCAACTTGACGACATAGCAACAAAAGCATTCAAGCCATCAATCAAATATAATCTTTGGATTTCCTAAATCCATACTCATTCAATAGGTAGTATTGACAAAGTCAAAGACATGATAACTAGATCATCTAAAATAATCATAACCCCTATTTCTCTTTTCATTATTGGAAATCTAAAACAATTAAACTTACTTCCCTTTATTGAATACAGAGAATTAAATCCTTTAAGATAATCATGAGGAAGATACTACTTTTGGATATACTAAATCCATATCTCTTTCATAATCCAATCATAATGATTCAATTAATCTAAATAGAAATTAGTAAATAACATAATTGATTGTCTCATCAATAAAACAACTTCTTAATTTACTTTTAAATCGACACAAATCCATGCAAGTAAACTCTTTCCATTTCTTTAACCAAATCTTACATCTCATTCAATTTTCTATTTAAAACATTCAATCACTTTAATATAATAACATATTGTTTCTCTATCCATTTTTCATATACACTAATCAATCCATTTTTAAATCTCTATTCAATAATATATTGCATGCATCTTATTAAAATAAAATACGATAATGAATTTTACACTTAATATATATATATGCTCCATATTATATATACACCAAATATATATATTAATAAATTTAATTACATATATTCTTTAATATTCCATTCACAATGACTAGATTACTCTATAGAACTAAATAAAACATAATAACTATTTGTCTTTTTCAATATAGTTAGTTCATAAATTTACTTCTAATGCAACCTAACACTATTGCAAACAATCTTTTCAATTTTCTATCCGAAATCTATGTCTCTTCAACTATTCATTTAAAAACATGCAATTTCATCAATGTATAAAAATATCTTTTGGCTTATCTATTTGACCACGCATTCATATTGTTTCTAATTAAATCTTATTAATTAAAACAAATATTTAAATATAAATATTTCTATAATTCTTCAATATATTTAAATATATTTTTCCTTATCAATTTTGATCATACATTCAAAACTTATCTTTTAAACTCTTCATGCAAAGTTAAATTACACGCACTTAAATAAAACAAGGTAAATACTGATTGAAAATACTCATGGATATATATACATCTCAATATATTTTTTCTTCAATCATATTAACAAAATAAATATTTCTTTTTAAATCAAGTAATTATTTCTATTAAAAAAATATCTTTCTCTATACATTTTCTACACATACTGATCATTTCTTTTAGAACACTAATAATACCCAATTTGCAAACAACAGAATAAAATAAGATAAAATATTATTTATTCTCTCAAATGGATATATACCTTCAATATATATATACTAAATATAAATTAATATATTTAAATATATTTAATCATTAACATATCTTCTATTCTTTACAGAATATCAAATTGTTTAATTCAAAATAAAATATCTCTTATCATTAATTTTCCAAAATATATATATATATATTTTCAATTAAATCAAATTAATAATTGGACCTTTTACACATGAATTTAAATTTCACAATTAAATTTTAAATTATGCATTCTTTAAATCAAATATTTAACTCCTTCAATTAAACTTTAACATGCCATTTTAAAATAAACAATAATTTCTCATACGTTTATAATTTTAATTCCACTAATCTAATATACAAATTTTATTTAAAATAATATAAATAAATATAATACTTTAATATTATAAATTATAATATAAAATATTATTAAATAATATTTTAATATTATAATAACAATACATAAAATGTTAATATTTATAAATATCAATTTATTATTATTTTATTTTCAAAGTAGCCATGGGAAAATAACTTAACAACAATCTCATGTTTCAAGCATAATTCAAAAACTACGATCTGGGTATTTGCGATTTTTTGATAGGGATAAGAAAATTTTAAAATGCAAAAACCCTTTAAATTTCCTCACAACACAGTTTGTGTAAGTGGAGTTATAGGCGACACAACCAGACCATTTTACCATGAAAAATATAACTATTCTGCAGATTTTAAAATCCAATTTTTAATAATAAACAGAAGGTTTCATTTTCTAAAAACATTCTAAATGCATTGTTCAATCTGTATGTTTGATTTCAATAACAATATAATCAATTTCTCCAAATAATTTAAATTCAACTGAGGTTTTCGCAATTTTCACTCAAGAATTTTCACAAGCAAAGACTGTAAATTTATTTAATTCATTTCTTCTAATATCAAATTTATTTTCTAAAACAGATTTAACAAACAAATCTTTAATCACTACTATTTAAAAAAAAAAATCAAGAACAATAAAACACAAAGTGAAAAACCTGGTACAAGAAGCTACAGGAAGAGATGAATTTCTGATGCAAGCCTCCTCCAAAGATTTCCTGAATTTTCTTCAATCTTCTAATGAATCCAATCCAAAACCCAACAAATGCAAACAATCTTTCCTTCAATCAATTCTATAATCAAAATCTTCTTCAAACCCTTCTTGTGCAATTTTCCAAAATTTCTTCTCTGCTGTAAAAATGTATTTTTTTCTAAATCTCTTTCTGTTACCCTAAAATTAAAACATGTATTCTTTATAAATCAAAAATACCTAATACAACCCTAATTCACATTACATGCAAATTAGATATTTTAATTTCAATTTCAATTTTTACAACCCTAATTCACATTACATGCAAATTAGATATTTCAATTTCAATTTCAATTTCACTTTCAATTTCAATTTCAATTTTTGAAAACCCACTTTCAATTTAAAATGCAATTTCAAATAATAAATTATTTTCCAAAGTTGCAACTAATTTCCCAAATAAACATTTAATTATAATATCTAATTTAACTCCCACACGTTGAAATTAAATTCCAAAATTAATTTTAATTCTTTTATTTCCTTTCATTCTCTTACATTACGTTTAATTAATTAATTTAATTATTTAATAACTAAATTCAACCCCCATGGATTAAATTTAATTAATTAAATACAATTAATTAATTTAAATATAAACTTTTATCCATATTGCATTATTTAAATTAAATAACCATCAACATGATTTAAATGCAATTATTAGAAATATCTATTTCCAAATCAAGAATCCTTTAGAATTAAATAACATTAAAACAAGACAGACAATGACTCAACACACACGATTGACGACACACTAAGGCTAAGGTGTAAACTTGACACATATTACCTAGCTACTATCTCCCGTTCAACTTAACCATTGGATCGACACGCTCAAACCTGTGAAACCAGATGGAGTCGATGTCATGTACCTGCAATCCTGAAAACAAGTAAACAACATCATACAATATATCCAGCATATAATACACACCGTGAAGAAGAAATTACAGATTCGTAGGGCGCTCGCAAGTGAGTGATGTGAAACCGTCCTCTTCACCAATACACTCATCAAAACTGACACTTCCATCATAATCTAGTAATCTCATAATAACATCTAATATTAACTCTACAACATCGTTAATCCATAATGCAAGTGAAACAATAATCAAATAACTACATCCCACAATAATAGTTGTCGCTCAATAGTAGCGATCAAAACATCATAACAAAATGTATCCAGTATCAAAGTAATTGCAATCAAACATAGTATAAAACAATTTGAACAAGAAACAAAACGGAGGGGTATTACATCACACGACATTTCATCCTTATATGATCCTATATGAAATTTTACCAAACATTGCTCATTCACCAATATCTTATACTGATCTCGAATCCATGTTATCCCATAGGGGTTTGGATGTTTCAATCTCTTCAAATTCAACTTGGTTACCATCTCTTCTAAAACTGGATTATCAATGCTACCACTACCAATGATAACTTTACATACCTTTCCTTTAGACTCACAACCAGTTTTGAACAAACTCTTTTTTTGCGGTGGTTCCTCAATCACTTCTTCATGCATCAAATCTCTCCTCATCACCAATGATTCACCTTTCTTAGGTTTCCAAACTCAATTAGGTGATTCATCAAGTTCCTCATCTATATAGGGTACTCTTGTGGTATGCTCAAGTTTATTGTCGGTGCTTCCTTGATGGCATTCAAATGATCTATGTCCTTCACCTCCACACTTGAAACAAGTTCCTATAAATGGTGTTCTCTCAAATCTCCCTTCATCTCTCTGGTATCCATCATTGCGATAAGAATTATGACCTCCTTGTCACTATGGTAGAAATTTTTATCTTCTCTTCCATTGTGGTATGAATTGGCATCCTTTTTTTTGCTCCAGTAGGGTTTCCCATCTTTGTTTTGATATGCATAAGGTCATCTCTCTTTGGATTGTGATCCACTCCTCTTGAATTTTCCTCTTTCACTTCTCTAGCTTTGTTCAAATTCTCTTCCATTGATTAGTTATTAGGATCTATGACAATTGCATGTTTTTTCTTAACATTTACAATGCTTAATTTGAAAGTCTTAAAATGTAATAACTTAATTGAAATGCTTAAATGAACATAACAATAATAAAGTGATGAACAAAATAAAAGGGAGATAGAAGAGAGAAGACAAAGCACAGGTTGATAACGGAGTTCGCCAATATGCCTACATCTCTGAGTCCCTCTTCAATAGATTGATCAATCCTTGATTATGCTCCAAACAATTACAAGGCTTCAACTAAAAAAGTGTCGAGTCTCCTATGAGCTACAAAGTTCATCTCCTTTAAGTCCAATGACATAACGCTTCTCTATTGCATAGAAATGAATACTCAATTCTCCAAGTACAATTCTCTCAATAATCACCACTTACCCCTCACAAGCCTATACCTCCCCTTTTATACATAAAATTTGCCCAAGAAAATGTTTAATAACCATATGATTTACAAAATCAGCCATATCTCCCCTTTACAAGTAAAAATCTTTAAAAATCCCTAAAACCCCCTTTAAAACCCTTACATAATCTTTTAATATCATTTAAATTCATTATAAGCCCTTTTAAATATCATCAATCAGGCTTAAAAAGGGGTTAGATGATTTAGTTTTATCAATTAAAGGCTTTAATATTTATTTTTAGGGGATATTGGCCTTTAATTCTTCCTTAAAACAAACCGATCCCCGAATAATACTCAGAGCCTCCCATGGTGCAGTGGTTGTGAATGATTTTAGGGCTAGGGAGTTTAGGTGGTTGACCCCCACCCCTCCTATTTTTAAAACATAATTAAAAATTGTTCTTAATAAAAAAAAATCACAGCCACATATCGGTTAGAGTAAATCGCACGATGTATTGGTAACTTTGATCATCTGTAACTTTCATGTACGAGCTCCGATTCATGTGAAAGTATAATATTTTTATCATAATTAGCTAATAACACCATTATAATTTTATTATGTTGAAAGTACAATGTTTTATCATAATTAGCTAATAACACCATAATAATGTACACAAAAAATTGTTTTCTTTAAAAAATCACCTAAAAAGTAGTATATTTGAGCTTGAAAAGAGCCCCTAAAGCTCCCAAAATGAGAACTATGTAAAAACACCTCGTCAAATTATAAATTTTAGAAAAAAAAATGCTCAAAATATAAAACCATCTATACCACCATATAGATCATATAAAATTAGGCCAAACAATAAAAAATCTTAGAAAAAGGAGCTCACGAGGCCAAAATATTACCCTTCGGTGTTAGACTACAAAGTCAAATTTGTTAATGGTGAGGGGAGCCATATTTTGACAATAATTTACTAACATAAACATGAATCCAACACTAAATTAAATTAAATCATCACCAAACTTGGAGGTGCCTCTAGATATAAAGGTATGCCAACTAAATTTAATGCTCCCCTAAATTTAGAGGAGGCATTGCTAAACTAGAGAAGACGGATCAAATTGGTAGAATCATAGAGGAGTCACCAAACTTGGTGGAGGTGGGTATATACCATGCAAGTGTTTTTTTATAAAAATGGAACATGTGGGCTAATCCCCAAAGGAAAGGCCCAAGCCCCTTATTTGGGGTTTATAGACCCCAAGAGTCCATGAGCCTTTTAAGGGTTGTGATGAACTATGAAGTTTGCACCTTAAAAGGAACTATAGTATGGGGTCTGATATAAAATTGCGTAAGGTATCTATTGGTTAACCTCGAAAAAAAAATTTAATTTCTTTTAAAAATTAATTTAAAAACTAAAAAAATATATATTGTAAAAACTTGTACCCTACTTGCTTGCACCAACATTGTGTGGCCAATTTTCTTAATGTAGAATTTCCAATCCCTATGGCTTATAGGGGATGATTTTTTAAGAGATTAGGGTAAAGTGCTCCAAAATTAATTATTTAAAAATTTATCTTTAGGTTCTTGTACCTCCCAAATGTGATGGAAATATCAATTTTGACCCATAATCCTTCAAAAGTATGGGTAGCTTCTAGATCTGACAACCACTTTCTAACTTCAAAACCTTGCATATTTTGCCTCAAATGTTTAACTAGGATACAAAAAGGAAAAATATGGTTTTTTCAAACACTCTAGACACAATGGTGAGCTCAATTTTGCTCCATTAATCATCCAATGGCACCTACAATACAAAGTGACAATAGAAAGCCCCTAAGAATCTAGTATATCTATTACACTTTTGTGGTTCTCTAAATCATCCACAGATGCAAGAGAAGTGAATACTAAATGATTGAAAAAATAAAAGATCTAAACTCCTATATCTTCTAAAATATTAACTAAAGTCACTTTAATTTATTTGATACCATGTAAGTTCTAGCTATAGAAAAAATCACCCAAGATGTAGAGGCCTAACATAAAGCATAAAGAACTTAAAGGATTAATATGGCAAGAATAAATTGTATTTCTATCAAATATAATCAACATGTTATACATTATGAATGAGAAAACCTTGGTTATATAATCTAAGGTGAGACATATTACAACAAACTATTATGATTTTTTTCTTAATTTATGATATGAAACATAAAGTAAAAACTCCCTAAAAGTGTCCTAAGTATACTTAAGTAACAAGGTGTGAAAATGACCCAATTGTGGAACTAGTTAGGGAAATAATCTTGTTCACACCAATAGGTAGTGATTGAGATTTAAAATCATCACTTTTGCATGTTATCTCCTTGATTCATGCATCCAATAGTCATATATGTATATGTATCCTCCTCTAGCTAATTCATTCGTGTTATTATGAACTCTCTTAATGTTATTTCATTTTTTAATATTTTGCATTTATTTATTAAGAAAATAACTCTATTAGACTATTTTGATTTCATAATCATATATATTTATAATTTCATAGTTTCTATTCCTTACATTAGTTTCTTGGTTATTTTTTAGATTCCAACATGGTATCAAAATATTGGTGGTGAGGTAATTCCTTTAATTTCTACTTTTTAAAAGGTTTGGCGAGGGTGTAGCTAATCACTTTGCATTGTGTTCTTATAAAACCCACTACAATATTCTCTTACATTCTTAGATGATTTATAAAGGTAAAATGGTTTGATGAAAAACTTTAGCCCTAGGGTTTATTGTGTTTTTTAATCTCAGAGTTTACAACTTTTTAGTAACCCTATCAATGTTTTTAGCTATTATATAGCATGTAGGAGGCTTGATAAAGTTAAAATTGGATTTCATATCTCTAGAACCAAAATTTAAGAAGCTAATCCGCAAATGGGGGCTTGATCATGCCACCATGTAAACTACTCATTTTTAGGGCATTTTGAGGCTAAATGAACCCTATCTTTGTGTTTGAAAGGCCCAAAATCTCCCATTTTTCTACATTTTTTCAAAATTGCACTCAAGTAAATTTGAGGTAGAAAAAATTTTCTAGGGAGGTCATATAGGCTCCTATGTAAGTGTACAATCTACATTTTATTAGATTAAAAATATTAAACTATGCACATGGACACCTGCATAGCAGCCATAACACCAATAAAAAAAAATTGATGGTAGCTAGTACTACCCAAGGTGACAACATAAATTCTACCACTAAAAACAACTCTTCAAAAGTAGTGGCCACCATTGGCTTTGCCACCATCATTTCCACTATGGGTAAAAGTACAACCTGTGTCACACTTTATAGAGGAATTGACCAACACAAATAAAAATTCTCAACTTCGACCGCATAAAAGTGGTCTTTGTGTTTTGAATTTGAAAATGATGTAAATTAGTAAAATGTAGAACTCTTGATGAAGTTTATTCTTGTAATTTTTTTAAAAAATTAAAAAATATTTTGATATTTTTTTAATAAATTTAAGAGCATATTTTGAATTACTGAAAAAATTTCATGAAAATGTGATGTTGAGTTGATGTCAAGAAAAAGATAGAAAACATTTTTTTCCTTTGATTTTTTCCCCTAAATAGATAACTTGAATATCTAGGGGAGAGGGGTAGATACGTGCATGAGGTCCAAAATGTGTTATAGGACCTACACGGATAGGGACCCACAATGGTATGTTTGTGGACCCAATAAAGATAAATTTTAACCTAAATAAGAAAACATATTATGCCCAAACAATTATCGGATTTATATGCAAAATATTTAGTTTATGTTTATTTACAAAATAAATACATACTGATAGTCAAACAAGTCAAACAATATTCATTGTACTTTTGATAGATCACAAAAAAAATCCATGGTTCTCATAAAAGAGTCATATGATAAAAGTAGATCCCCAAATTTCAAAAACATAGAAACCCAACTTTCACACCAACATAAGACTCCCTAACATATATAGACACCTACACATCAAAATAGAATTGTCACGTCAACATAGTCGGCCTCCTACAATGATCTTTATAACTAAGCCTTTACAATCATGATTCAGAGATTGGACATCTAACTTGAATAGCCATTTTAACCATTATGAAGATACATTTAAATTGTAAACCTAGGGACGTGAACTTGAAATGGGTCAGCACAGTATGTGCACTAGGAACTTCAAAGTAGTCATCTTCATTCTACAGCTACGAAAGATTCAATACTGAAAGTAAATTGCATGGAAAGGAACAAAGTAAACGTTGAACATCACTCATCAATTAACTAAGTTGAACATGCATGACAGGAATGAAAATCCGAACAACAAACAAGGAACTACTCTATCTGTTTTGGCTGTAGGAATAGTCACAAAATGGAATTATAGTGGTTGTAGGAACAGTCAGTGCCAGATTCTAAACTAATTACTAAACAAAAACTAATAACTAATCTAACTAAACTAAGGAATGGATTACTCGCCAAGTGGGCCCCCTTGGATGAGTATCCTCTAAAACTAATGTAAACTCAAATGCTCAATTTAGAACTTCCTCTTATTCATTCAGAAAGGAAATTACAAAAGAGTAACATGTCTGGAAATGCTTAGTAAATTATCAGATACTACATCATCAACTTGGTAACCTTCAAAGTCTCAAACTCCCAAAGAAGGAGAATCTGAACCTTATTTATCCATCCCACTAACTGGGAGGATGCCATTTAGGGAAAGCAGAGAAAAGCAGAGAAAAGAATGGAGGTTGGCTACACATGCAGGGAATCTAGTCGGACATGCAAGTCCAAATGTAGACTCAATCACTCTAGTAACACCCACGGCTGCTAAACATCGTGTGAGATCAATATAATGTGGTTACATGCAGTTGTCAGAGGGAATTTCTACCATCATTCTCTAGTTGACATTTGAACGCCTCCTCAGTAATGACCAGCTCACGGCTGCATTCCTCAAATTAGCATCCTCAGGTGCATCTGCATGGAAATGTTAGCATGCATAATAATTGCACATCTAAAACCACCTTAAAGAACATTCATCAACCACATGCAAAATTAATATAAATAGTCCACATAATAGCTAATGTCATTAAAACTGACAGAAATGGAATTGAACCCAATGTCTATGGTTTGAGGGAAACATTATAAAAATACCAACATTTAACTATCAAAGTCCATGTCAAATTCAACAAATAAGCTATGGATTCTACCCAAATTAAGACCAAAAACTAGGCTCATCACTCCCCCCAACTTAATTTTTTGATGGTCCTCCAACAGAGGAAGAGTTATTTTTTTGCCTGGTTAAAGCTCATAAATTTGCAACTAATAGTTGTCCAATATTAGTGTCTGCTGAGTGCAAGTCAAGGTCCCAGTAGAATCCTCCCATTCTGTCATGTCTTTTCCATCCTTGTCTTTCTTCAACAATGTCATAATAGTAGAATCTAAAATTTGGAATAGGCCATAAGAGGATAGGTGGCTGAAAAGTCAAGGGAAGCCACTCTCGGCCTTTTGCTCTTCCAAGTTGAATGTACCTTTCAATCCTCTTTATTGTTGCATGATAGTTTTGAATGGAATGAGGTTCATTTTATTTCATCTCATCAGTTAAACTGTTCCATCTCTGTGATAGATATCCTTTCATGGTGTCCTCTTTTTTTGTTGTCTTTACCTCATATTCACTATAAACTGCCTCAATCCAAGGCATAATCCTTTTACCATAACTAAGCCTAAAAATAATTTTGTTCTAGTCTTTGTAGATATCCTTGGGGTTTCTTGATTTTTCTCTAATGGCCAAAGGGATATTGGATTCCATCTTCCTATAAGCATTGTATTGTTCTCCCTAGCTAATCTCATTTTGTACCCAAGACATGAATGCTCTTAGTTGGATATCTCCAACATACAACAATGGGTTCTAGTCTTGGTCTTGAGTTACAAAAAAATTATGTAAATAAAACTCACATAACAATTTTTTCATTTCAGGGGGGGCAATCCTATAAGCATTGAAAAATTCAGTGGGGTCTCAATTGAGGGATTCAAACCTGAGATGTATTTTGATAGCTGAAAAGAGAGATATTCTTCCTTTAGGTGCAAAGCATAAACTCTTGGAGGTGTTCTACATTCTAAAATTTGTGGCACCGGGGTTTCAATGTTGCCCACCCTCTCTTTTAGAGAGGCAATCTCCCCATTCTTTTCTTCAATAATTTCATCCCTCTCTTCAATTTCCTTTTTCAATCTTCGCTTTTCCTTTTTCCATTCTTCCTCTCACCTTTGTATTTCTTTCCATAAATTTAAAATTGTTGTATGAACTAAAAAATCAGTAGGATTATGAATTTCTACTAGGGTTTTTGTTGATGGTTGCACCCCATATAGCACAATTTGCATAGATTCAGGCTATCTTACTGGCTCAAGCTGGGGAGGCACAATTTCTTCTCCTACTTCTTGTTGCATCGCCTCTTCTTCTTGTTCCTATAGTTGCTACAGGAACTTATGATCTATCTCTTGGTCTTGCTGCAAGAAATTTTGATTTTCCTCATGTTCTCGAATTTCAACTTCCTCAACAACAACAAGATCCGCCAGGGTCATCTTTGTTGCCTCTTCGAATACATCCTTTTCTTTGACATTTTCCTACCTCATTGGAGGCTTTGTGCTCTCATGTGATGTACTTCCACACTTAGGGTTTTTCTACGAAGGCATATCAACCACTGGTTTTGATTTCTTGAGAGGTCTTTCACATTTTCCTTTGGCTACAAGATGAATAGTGTCACCCTTTCTCTTCATAGGGCTTGACACCTCTCTTTCCATAGGTTGTGTTTTGGCTTATCCTTTTCCTGCCTCTACCTTCTTCTTTTGTGCCCTAGTTCTTGCTAGGGTTTCTAGTGGAACATCATCATCAGAGTCCGATGAGAAACTTTATTTTCTAGAGTGCTTTGTTTCGGAGGAACTAATATCTATGGCCCCTTTTGCTACAAGAGAATTCGTACCAAATTTAGCACCAGAGGTTGAAGCACTGGGGGTGGCTTCAGCCATGCTTAGTCTCCTGTTAGACCTACGTGTCTCAGGTAAAGCCCTAGGTTGTGGTTGCTCAGGTCTAAATTGATTAACATTTACAAATTCCTCCCAGGTCATCTTGAGTGCTACATCATGCAAAGATTTTTCAACCAACAATTTAATAAGGCAATGGTGTGAGATAGATTTGTCCCTACCTTTTTGTGTTTCATCCACCATGATGGAGAGAAGGTTGTATAAGACATTAGGTACATTCATCCTTCTTCCATTCCTCATGTGACAAAATTTTGAAATGCACTAAATGTAAATTTGGCAATCGACCTTCACAAGTGAGGTACCTAAAACTGTAGACGATTGCCTACTTCGATGGTTCAAACAAAGAGGTTCTTTTGGCACCCTGCTTTTCTATGTTGATTGGAGGGTCACCATGTATTATGAATATGGCTCTTGTTGACCTGGCGTCTCTAGAAACAAGGTAATGCTCGTCGTCAGCAGGTAACCTTGTAACTTCTGCAATTCTCTCCTCAATTGCCACAACTTCCAGCCCTTTTACTGTAGCTTTTCCCTCTGAGAATGTCCAAGTGAAATCAATTGCAATACATTCATCGAAACCATCTAGCATTAGGAAGTAGTCCAATTAGCCATAGTTTTGAAATTCAGTCAGGCACTATGCATCCTACAAGAAGCTATCATGAGCTGAAGGCTCATTTTGAATTAGTTTGCCTTCCATTTTATGTAATCACTATCACTCTGTAGAATTATTTTCCTGTAATTCCTATCTGAGAACAAATTCCTTTCTACAACACTTGTTAGCTAAAATTGTCTTGCACCAATGTCGATTGAATTTTCCTTTTTTGTTTTCTTCCTTTGCAATTCAAGATTATGACAGGGTCAATAATGGCAAAGATGAGGTAATAAAGGGAGTTATGATGAAAAGGAATGACAACAAAAATTTAGTGTCACATCATAGATACGAGTCATCCCTCATTTCAAATTTTAAATCAACTCAGCTAGATTTACTGACGTAGACAAATCATGAACTGACATGTGGGCAATGTACCTACATCTTTCCTTTCCCCCCAACATAAATTTGGATATGTGTCCACACATGTGATATGACAGTAGCGATTTGATAGGGGGTATGAAAATTATGTGAATGTCCATACTAATTGCACAATGATTAAATGAATACACTAAAAAGGTAGTTAAGCTAGCAATTAATGCACACATACCTCAATTTGTGGAGGATTCGCTGCAAAGATCATGGAGAAAGTATCGTTTGCCTTTTGAGGAAATAAATTGAGCAATCAATAATGATGAAGTGGAATAATGTGAGGTGGAATGAAGTGATGGAAGAGAGAGAAAGGTGGTACAGATGGGCAGATGGGTGAAGAAATGGACTTCTACAAAAGTAGAAGTCTTTATTATGACAAGTACGTACCTTAATTAGCTAGGAGGGACACTAGGTCCACTGCCTTCGACTGCAAGAAGCTCGGGTGCTACAGGTTGATTGAATTATTGTAGGAACTCTTCTTTGAAAGATCGTTTGCTATACAATCTGAGATGATGACCATTGACTAGTAATTTGAATCTGATAGGATCAATGGTGGTGATCTGAACAACTCCATTGGGAAGGACCTCAAAAAATTCATATGGTCCTAGCCACCTTGTCTACAATTTTCCTGCATTGTCTTGATATCGTGATTCATAAAGAAACGCCCAGTTTCCTAGCTGAAATTTATTTTCTTTGATAAATTTTTCATGCCATTTGATTATTTGATTCTGCACGACTTCAATGTGGTGCAAAGTTGTCTTCCTCATCTCATCTAGAGCACTCAGTTGCACGATTCTTTCTTTTTGTGCCTCAAAAACATTCATCCCTAAGTCTACTGTAGTCCTAAGAGTTTTGTGTTTGAATTCAATAAGAATCATAAATGTCTTCCCATATAGTAGCTCAAATGGAGTGAAGCCTGTAGTAGTTTTCCAAGTGGCCCTGGAGGCCCAAACTACTTTTGATAATCTGTTTACCCAATATTTTTTGTGGATGACCACTATTTTGGTTAGGATGGCTTCAATCTCTCTGTTGATCACCTCAACTTGTCCATTGTTGTGGGGGTGATAAGGAGTAGATTTCCTATGCCTTATGTTATATTCATTGACTAGTGTTGTGAAAAGTGTTGAGGTAAATTGAGCTCCTTGATCAATTACTATTTCTCTTGGCACTCCATATCGTGTGAAAAAAAATTCATAAAGAAAATTTGCAATATTGTTGTCTCTGGCATGTTTCATGGTTTTGAATTCTACCCATTTAGTTACATAATCAGTGCATACAAAGATATAAGACATACCCTTTGATGGGGGATCAATGGGTCCCACAAAATCAAATCCCCACTTGTCAAAGAGAGTGAATACAACTTGGGGTAGAGTGGCATCTCATCTGATTTGGTTGGCCTACCCATTCTTTGGCACCTATCACATTTCCTTGTATATCTTCATGCATCCTTGTGGAGTGTAGGCCAATGGTAACATGCATTCAAAATCTCCATTTTTGTCCTTTTGGCTACAAAATTCCCTCCACAGGGTTCATCATGGAATATATGTAAAATTTCATATGTATCATCTTCCCTTACACATCTTCTCATAACATGATCTGGTCCAGTATAAAACAAGCATCCAACAATCCATGTAAAAGGGAAATAATATTCAATGAGAACTCTTCTCTCTTTTGGAGAGAAGTGAGGAGGAAATCTCCCTGTCACAAGGTAATTAGCTATGTCACCATACCAGGGTGTGTGCACAGTAATAGAAAATTGATGTTCATCAGGAAGGAGTCATTTATGGCCTGATTGTCTACTAATGTGGTCAGTCTGGAAATAAAATCAGCAACAAAATTGGCCTTCCCTATATTGTCCATAATGGTTATGTCAAACTCCCACATCAACAATAATCATTTGGCTAACCTTCTTGAGATCATAGGTTTATTCATGAGATATCTGATGGTTGCATGATCAGTGTGCACAAAGATTTGGTAGCTTGTTATGTAGTTTCTAAATTTGTTTAGGGCGTAGATTACTACCAACATTTCTTTTTATGTGGTTTTATAATTGAATTCAGCTCCTTGTAAAAAATTTATGACAAAATAAATGTCATTTTCAATGGCTCCTTCTTTTTGTCCTAAGACTGCTCCTATAGAATAATCTGATGTATCAATGTGGATCTGAAAAATAATTTCTCAATTAGGTCCCTTAAGTACATGAGCATGAGTCAAGGTTGCCTTCAAGTCAAAAAATGTTGTAGCACAATCTTTTGTCCACTGAAATTCAACATCTTTGGTCAAGAGAGTATACAAGGGTATTGCTTATTTATTAAAGTCTTTGATGAAATGCCTATAATATCTTGCATGTCCTAAGAAACTCCTAACATATTTGTGTTTTGTAGGTGTAGGTAGATTAGTAATTACCTCATTTTTTTTAGGATCTACCTAAATTCCTTTATGGGAAATGTGGTGGCCAAGAACTACACCTTCTTGTATCATCATGAAGCACTCCTCACTATTTAAAGAGAGATTTTGGTCTTCACATCTCTGTAAGACTTTCCTAAGATTCTCTAATGCTTCATCAAAGTTACAACCAAAGGTGGTAAATTCATCCATATATATTTTCATGCAGTCAAGTGAGATATCTGAAAATATGTTGATGATTGTTCTTTGAAAGGTTGCAGGTGCGTAGTATAAAAGAAAGGGAATTACTAAATAGGCATATGTCCCCATGAACATGTGAAGGTTTTTTTATCCTAGTCCTCAGGTGCAATTTGAATTTGATTATAGCCACTGAATTCGTCAAGGAAAGAGAAGTATTGTTTTCCTGCAAGCGAGTCCAGCACTTGATCAACAAAAGGCAAGGGTGAATGTTTTTTTCTTAGTAGCAACATTGAGTTCTCTATAATCAATACAGACTCACCATTTTCCTCTCTTCTTGGGCACAATCACCAATGGGAACACCCACTGGCTATCTAATATAGGATAGATAAAGTCTGCATCTAGCAACTTTTGCAGCTCTATTTTGATAATCTCCCTCAAGGTAGGGTTGATTCTTCTTTGTGGTTTCCTGACCGGTTGAAAATTATCCTTGATATATATCTTATGGGTGAAAAGATTGGGGTCTAGGCCTTTCATATCATGGTAATACCATGCAAATTCATTTTGGTGGGTCTTCAACAAATTTATTAGTGACAATTGTTGTTTTTCTCCTGATTTGTTGTTAACATTCAAATATTTTTCCTTGGACACCTATACTTGTGTAGTTAACTCTATCATAGTTGCTTCATTAATACGTGGTACCTTAATTTCATATGGAAGCATTGTGTGGAACATACTTTTTGTCGTAGGAAGTTTATCTGTGGGAAGAGTGGTTGCAGGAAGTCTGTCTGCATAAATAGTGGTTGTAGGAAGATTATGTAGAGTAGACTGAAGTGTCTTCACTGGATCAATAGAACTAGACGCATGAGAGGGTGGAACCTCCTTTATCTCACAATGGTTTTGAATTATATTAGATAACACTTCATCTTCATCTTGAAGCTGCAGGGATGGGCTTCTACCTAACATCATGAGCTGCATCACAGAGTTAGCTTCCTCGGCCTCTTCACCTACATGTGGGCATACAGGATTATCCTCAGCATGGTATGGCTGAGCAGGAGGATAAAGAACAAGATTTTTGGTGTTCCTACCATCAAAAATGATAATGTCACCTGACATACATCTAATATAAGCATCTTTTGTTGCCAACCATGGCCTTCCAAGGATGATAGGATACCCACCTAGTGTAGCTTTAGGAGAAAGAATCATGAAGTCGGTTGAATACTCTCAAGAATCTAGAATCACCACAAGGTCCTCTATTATGTTATTAGGCTTAACAATGGAACTATCAACAAGCTACGGGACAATAGGAGTGGATCTCATACTCACAATGTTTAGTTATTGCAGGATGTCTTTAGTCATAAAATTTATTATTGCACCCAAGTCAATCAAAGGATTCTTTATGTGTGTCCCACTGATAATAACTTCAACCAAAAGACTACCTGGATCATTGTACTTGGGGATAGTCAATTTTCCAAGCATGATGTCAGCCAGTTGTCCCACTACATGAACTGTAGTTGGGTCTTTCTTTTTCCTACCCAGCTTCTTGAGGCATGCTTCTTTGATTGCTTTTCCATATATAGGGACATCTTTTATGGCCTGGAATAGGGGTATCTAGACACATATATGCTTCATCTATTCTAGAATGTCAAAAGTGGTGTCCTCCTTGTTTTCCTTATGTTTGGAAACTTTCAATCTCTAGGGAATGGTGTTTCTTGTGCCATTTGTTTGGCTAGAACCAGTTTAGGATTTGTAGGTACACCAAATTGAATGGGAACATTCAAAGGTTCTTCTTCTTCCACAAGAAGCTCAGTGATGATCTAGGTGTGGAAGGAGTTGGCAGAGTGATTCTTGAATGCAAATGTATGTCACTTAAACTCACAACATATGCAGGAAATTGATTTGAATCAACAAAGTGTATAGGTTGTTGTTGTGGTTTATTATTTGGGTTAGGTGTGGGATGAGATGGTAACTGAGTGGGTTTAGGAACATTTGGTTTGGGATTGGTAGGGGGATGCATGATAGCAAGTTGTTGGGGTTGAGAAGGTGGCTACATGTAACTACTTGTTTGATTTTGGCCACTGTTGTCCACCTCTCCATGGGGATGCTTGTTTCCAGTTTCCTAGAGGTGGCTACCAAGGTCCTTGAAACTATTGCCGATTCCCTTGAGGTGCAAAATTTTGATAATTGGGCCAAGCATTTGGAGAGTTACCCCAAGACTGTGGTGGATATCCTCCATAGTTGGATGGACATGGGGTCTACCACTGGTTACCAGATGAGTAGGAATTAAAATATGGACCAACAAAAGATAGGGGATTTGGTGGCATACCTTGTCTTGGAGCTCATGGCCTTTTATGTGCAACAAAGTAGACTTGATCTTCCTCAGTTTGGATTGGTTTGAACTTAGGTGGAACTTTCTTGTTGTCAATGTTAGCTACCATCTTGCATCTACATTCCTTCTTCTTTTGTCTACAATGAGGGCAATATTCTATCAACATTGCCTCTGCCTCCTCATGTTTCTTCTTGGCCTGAAGTGTATCCAGATGAGTAGCTAGATTTTTTATGATATCCTGCTTGAAATCTGCTAGCAAATGAGTAATCCCCATCCTTGAAACTCCACTAGTGGATGACTTACCCATAGAGGATTGGTAAGCTCTCCTTTTCTTTGAGGTTGCCCTAGAATAGTTTTGGAATATCTTCTTAATATCCTCCCAAGGAACTTGAGTGACATCTCCTCCTGTCATCAGGTCTAAGAAATCAGTGCAACTTTCATTAATTCCTCTCAAGAAAAGTAGCTTCTACGAGTATTCATTGAGTGTATGGTGTGGAGATTTTTGCAAACAAAACAAAAACCTTGAAATGAAATCATTTAGGCTTTCATCTTCCTTTTGTTGCATTATAAAAATGTCTCCTCCTCTCATATCATTGCCCTTGCAATACTCTTTGTATTTCTCAAGGAACTTAGTCTTCAAGTCCTCCCAAGTCTCCACAATATCATTTCCAAGGTTCATAAACCATCTTAATGTAGCTTCTTTCAAAGTGGTAGGAAATAGCTTAAGCTTATGGGCATCAGTGGTATAGTCATAGCTTCTGCAAAGTATGTCAAATTCAAACACGAATGTATCGGGATCTTCTATGACAAGCCCATAGAATTTAGGAAGTACTGAAGCATGGATATTTTTTAGGTTGTCTACTTCATTTTATTGAGCAATGGGAAAAATAAAAATTTGGTTGGTTCTGCTTATTAGGCATGTTTCCATTTGCATCAGCCATGCCTGCTTGATGAAGTTCCAAAGTAAAGGGTTCTTCAACTAGATTTTTATCTTCAAGTGAAACTTCAAAATTGGTTAAGTCATGAAATGTATCACCAAAGGGATGTGGCTCTTTTTCGTCTTCGTTTCTGGGCAGATTTGGAAGCTCCACTAGCTAAAATGGTTTTGGATTATTAGGAATGAATCTCCCCTAAGAATTTATTCTTCTTCTATGCATGTGGTATCACTCAACATCAGTCAACTCACACAAAGAATTTGTAAAAGAATAGTGGATAATAACTTCTAAATACTAAGAGAAAACTCTAGAAAATACTACAACAAAAAGAAAACTAGCAATGGCTTCAAATAACTCCCTAGTTTGACACCATCCTCGAAAACGTTGCCAAAAAATTCAGCCTCCTACAATGATCTTAATAACTAAGTCATTACAACCGTGATTAAAATATTGGACATCTAACCTGAATAGCCATTTTAACCATCATGAAGGTACATTTAAATTGTCAACCTAGGGACGGGAACTTGAAATGGGTCAGCATAGTATGTGCACTAGGAACTTCAAATTAGTCATCTTCATTCTACAACTAAGAAAGATTCAATACTAAAAGTAAATTTCATGGAAAGGAACAAAGTAAATGTTGAACATCACTCATCAATAGTTGAACATGCATGACAAGAATGAAAACCTAAACAAAAAATAAGGAACTACTTTGTCTGCTTTGGCTACAAGAATAGTCACATAATGGAATTCTAGTGGCTGCAGGAATAGTCAGCTCCAAATTCTAAAATAAGTACTAAACAAAAACTAATAACTAATCTAACTAAATTAAGGAATGAATTACTCACCAAGTTTCCCCCCTTGGATATGTATCCTCTAAAACTAATGTAAACTCAAATGCTCAATTCACAACTTCATCTTATTCATTTGGAAAGGCAATTACAAAAGAGTAGAATGTTTGGAAATTCTTAGTAAACTATCAGATACATTATCATCAACTTGGTAACCTTCAAAATCTCGAACTCTCAAAGAAGGAGAATCTGAACCTTATTTATCCAACCCACTAAATAGGGCAATCAACTCCCACTAACTGGGAGGACACCATTTAGGGAAAGTAGAGAAAAGAATGGAGGGCAGCTACACATCAAAGGAATCTAGTCAGACATGCAAGTCCAAACGTAGATTCAATCACTACAGTAATGCCCACAGTTTCTCAACATCGTGCAAGATCAATATAAGGCAGTTACATGTGGCTATCAAGGAGAATCTTCGCCATCATTCTCCAATTGACCTTTGAACACCTCCTTAGTAATGACCAGTTGGTGGCTGCATTCCTCAAATTAGCATCTTTAGGTGCATCTACATGGCAATGTTAGTATGCATAATAATTGCACATCTAAAACCACCTTAAAGAACATTCATCAACCACATGCAAAATTAATATAGATAGTTTGCATAATAGCTAATGTCATTAAAATTGGCAGAAATGGAATTAAACCCAATGTCTATGGTTTGAGGGAAACATTATAAAAATACCAAAATTCAATTATCAAAGTCCATGTCAACTTCAACAAATAAACTATGGATTCTACCCAAATTAAGACAAAAAATTAGGCTCATCAAACATTGTACAATCCCATATGTCCCATCATGGAATCATAATATATATTATTATAACCAACTTTCCCACTAAAATGTGACCTATTTAACATGTATAGGCATATGTTTGTCCCATCTAACATGACCCCTTCAACATGTATAATAAAATTTTCTTGTTATTCTGGACGTTGGTTTGTTCTTGTACTAGGTTATTACAATAGTTTTTATTGTAGAGTTCCTATAGCAGTTTTTAGCAGATTTACTATAGTAGTTTTGAATGAGAGTTTTTGTTTTGTAGTTGCACTTCATCCACACTCACCTCACTGCCTATAACCCTTGTGCATACTACCATGACACCTTTCTCAAGCTTATGTCCCCCAGATTGACACTTAGACCAAGCTGAATCTAGTTATTAATCCATCCTATTCTTTACTCCAATTTTGGCCTATCAAAAATTATCATTTAAAAAATTGGTGTTCAGAATGATTTTTTTTAGCTTTAACTTGTCTTTCTTTCCTTCCCTATCGACATGGATCTTGGAGGATATAGGGTGATGATCAAGGAGAGAGGAGGGGGTTACTTTGATCCTACAACCCTCGCTAATTTTATTGAAGTTGAAGTAATCCTTATTGGCATAGAACCTATATAATCTACAATAAATCCTTTTAGTTCTTTTTTAGTAGTTACACCAGGTAAACCAAACATTTTGAATTCCTTTCATGTCACCTTCAAGTGGGTCGAAAAGATTGAGTTTGTTCTTCATTTTGAACTAGAAGTGATTTTTATTATCTTTCCACTCCATTTCAATTCCACCAATTTTATCCTCTCTATTCTCTATCATATTAAAGTAGCCTCCCACTATCTAGGGGAGATCTGGAAGTTCACACATCCATTTCCAGAGTTTAATTCTTCCCCAATGATCATTTGTGGCATAGATTGAACACAATCCAAACTTTCTATTATTTTTCTCAATCATATTCCAGACTGCTCTATTGCATGGGGAGAAACCATGATCTGTCCCATATAATGCCAAATTATTTGAAACCAAAATGACCACGCCACCTCTTCCTTTCTCATGATTAGTGTAAATTTTTTTATCATCTTTCCAAATAAATCTAAGGTTTGTTTCTAATATGAAACCTAGATGGATTTTTCTTCTTGTAGGAAAACAACATCCTTATAGTGTATCGGATTTAGGTATCTTATAATTACATATTTCTTGTCCAAGGACTCTAGTCTCCTAACATTCCAAGATGTATAGTTAATATCCATGTAATTTAACCATATTTGTTGTCTTTAGAATTATTAAATCTTTCAAAACGTTTAGGGATTCTACCTTCCTTATCTATTATTTTTGACACTGGTTCATTTTCTTCCCTATTTATAGGGCTTCTTTTCTTCTTTCTAATATGTATCCAACCTTTTGATGATTGGCCATTCTCTTCCTCATTTAGAGTTACAATTTCAAGGAAGTCAAGAGGTACAATAGATTTAGAGACAACTAATATGTATCCAAACTCCATACTAGGGGAGTTTCTTTTTGTGGTTAAATATTGTTCACTATTTACTCTATTTGTAAGTATCTCCCCACTTCTCATAATTTTAAATTCATTTTCATAAATAAAAAACAGAGACAATCATTCTACTAAAATCTTATCTAAGTTATACTTTTTATCTTCTTCCATCATTCTTTCAGATTTTATTTCATTTTCATTATGAACTTCTTTATTTTTCAATTATATTCAACTAGAAAGGATTTATCAGCTTCTCCTTTACTGCCTTTGGTTTACCCCTTCCCTACAACTAGTCCATATTTATTTATAGGTTTAAGTTTTCTATTTCAAGCAAGCATGTGACTAGCAATGAATTTTTAAATCCAAATTTATTGGTTTCATCTTTGTTATTATTCATAATACTCTTTTGGTTCGAACTGTCCAAAATTAAATCCTAGGACATGTTATTATGTTATCTTTTTTGTTTTGGGTACTATTGTGCATTTTGCACACGTCTTGTGAAATGGGGACCCTTGCCTCCTGATCAACCATTCTCCACAAACTTCAAAGTAGATGATTAAAATCGTTAAGTGTCTAAAAGGAAAAATCATGTTAACCTCATAGAAATTTTACGAATTTGGACTCAAAATCCCATCAAGTGGGAATGTCTTTGCAAAAATCCCTCCACGGGATTTTGTTGAGCCCATGCCAAATTTTATAGCCTAAGCACTAATGGATTTTGCATGAGTGGATTTTGTTTGTCATTTTTTGCATGAGTGTAAATGGATTAAAATATTTTCCAAACATTAAAAGCTTTAAACATTCATTCCCCACATGCCTAAACTAAGTTGAACCAAAATTAGCTAAGTATTGGAGATTTGTGGGAAATGGCTTATGGAAAACCCTTTGCAGATTTCCACCTGTGGGTTTTTGTTGTCCTAATGCCAAGTCAACTAGCATCTGCAATGAACTAGCCTACAACCTTGTGGCATTCACATAGCTCTAGCATGTAAACACTCAAAACCTACAAAATGTCAAGAATGGTCCCAATTTTCCAAATTTAGTAATTTTTCTCTAACATTGGATGTTTTAAAGATGATTTTGAATATAGTGATATATCTTTTGATCAAACTAACCCATTTTTCATCACTTGATCGACACAACTTATTACACATTATTAATGCAAGTTATATGGAAAAGAGTGAGAAAGCAGGAAAGCCCGAGAAAGCAGAGAAATAAACCAAAATGAAGTATTAATTTCACAACATCGAGGTCACCTCCAACATTGTGTCCACCTTGGACAAGAAATTTGATACCAACCTTGGGCATGTAAACATTGATGAGTTCCAAGAGTGCACCATCACCAACACGAAAAATGATATGGCTAGGAGAATTAGGAAAAGTGGCATTGCATTAGCTATTGGTTTCTCGCCTTCTTCGATCAAACCTGATCTTATTCATGGATGTGGATAATTCTAACACAAAGATTCTTGAAGAATTGAATCATCTAAAGGATGGGTGATTGTTAACTTGTCACCTCCATCTATTGCAAGATTCTTCAGGATCCCTTCCTTTGCAGAAATGGAGGTGTGTTCAAAGGAGTATGCTCTTAAAATGTTGCAAACAAATCCCACTGGTTGCCTTCAAGTAATCAACAAGAAGTGGATGCACACCCCTCAACCCAATGCAAGAAAGCTTCCTAAGAAGTTTTATAGAAGTGATTTTATGGTGGAAGTGAATTATCTAGTCACATTGTTGAGCATGATTAAGGACTCCCCACTTTTAATGTATTTGAAGAATGGATGTACTACTTCATTGAGGAGATATTAAGGGGGAAATCAAGCTTCATTGGGAAAAGATGATCAACAATAACATCCAAGACCAGTATGTATCACTCAAGAAGACAACCGAGTTTTATATGACCTCCTACATTGTTTATTTGCTAGCAACCAACTTTCCCTACTATAGACATGGAAAATATACAATTCGATCCGACACACTGGATCTTGATTTACTAACACCATTTCATCCTGAATCATCTCCTTTGCTAGTCATTTAATCGAATAATCTATATTTGATTAAATTCATCGCTCTTCATCTCTTAATTAAATAAATCAACTTTATCTAATTAATTCATCATCTTCTGTTAATTAAATAAATCAATTTTATTTAATTAATTATGTAAAACTCCTTTTAATTAAATAATTCATTTTATTTGATTAAATCCCTAAAGTATTCTTATTAAATTGAATAAATTAAACATTATTTGATTTAATCTAACCTTATCCCCTTTAGTTAAATAAATCAAAATCATTTATTTAATTAAACCCTTCCTCTCAATTTGATTTAAATCAATTCATCAATTTAAGTCAAAATTGTCAAATCATCTAATCCTTCATTAAATTAATCAAAATCTTGATTAAGTTAATCCTTCTCACTAAAATCCTCTAGAGAATGCAACTTGCACAATAAATCAATTACTTTGATTTATTTAATTCTCTATTTTCCCTCACATGGCATCAAAAGGGAATATTCCCTCAAGTTTGAATTCAAAAAATGCAAGTGGATGGGTACTTCCAACAAGGAATTCAATCCTCTTAAATGTCCTTGTACATTGATCCAAGTGACATTAACTCCTCTCTTCTCTCCCCCCAAATTTCAAATTCAAATTTCAAATCTCCCCCTCTTTGGCACATTGACCAAAATGTGCTCATTCCTCAACCATTCACATCTTGACAAGTGGCACTTGGCCATTGGATGTTGAATGGTCCCACATTCATTAAACTCACTCATTCTTCCAATTTTAAATCTATAAATGAGAGACTTTTCCTCTCATTCTATCATCCAAAACTTGCGTAAACTTACTCTACTCAACTTCATCCTCAATGCAAGATCTTAGCTAGGTTATTGCAGGTTTTCTCAAGAACTCATCTTGTTCTTCATCAACAAAGTGGATCAAATCATCAAATCTTACAAAGGAGTTTGGAAAGGGTTGATTTCGACACATCAATTGGCACCAAATCCCCCATGGGATCAAGATTTTGCATACTTAATTAGGATTTCATTGCTTTCTTTGTTCATCTTTTCTTCATTTTCATTTTTCTATTTTAAGTTTTGTAAATGGATTTCATGGGGAATCTTTGTTTTACCTTGCATTTGATCTAATATTGTGATTGTTTGCTTTGTTTATGCAAGTATGAAATTAGGGTTCACACCTACAAAGGCCTGATTTGCAAAGGGAATCTAGGGACAAGCCCCGATGATTGCATCATTTATGAATACTACCCATAATTGCAATACTAGAATTATAAGAGGAACTATAAGAAGGTGAATGATGCCTTCATCATGCACATAGTTAGATCCTTGGTAGGCGACTTTGGAAATGTAACGTAATACTTGGCCAAAGGGATGGTCAAAAGCTTCGGTTATTAGTTTTTCCAATTCCTAAAATTTACATACTTCAGAATTGAAGGCTTCTTTGGTGCCTTGTATAAGTTGTATAGGTACCAAAAAAATAGGATGGTGTTGTTAAGGTTGACACAATAGCTAGGTGCTTCACTCCAATTATTGCAATCAAATCATCAATATGAGGTTCCATATCACATTACTTTGGGAAGAGCACTATATTTGTGTCCCTCAACAATATCTACCAAAAGTTTAGATAAAGAGATTCAATAATTAGGTTTACTCTTTCATACCACACGGGGAAATGTAGATCCCTTGAGAAAAATACAGAAACAAGTTGGGAAACAACATGGCCACCAATGACATATAGAGGATTTCTAGCCAAAATGTGAAGATGATCATGAGGTCCGAAAAAGGGTGTACATGAGGATATCTTTGGAGTTCATCCTAACTTTAGATTTATAAACTGTCCTTGATCAGTTAAAAGAAGATGATGATGGATTGGACAAAGAATCCTACAATAAGGTGGACCTATCCTACAAATGGATTGGACAGGGCAAGAAGAAACTAATATCAATGTAGTCACCCATCTGGTGTTGCTAAGTACAAATAAGTGGATTGACACATAAGTTACACAATTGGAGAAGAAATTGGTGGAACTCACCTACGGTGAGTGGGAGTGAGCTCAAGCCTAGGAGAGTGATGATGATGAGAAGATAAATGATAAAGGACATGAGGAAAGTACCGCCAAGGGAAGCTCATGAAGAAAGGGTACAATATTTCCTCCTACCACCTGATTTTGAAAGATAAAGGAGATTCAAGAGAGGAAACCAATTGAAAATCTTGAAGTGTATGAAAGGAAAAGTGTTGAGGATCATAGGCCCATTTCTAAGAAGATGAAGAAGGTCAGAACTATTGTAATAAATACTATTAAAGAAGAACCATCATTTCTAGAAGAGGAATCCTAGGTTCAATCCCTCATTCATCCATCCTCATTGCCTTATTCCACTACACCACTTTCCTCTTCTTTTGTTCCACCTCCATTAACCATGTCTTCTCCACCTACCATGAATATCTATATCCACCTTCCTTCCTTTTCTCTTATCTCTGCAATCTTGGTTGAATATTCTTTGTTGGCTACATCTTCTCCTTCCTCCTCCATGATTCCACCTCCTCAACCCACCTTCTCTACACTATTGCCTACCCTCCCTTCCATCCCACCTTTTTCTCCTTCTACCACTCTACCTGAGACTTTTGTTTCATATTTGAAGAACATGCCAAAGGAATTGTCAAAGTTGTTATCTCAAGATAATAGGATTCTTGTGGCTCAAATTATCATTGCTCTTCCCACTGCTCCTCCTCCTCTTGTTCTTGAGACACCAAAGATGGAGAATGTTGGAAATATATGGGAAGAGATGCAACAACAAGAGAGGGAGAAGCTCAAATATGCAACTACTATTGATGAAGAATCTAGAGTGTTTGAGCATAAAGAATACACTGAAGAGCTAGGTGAGGGCTTCAAAGTTGTAGAGCCCAAAGGAGGTGAAACTGATGAAGACGGAGAAATGGAAAAAGGCCTCAAGAGAGGATAAAATAGAGGAATTTTATGAAGAAAGGCCACATGAAGAGGAAGAGGCCCCAAAAGATGATAGAACGAGGGATGCACAAGAAGAAGAAATGATTGAAAGGAAAGAAGAAGATAAGAGAGAAAAGGAAGTAGATATTGATTATGCTTAGCACAGGAAGATAGAAGAAGAGAGAATCAAGAGGACAATTAAGGAGGAGCATGCTGATAAAATAGAGATGCAACAAGAAGAAAAGAAAGAGAAGTTGCTAACATATGAGAATGTTGCCATGTCTTCGACAAAGTAGACGTTTGCTCCTACTTCATTGGAATAATGGATAAAGGAAAAGGCTCTTGTGGTACATGACCCCATAAATCACTTTGAGGCTATCATGGCCCGGTCAATCCAATAGCCAAAGGAAAGGAAGAAAGAAAAAGTTAGGTCACATATCACCAAGGATGCCTTGGGATCATGTATTGTTCACATCACTACCCCAGTTGTGGGCAAAGATGTTACAACTATATTGCCCTCGAAGTAAAATGTGACTTTTGACCCCACCAACAGAGCATAATAAAACAATGAATTCCAAGGGTCAATGACAACCATTCTGAATAGAATGGATAAAGATCACACCACAAAGAAAGAATTAAAAGCATAAGTGGTGGAGTTGACTACCTTTATCCAACAGTTGGTGAATCCGGGGTAAGATATTCCTGCAAAGGTCTCTACTCTCACAATCATGTCCAAGGAGGAAGTGTAAAGTAGAAAGAATGAAGAATTGGACTAATTTCATTGTAGATTGGATCAATTATGCCACTAATACAGGGGATAGGGTATTCGACGTGGGAGTGGAAATGTACAATAATTATTTGATTCTGAAGGAGGTTGTTGATAAGGAGACTAAGTACTACACAACTTTTTTGAAGTACTATGAGCTCACTTGCCCAAAGCTGCAAGTTATCAAAACTTTGTCTGCAAAATTTTTGGAAAGAGAGCACATTTTGACTAAGGATGAAATAAAGCAGCCTGAATTTTGGGCATATGCAATTGATTTATGCAAGGGAATCCTTTCTAAATTCTTACTAGAATTGAAAATAATTTTTGATAGAATTAAAGATTTGTTATTTAAGTGTGATCAATTTTTTAGGCTTATGGTCAGTGTTGCAATCTTTGCGGAGATTGAATGATGCAACAGTTAAAAAAGATTAGAAAACAAGGATTCAAAGGGGATCTTTAGATAAATTAGATGGGGACTTTCTGGACATGGCTTCTAGAGTATTTTTTAAGTCAGAAGAGCTAATCAAGTAGAGGAATACATGTGTGAGCCTACATAAGGAATTGATGGAGGAGTACAAGATAATCACCTTCAAGATCAACATATCTTAGCTTCCACCACATCAGTGGTTAGTGGGGGCATTAAATAATTTTAAAAGTAATTTGTAAAAGAGAAAAAGGCTAGAAATAATATAATAGATGATAAATATCTATAAAATTCTAGCTAGAGGATAAATTTAGTTACATCGAAGTGTGTGTAGCCAATTTTGGGAGGATTTTATAGAATATTTTTAAACATAAAATATGTTGGAATATTTTACATTCTCCTAGGTTCACATGTGATTTTATCTTATATTAGGAATAATTATAAATGTATTTAATGCACCCCAAAACCTAAGAGAATATTAAATCTTGGCCATTGGTGTTGAGATGATCTCCACCATTGATTTTGTTGAGCTCTTCTATCAAAGTAAACCCCCTCTCATTTGAAGGGTGGAAGAGAATTATTGTAATTTTGGAGTAATAGAAGGCATTGACGTGTTGGTGACTCTCCTTTGTTATTTCTAAATGTATGCATGAATCCATATTCCATGTTTTATTTCAACATTATTAGTTTGTGTTCATCTTTGATAATGGCAGATTGTTAAGGTATTTCAATAAGCTTCATGCTCACACCTTTTACAATTTTTTTATTGTAGATTGTAGTGTAAGGTTAGTTTGAGTTGATTTCATGTTCTTAAGTTCAACTGTGAATGCCTATGCTTACTTGTATGGATATTATAGTTTGAAAACCTGAAGTTTCCCTTAGAAGATTACACTATCTTCATGGTATTCTAGGCTAGTCATTGGTTAAGAAAAGATTTTTTTATTGGGAGTTTATTTATCTGAAGCATCTTCCATTGTTGCAGTTGTCCATAAGATTTCATACTCAGGTTTTCTCTCAAACCTTCCATATTTTACAATTTCTTTATAAATTTGAGTTAGTTTAAGATTAAAGCATCACTCAAGTTGTTATATATTTATTTTGATAATAGGTTATTTTCAGATTGTTGTTCTAAAAATATAGCTAGGGTTTTAGACAATCGTTAGAATTTGTGAACCATTATTTTAGTCCTGTAGGCTTCCATTCTTTGTAACCATAAATTCCCTTTGTGATACCAACAATCACATCAACTACTGGGCTATTTTTTGCATAGTCAAGGCTTAACATTTAGAACCTTGGGGTTATTTTTTGAAGATTTTCTATAGAAAGTTGTCTTTCAAGAGAGATAGAACACTTGTGCTTTATTTGTGTTGTGTAGTGCAAAAACACTCATCAATAGGCACAACAACCAAATAGTATTAGGAATAATCTTATCTATTTATTCATCCTTTTTTTATATTCAATTTCTTACAATTGTTATCTTTCACAAAATCTTCATTCACTTTTCTACTTGACTACATTTCTTCTGTATTTTAATGCTCATGGATATTTCATGAACACTATTATCATGCTCATGATTATTATTGTGCATATTAATATGGCTATTATTTTTATGCGGGAATTATTTTCAATTCCTTATTCATGATATGTTATTTTTATTGTGCTTATTTCCATATAAATATTCTCTAAAATGTCTTTGTGATCACTATTGTAATGCTTAGAAGTTGGTTTAAAACTTTGTTGCATAGCACTTAAGTTTGGGCCATTACTTTTTATATTAAGTTTACTATGATCCTTTTCTATGTTCTTCCCATTTTGGTTATTAATGAATTCAACCGATTCACTATTTTATTTAACTTCCTTTGTTTCTTTATCAATGATATATTCTTTAGGATTAATAGATTTTCTAATTTCCCCTCCATTTGGGTACTCACGATTGGAAACACTATCATGTTTACAATTACCTTGCATATACAATGTTAGTGGGGATTCTGATCCCAAAATTTTACTTGGTCTATTCTTATTTTCCAAATTTACCTTTGTAATTATTTATCTCATTCATGTGTAACTAATTGTTGTGCATTCTTATTTCCTTCACTGCTTGTCCGTGAGGAGAGTTACTTACCTTATTCAAGATAATCACATTATGTGTATTTCCCCTGATCAGATTTCTTTATAGGTCTAATTTGATCCTTTCACCTTTATTCTCAAGAGGATTGGGGATTACAACCCCCTTATTGTTACGTTATGTTCCATTTCCTTTATGCCTAGAGGCTTGCTAATCTCAGAATTTTGGATAATCTCAACCCCGTTATTACATTTTCCTGCTAACTCACATTCAATTATTTTGTTTCCTTTGTGTCTTTCACCATCTAGGGTTTCCTTGTATACCTCTATTTTTCTAGGATCCAGGTTTACAACATACACATTTGTATTCTTAGGAGCGGTTTTAGGGTTTTCCTTGTATCTTTTTAGAATCGGGTAATTTCTCCTTCGGTGTCCTTCTTTCTTGCAAAGAAAATATGCCTTCAGGCCACTGAGGATTTCAATCCCACAAGATTTATTTCACCCAAATCAATGTCCATTACCTTTGGGATGTCAACCCTTGGTTTTATTGACATTAAAATTCTTGCATCCATATGTAATATAGTTACATTAGTTTTCTCTACTTTCGGTACCCTATCAAAATGGGTGATAACTTGTGGAAAAAAGCTCTAGACAATTGTAGGGATACATTTTTTTACAATCATCCACCTTGGGTAGGATAGGGTGAGCACCTCATCATTTATTAGATTTGGGGACCATTCTACTGCCCTAAAGACCACATTTCCTATTGTCCAATATTATTTGGATATAATTTTTTGTGTCCCATTATCATTGAAAAAATTAAGAAAATCTCTTTTTGAATCCTTCTACAGAAAGAAAAGTAGAACCCTAATTTTTTTACCAAATGTTTTCAAACCAACTGTCTAGATGTTTTCTTGAAGGAACCTTTTTGCAATCTACTATTGCAAAAAAAATTGCAATATTTTTTAATCTATTTGCTTCATTATTAATTGTAACCATCATCTCAGTGTTGGAGGAAATTAGGATTTATTTTTTGGGTCGAAAGGTGAGTATGTACCTTCACTCTCATTGCCTTGTCTCTTTTCAATGCATTCTTTTACATTTATTTGGAAGAAGCCAACATTTTTTGGAGATCTTCGTTATGGATCCTATTAGGGTTTCTCGATACGATTTCATCCTCCCATTGTTTGAGATCTCCTTTGCTTTACAAGATTTATCATGGGTTCGCTCTTGTATACCCCCTCCATTGTTATATATGCAAGCACTACATAAGGGTTTCAAAGACTAAAGATAAAATAGAAAAATATTGGTGTTGGTTGTCATTGATGTCAACACTTGGGAAGATAGTTGCATATATTTGTGAGATTGTTGTTTGGTTGCCATTGATGTAACCACTCAGTTTCGGTTGTCATTGATGCTTGTAGTTTGGGTTGTCATGCCTTTAATGTTACTAAATTTTATGGTTGATGCCATGCCTTTGATGTTGTCAATGTTCATGGTTGGATGTCATGCCTTGTTTGATGACAAGTAAGATCTATTGAGTATGGTTGTTATCAAAAGAGATGATATCATGATGATACATTAAGATGAGGATTAGAAATAATGCTATAGTTGGAGAGATGTTTTTATGGTCTCTAGTATGTTGTATTCCTTCTCCTAATGTTCTTGAGGAAGTTGTTGTGCCTTCTACACACGCGTCTCATTCAGATCGGTGATGCCCTCTTTCTATTTCACCTTCATCGGGTCAATTTGCCTTTGCTTCGATTTTTGTGCCCTTATTTTTGAGCTTAGGATAGTCACATGCTTAAAATATACTAAATACATCTTGGTAAAATTCATCACTCAAGTTTTGAGAAGTTTCAAGCTCTTGCAAAAATTGACTAGTGGGTTTTCGTTCTTCGGGAGCCACTCCATCCTTTGTTGTATATGGGTCTTCCATTGAGGGTTTCTCTAAGTGGACTTCCGTAATCGGTTCATTGCTTCTAGCAACATTCCTCCTAATTTTACCACAACAAAATTTCCACACTCGGGCTTCACATTTAACTTTTCCACTCAGGTCTTCACCCGACGTCCTCTATGGGTTGAGTTTCTACATGGCCACCTATCGCACCCCTACTATACCTACAATAAATACTAGCATTAATGCGGGGTTTGCCTATAAATATGCCTCTATTGAGTTGTCATTTTCACCCCATTTTTAAAACTTAAAGAGCGAGAGGAGCATCCGCGTGCACAAGAAGAATTTGGGGACCTAGGTTAAAGTTGCTTCCTTCACTCACACGACTAGAAAGTATGTGTCTGTGCTTTCACTCAATTATGTAAGATTAAATTCATTTGAAGGGTTTGTGTCTAAGGTTTTTAGCAGCTAACAATTTAAACCTTGGCTTGACATAGAGTTGGGTTAAGTCTTAAGACATACAAAATGCTTTGCAGGTTTTCAATTAAGCAAGAACATTCATAAAGTACCATTTAAGGCGACTAGAACAATAACAACCCTAATCCATCAACTCACTGAGAAAAAAATGAATGGTAAATTTTAGAAGTTTTGCAAGGTCCCATCCACAAGAATTGACTTCTCCATGGTCATGACTAACGACCCGCTCCACACCAATCATTTCCTTGCAGATTCTACCCCTATCATGACTTTAAACCAAATGTATCACCAAATTGATCAAACCTTAGGACTTATCCAAGACTATTGTGCATAATTTTGGAGGTGGACAATGGCCTCTCATCAATGTTCCTAGTGGCTAACCTAACACAACCTCATGTTTCCCACACACAATTATTGATGTTGAGAATCTTCAAGGTTGAAGCCTCTACAGGCACTATTTTATGAGTCCCCACATGCAAAAATCCACATCTCCTCGAACATTGGCAATAGAAAATGCCTCACATCCTTCTAGCTTGTGGGTCCCACATTCCTTTCTTATCAAAAATGAAACTTTGAGCCAAGTGATGAAAACTTCAAGTCAGAACACCATTGTGGGTCCGCCTCCACAGACCGTTGCCTATGGAGGATTTCCTTGCCTCAACCATTACTTAGTAGCAAAACCCTATTGCCTTCCTACCTTACGGACCCTGCACTCATCAAAAACACCCTCTATAATAAAGTGCATAATTGATAAAAAAAAAATTACAAGTCAAAATGTTACAACGGGTCCACTCGTGCATACTGCTATCCGTGGAATGAAACCCATCTGAAGTTGTTGTATAATAGAAAAGACTCAATATAAATCCACCTCATGGCTTCCACAACATGTAAAATGATAATGTTTCCAAGTGGGGCACGTAGACATACTTTCCTCCACATGCTAAAGGGAATTTAAACAAAAATTGGCCAAGTAAAATACCATTGCGGGTTTCACCTTATGGAACTCTACTTGCGGAATGCCACTTTCCTTTGGCCATCTCCTAACAAAAAAAATCTAATGACAGTCCCACTCATGGCTTCTGCATCACCAATCCCCACATGAAATAAAAAGAACACTTTATACAAGGGGAATAATTCCAAGGGATTACACTATGGATGTCCTCACACACTTAATATTTTTGCACTAAATTCACTTGTTGTTTAAACCTTGCAAAAGTTTACACTCAAGTCACCGCCTACAAAATTTTGTCTTCCCTATGTTGTTCCTAACGACAGTCACCCTAATGGCTTTCGTTGGGCGAAAATCCGCACCTCTAGACCTACATTTCTACAATATTCATAATTGAGCTTAAAATGGAAAAGTATGATGAATGTAATGCTCTTTTAAGGATATGTGAATGCATCTAACAACACATTGTTATGTTTTAACTAACACTTTGCATTCTTGATCTATCAAAGCACTTACTACACCTTTTCTATGCAAGATTTTATGGAACTAACTGAGAAGCCAACAAAGAAGGTTGATAAAGGAAAGAAGATTGCAAGAACACCAAGAGGGAAAGAAGAGAAGATGCAAATGAAGTACGAGTTCCATAGGGTCGAGTGCACCTCAAAGATCACCTCCAAATAGAATAGGGTCACTGACACAGAATTGGGACACGTCAATATTGATGAATTCTAATAAAGGGTCATGGTCAACCCTAACACAGAGTAAGCCTTGAGAATTAAGAAGAGTGGACTTGCAAAGGCGGTAGGCTTCCCTCTAGCCATAGTTGATCCAAAATTTGATTTTGCTTGTTGGTAATGCTATCATGCTTAGACTCAAAGAATAATCACTATTGATGGGAGGGTGTTGGCAGATTTGGCTCCCTAGTCTATTGGGAAGACATTTGGAATTCCCCTATTTGATAAAATGGAAGATTTTGACTTGAATGTCTGGAAGGAAGATCCTACAGGTTGCAAAAGAACTATCAAACAAACATGATTGCATGATAAGAGGGGTAGTGCCAACAAGGTGCCCCAAACATTGTATAGGAGTGAATTTGTAGAGGAAACCAATGACTCGATTACTCTCCTAAGAAGAGTAATGGACCCCCCCACTTCCTCAATCTTTGAGGAGTGGATGTTCTATTTTATTGAAGAGATCTTGAGAGGAGAGGTTGAGTTCCACTGGGCCAAGATTATTAGTAACAACCTACATAATCAATTTGTCATAGTGAAGAATACTTCAGAGTTCTACATGACCTCCTATATGGTCTACCTCTTGGCAGTAAAGTTCCCTTACAAAGGATTAGATTGCATTGGTACATTGGGAACAAAGAATGAGCAGCTTAGGGTGTATGATTGTTATCCACAACTTCAATATAAGAATTTTAAGAAAGATTACAAGAGGTTTAATGATGCCTTCATTAGGCACATCATTCAAACCTTGGAAAGAGATTACCATAGAAGGATGTCACATAGTGCCAAGGTAGTGGTAAAAATTTTCATGTATTGGTTTATCTAATTCCCCAAGTTCACATATATTAGAGCTAAAGGATTCTTAGGGTTCTCGTATCAGCTGCCTCGCTACCCCAATGATAGAATTATCTTGCTAGAACTTACTCGGTAGTTGTAGACTGCCCACACCCTGTTACACAACAAGCATCGCGTTGGGGTCCCCTACCCAATTACCTTTGGACAAGGGATGTACTCCTACCCTATTGCCCGATGTGAGAAATAATCAGAGAAGGAACTTGAAAAATATAACTTGGAGCTACACACCGAAAGGGGAGGCTTGGATCCTCTTGGGAAATCAAAGAAATAGGTTGGAAAGCAATATGTCCATCAGCCACATATTGAATATTTCTAGGCCAACTGCGATGGCGACCGTAAGGTTCGAAGGTGACATTACATGAGGATGACTACCCAATTTATGAAGTCCATTAATTTGTATCCAATCCATATCATATTGTCGAGGATGACAGTGTCCTCGATGAGAGGTATAATGCTCTGATTGAAATGCCATTACTAGTAATTAATTGGGTAGAACTGAAGGTCACAAACCTAAATATTGTCACTCACCTAGTGGAGCAAAGAACAAAGAAGTGGATAGATGACCAAATAGCCCAACTACATGAAGAAGGCGTAAAGCTGACTTTTGGGGAGCTTAAAGATGAGCTAGAAAGTGAAACGGATAATGGCACTATTATAGGCTCTTCAGGTGAGGCTCCTAAGTCTCCACCTATTACAAGATCAAGGAAGAGAAAAGACACATTAGAGAGGCAGCCCAAGCACAAAGTCTAAATCAAGAATTCAACTGATGGGTAGAGGCAACCAAAGAAAATGAAGAGGATAGGATTCTTTGTTCCTGACATGCTTGTCATCCAAGAAGAGGGGTCTCCACCCCAAGATGAGGAAGAAACTAAACAATCACACTCACCACCACCACTACACTCCCATCGGCCGCTACCACTACCCCATCTCCTTTCACTCCTCAATCACTCCATGTCTCGTCTCTGCCTGTTGTGGACATTTCTGTCCACCTCACCTCTACTTCTTTGACTACTCCCATGGTGGTACTTATTTTTTCTTCCTCCACCACTTCCTCACTATCGTCTTCCTCGCTCATGCCTTCACTAACAACTATTTCTACTATGCCACTTTCATAACACCCCTCACTTTACCACAAACCTTTGCCTTATGTCTACAAATTGTGTCACCTCAACTCTCTGAGGTTATCCTAAACCTACAGCTCAAAATTATGCTTATGGTCCAACTAGCTACTACCTTGCCTCTATTGAGAAAATGTGTCTCAACTTCCAACTTGAAATCACTATTTTAATGACTTGGTGAAATTTTGGTGTTTCTGTAGTTTACCGCCCTATCACGCCTGGCTCTGTTCTTGCCTTGGCGGTATTGTGATGATGGCCCTGACGGTTACCTCGCTACCGCTCATGGTTTGTTCCTTGGCTATGGTGGTCGCGGTTAGCATCTTTCGGTATGCCTTATCGGTCACCACCATACCACAGGCGGTTATGCAACTCACCGCGGTAGCGTGGTGAGACCGCCTATGACTGGGTTTGGCGGTCACCGCCCTACCATGACCAGTCAAGTGACTGACTGTGGTGGCCGTGATATGACCATCAGCAGTCTGGCTGATGGTTATTGCCCTACCGTGAGGTCTCCTATTGGCCCCCACGGTAGCGTGGTACGACCGTCAACGGTCCCACTGATCGGTCACCGCCACACCGCATCTTGTCCGATGAGTGCAGCGGTAGTGTGGTGGTGTCTTCGGTGGTGAGGTGGATGAGCTCGAAGGAGTTTCTAGTGAGCTCGGATGAGATCACCGCTATACTACAAGGTGACTCAGGTAGTGCAGCGGTAGCGCAAGTATGGTCGGTGTGAGCTCGGACGAGCTCAACGCCAAATCGTGAGTTGGTCGATCGAGCTCGGCGGTAGAGCGGTAAGAGCTCGAATGAGCTTGGTTGAATTACCGCCATGCCGTGAGCTAGTCGTATGAGCTCGGCAAAAGCGCGGTAAAGACTTGGAGAGGTCGCTCGAGCTCAAGGCTAGTCTTGATTGAGTTGGACTCAGTGTCAGAAACGGTTGGCAAATGGAATGTGGACACGTGGCTCGATGTCTGAACATTGATTGGATGGAGACCAAAAGAGTAATTGCAGCAGGTGCAGGTCAACTCAAGGTGGGGAACAAGACCCGATTTGGGTGAAGGCATTAATTCTTGGGTGGCTCCATGCAAGAAGATTGGTATGGGAAGATCATGGGTGTGATTGAATCAGAGAAGAATGTACCTTGTGATCGGTGGTTGACTGACAAAATTGAATGCAACGTTTGACTTAAGGAAGTCAATGACATATTGCATGGTATGATTGAGTTCGAGCTCTATGTTTTTGAGAGAACATTGTAACGGTGAAAAAAATATGGAAGTGACTATTGTGAGCTGATCAAAGAAGACTGTAATTTTGTATGTAAATGTTTTGTTACTGTAATACAGATTGTCTGGACTTTGTATGGTGGGGTTTTTACCTAAAAAGGTTTTCCCACGTATATCTTGTGTCAATCTGTGAATGCTAATTTTAGTTATCTATTTTACATGCATGTATTCATCTCAAGTAGTTTTAGAATGTTATTGAACCAGTTTATGCTCTTCTCCTCTGTTGTATTAGTGTTAAGGGAATGTATTCCACACTGTTGGGTCTCTAGATCCATGCCTATTTTTCCCTTCAAGTGGTATCAGAGCTTGGCCAGTTGTGTTATCCTTGTAGGAAAGATTAGTTTTTTGTGCTAATACTGTTTCAGTGGGAGTCTTGAATTACTAAAAATTATTTATGTTTGAGATGGCGAGTACATCTGGTAGAGTAGACATTGAAAAATTCAATGGCAGTAACTTTGAGTTATGGAAAATCAAGATGGAAGACTTGCTTGTGGATAGAGACCTCCGGATTGTAGTGTCTAGAACTAAGCCACAAAGTACAATGCAAGAAGCTTGGGATCTTGCTGATAGAAAAGCAAGAGGTTTGATAAGACTAAGTCTAGCCGATTTTGTACTCCTGAACGTCCATGAGGAGCAGTTTGCAGCTTCATTATGGAAGAAGCTTGGTGACATTTATCAGGGAAAGTCTCTAGTAAATAAGTTATTCCTGAGGAATAATTTGTACTCCTTGAAGATGGAAGAAGGTGCATTTGTTGTAGACCATTTGAACTCGTTTAACATGAGTGTTACTCAGCTAGAATTTGTGGTGTAAAGATAGAGGAGGAGGATCATTGCATGCTCCTATTGTGTTCGTTACCTGATAATTGGGACCATCTTGTGATGGCCATTGGAAGCACTACCACTGCTTTCAAGATGGAAGACATTGTTGCCTCATTGCTATCTAAAGAGATGTGGAGGAAGTCTTCAAAGATGGCCAAAGAGGCTCTCGTTGTTCGAGTTAGACCAAAGGAGAAAGGCGAGAAGAAAGACAAGAAGTCAAAATCCAAATCTGTAAGGAGATCAAAGTCTCCTGGTAAAAAGTTCAAGGTGAGATGCTGGAATTGTGGGCAACCTGGAAATATCCGGAAGGACTACAAGGAGAAGAAGAAGAAGAATGCTTCTGACAACGAATCTTCTCAAAGTAATGCAGATGCCTTCATTGCAGTAGCCTTGAAAACTCAGGCATCTGATGATGTCTGGCTGGTTGAATCAGGTGCTTCTTTTCACATGACGTCCAATAGAGAATGGTTCTCTAAATATGAGAAGTATGATGGTGGAGAGGTGTACTTGGCAAGTGATTTAATGTTGGAGATAGTTGGTAGAGGAAGAGTCAAAATTGAGTTTCCTGATGGGAGAGTCAAAGGTATTGGTGGCGTACTTCACATACCAGGTCTAGCTTGAAATCTTCTCTTTGTCTGTAAGTTAAATAATGCTGGTGTAGAAGTTTATTTTTCAAGTAAGGGATGTAAAATGGCTAGAGGTGCAATGGTGTTGGCTAAGGGTGTTCGTACTGGCACTCTGTACAAGCTATATGCATGTCCTGTTCTTTACAATAGTGCCTCTGTAAAGCCATGCATTGCTACACATGTAGAGAAAGATGAAGACTCTTCTCTGGCTGCAAATGATATGGAGGTAAAACTCCCAGCTGAGAAGACTATGTTGTGGCATCATCGACTTGGTCACATTGGTGAGAAAGGTTTAAAAACCTTGAAGAATAAAAATCTTGTAGAAGGGCTTGATGATTGTAACCTTGAGTTCAACTTTTGTGAACATTTTATCTATGGAAAACAACACTGTGTTTCATTTTATTCTAGTCCTCACAAATCTTCTGGTATACTAGATTATGTTCATTCTGATGTGTTTGGTCTAGTTAATGTTCCTTCATTATCAAAGTCTAGATATTATGTTTATTTTATTGATGATTGTTTGAGAAGGGAATTTGTGTACTTCATCAAAAGTAAATCAGAAGTGTTCAGTCAGTTTAAAGAATTTAAATCTTTGGTTAAGAATCAGACTGGAAGGAAAAAAAAATGTTTGAGAATGGACAATGGTGGTGAATTTTGTTCTGCAGGTTTTGAAAGGTATTGCACTGTTCATGGAATTAAAAGGCACAAGACAATGCCTTATACTCCACAGCAAAATTGAGTTGCTGAAAGGTTAAACAGGACATTGATGGAAAAAGAAAGGAGTATGTTGAGTGGTGCTGGTCTGGAGCAGAAGTTATGGGCAGAGGCTATGGCTACAACATGTTATCTATTAAATAGATCTCCTTGTTCAGCTCTTGTAGACAAGACACCTTTGGAAGCATGGTCTAGTAAGAAGCCCTCTCTAAGGCATGCCCGTGTGTTTGGCTATGAGGTATATGTCTATGTGCCAAATGAAAAGAGATCTAAATTGGATAACAAGGTTGTCAAATATATTCTCATCGGCTATGGAGTTGGTGTGAAAGGATACAAGCTTTGGAACCCTATTACTGAGAAGGTTTTGTACAACAGAAGGGTGATATTAAATGAGCTAAAACCTTTAGTAAGTGATCAATAGCTTGAGACAAATCAGAGTGACAAGAATAAGGATGCAGTTGAAATTCCTCAAACTCCAGAAAGGGAAGAGTTGCATGGTGTACCTAAGACTGAGGAGAGCTCAAGCAGCTCTAGAAGTTTTGATGATGAAGAACAACCTCAGCCTGTAAGAAGATCTACATGAGAAAAAAAGGCAACCTGATAGGTATGGTTTATCTATGTTACATTCAAACTGTGCCTATGCTTTAATTACTAGCACTGATGAACCTAGGACTATTAAAGAAGCAATCGACATGTCTGATTCAAAGTCTTGCCTGGAAGCAATGAATGAAGAAATGGATTCTTTGAAAAAGAATGATACCTAGAACTTGTTACCACTGCCAAGAGGGAAAAAGCCTATTGGCTGCAAGTGGATATTCAAAAGGAAGATAGGTCTTGATGGCAGTGTTGAGAAGTATAAGGCTAGGTTGGTTGCAAAGGGTTTTTCTCAAATTGAGGGAATTGATTATGGAGAGATTTTTTCCCCTGTAGCAAAGCTGACATCTATTAGATTTCTATTGTCTTTAGCAGCTATGTTTGATTTTGAAATTGAGCAGATGGATGTGAAGACAACGTTTCTCCATGGTGAGTTGGAAGAAGAAATATACATGTCCCAACCTGAGCATTTTGTTGAAAGAGGTAAATAAAATATGGTCTGTAAGTTGAATAAATCTCTCTATGGTTTAAAACAATCTCCTAGAATGTGGTACTAGAAATTTGACACATTTTTGTTGTCAATTGGATTTGTGAGATCAAAATTTGATCATTGCATTTATTAAAAATCTAAGAATGATCGTGTGTTTGTTATTACCCTGTATGTGAATGATATGTTATTCATTGGAAATAGCAAGACTATGATTTCTGATCTTAAATCTCAGTTGTCTGCAAAGTCTGAAATGAAAGATCTTGGTGCAGCTAGGTACATTCTTGGAATGGAGATTACCAGAGATAGAACAAGCAGAAAGCTTTGGGTCAGTCAGAGTAAGTATGTGAAGACAGTTCTAGAGAGGTTTAACATGGATGACTGCAAGCAACTTGTTGTTCCAATCATGCATGGAACTAAGTTGTCTGTTGAAGACTGTCCAAAGTCTGCTACTGAGATGGAGGACATGACCAACGTGCCTTATGCAAGTTTTTTTGGCAATTTAATTAATGTTATGGTCTATACAAGACCAAATATTACCCAAGCAGTGGGAGTTTTAAGCCGATTTATGGAAAATATGGGAAGATCACATTGGGATGTTGTGAAGAGAGTATTTAGGTATTTGAAGGAGACTTTAGATTATGCACTGTGTTGCCATGGCAATTTGGTTGCATCATAGAGGGCTCTCAACATTTGTGGGTATGTTGATTCAGATTGGGCAGGGGACATTGACAGTCGGCAATCCACCAGTGGATACACTTTCATGCTTAATGGTGGAGCAATCAGTTGGATGAGAAAGTTACAAGCTGTAGTTTCTTTATCCATGATAAAGGTAGAGTACATGGCTACAACTCATGCCTGCAAGGAAGCGGTTTGGTTAAACTGTTTGTTTTCAAACATCGGATTCAATGCTGGGCAGATTTCAATCTACTGTGATAGTCAAAGTGCCATTTGTTAGGCAAAGAATCCGACCTTTCATGCCAGGACCAACCACATTGATGTGCAATACCATTTCATAAGGGATATGGTTGAAGATGGCAAGGTCAGTCTAGAAAAGGTGGACACCTTGAAGAATGTTGTAGATGCTTTGACAAAGCCGGTTAGCACAGACAAGTTCAAATGGTGCACAGAATCGATGGGCCTTGGGGCCCATGATAGACAATAATTTTTAAGTCATGGGGAAGCTGGAAGTGTTCGCCAAGTGGGAGCTTGTTGAGAAAATATGTCTCAACTTCTAGCTTGAAATCCCTGTTTTAATGACTTGGTGAAATTTTGGTGTTTTTGCAGTTTACCGCCCTACCGTACCTGGCTATATTCTTGCCTTGGCAGTACTGCGATGATGGCCCTGACGGTTACCTCGCTACCAGTCATGGTTTGTTCCTTGGTCGCAGTGGCCATAGTTGGCATCTTTCGGTCTGCCTTATTGATCATCGCCATACCACAGGTGGTTATGCAACTCACTGTGGTAGCACAGTGAGATGGCCTACGGCTGGGTCTGGCGGTCATCGCCCTACCGTGTCCAGTCAAGTGACTGACCGCGGTGGCCGCAGTATGACCGCCAGCGGTTTGGCTGACGGTTACCACCCTACTGTTGGGTGCCTTGTCGGCTCTTGCGATAGTGCAGTAAGATCGTCAACGATCCCACTGATCAGTCACCGCCACACCGCATCCTATTCGATGACTGTAGGGGTAGCACAGTGGTGTCTTTAGTGGCAAGGCGAACAAGCTCGAAGGATTTGTTGGTGAACTCGGATGAGCTCACCACTATATCGTAGGGCGACTCGGGTAATGCAGTGGTAGCGTAGGTATGGTCAGTGTGAGCTCGGACGAGCTCACTGCCATACCGCGAGTTGTTCGATCAAGCTCGATGATAGAGCGGTAAGAGCTTAGATGAGCTCAGTTGACTTACCGCCATATCGTGAGTTGGTCAGATGAGCTTAGCGATAGCGCGGTAAAAAATTGGAGAGCTCGCTTGAGCTCGAGGCCAATCTTGACCGAGTTGGACGTGGCGTCAGAAATAGTTGGTGAATGGAATGTGGACATGTGACTCGATGTCTGAATGCTGATTGGACGGAGACCAAAAGAGTATTTGCAACAGGTGCAGGACGACTCAAGGTGGCGAACAGGACCCGATTTGGGTGAAGGCATTAATGCCTAAGTGGCTCGATGCAGGAAGATTGGTATGGGCAGATCATGGGTGCGATTGAATCAGAGAAGAATGTACCTTGTAATCGGTGGTTGACTAACAGAACTGAATGCAACATTTGAATTAAGGAATTCGATGACACATTGCATGGTATGATTGAGTTCGAGCTTTATGTTTTTGAGAGAACATTGTAATAATGAAAAAATTTTGGAAGTGACTGTTGTGAGTTGATCAAAGAAGACTGTAATTTTGTATGTAACTATTTTGTTACTGTAATACAAATTGTCTGGACTTTGTATGGTGGGTTTTTTACCTGAAAAGGTTTTCCCACGTATATCTTGTGTCAATTTGTGAATGCTAATTTCAGTTATCTATTTTACATGCATGTATTCATCTCAAGTAGTTTTAGAATGCTATTGAAACCAGATTATGCTATTCTCCTCTATTGTATTAGTGTTAAGGGAATGTATTCCACACTGTTGGGTCTCTAGATCCATGCCTATTTTTTCTCTTTAGCCTCTCCCTCCACCTCTTATCAAGCCACCTAGAATGAGGCCACCATGCAAATTTATAAAGAATAGAGAGGTTAAGCACAAATCAACCTAAAGAAATAAAAGAGGATATTGTCAAAGAACTTGAGGACTTAGATCGTAAGGACTACTTTGAGCATCTTGAGGAAGGAATAAGGATTGATTTGGACAAAGTAGCCTACGATGAAGAAGGGAAAAAGATGCTCAAAGGTGATGATGCAAGTTATTTTGATGCTTACTACGATGTCCAGACCTCATATCAAAATCCAGAAGGTGAGAAACCCTAGGATCATGAGGATGAGGAGGCAAACCCAAAGGAGCATTGCTCCAAGGAAGGGAAAATTGGTATAGATGTTGTTGAAGAGAAAGCTGATGAGCCTCAAGAAACTGGCCAAGATGAGGGTCTACAACATGAAGAAGTACCTCTGTAGGGAGAGCAAGGGAAAGATAAAGAAGAAGATAACATAGAATAAAATGATGTTGAGCTCGATAAAAGTGTTGACATTGAGTATTAAGAGGAACAAGGGAAAACACAAGAAGAAGATACCACTGATGTAGGGGATGAACAAGTTTCCAAGAAAGATAAGGAGAAAGAACTCACATAAGAAGAGGAGAAATATGAAGAGGAAGGAAGTGTTGAAGATACTCTTAGGTATGAGGTAGAGGAATCTTTAAAAGACAAAGAAGAAGGGGAGAATAATGAATTCAACACTACATCCCTAGGTCACCAAACGAAAGTTCCCTCATGGCTAGAACAACAACTGAAAAGGAAGGCTCCAGTGCTCATGGATCCCAAGGCCCAATTAGAGGCAATATTGGCCAGGGCACAAGTAAAGACTAGAAAAGAGAAGAAGCCAAAGATCAGATCTCACATTACCACATACACCTCTAGTTCTAGGATATTGCAAGTGGCCACTCCTACAATAGGTAAAGATGTAGATTCCCTTTAGGACAAAGATTATAAAATAACAACCATCAATTGGGCCCAATATCTAGAGCTCAAAATATTGATGAATTCCAAGGGTTTGTCTCCACCATTATCCAATAGATGAATAAAGATCAATCAACAAAGGAGGAGCTAAAAGAACAAGTGGAAGAATTATCTACCTTCATACAACAATGGACAACATCAAGAGAAGAAGCCCCAATAGAATCGTCGGTGCCCACCATATTGTCGAAAGAAGAGGTCAACAAGATGGAGAAAATGAAGAGCTAGACCAAGTCTACTTTTGACTGGTTCAAGAGAGTTATTGGCAATCCATTGCGCAACCAAGATACATAATGAATATTGGGTTTTGCAAAAGGAAGTAGAGTAGGATATCGAGACCTATAAATAATTCTCTAAGCTTTACATAATTACATACCCAAAGTTGGAGAGCATACTCAAGCTCTCCCGGGTGATCTGGGAAAAAGAGTTAGCGCTGTCAAAAGAAGACCACTAGCTACCTGAAGCATGGCTGCTAAATTTTGAATATAGAAAAGGAGTTTTGGAGAGGTCCATACTAATTGGAGGCCAATCATGAGTAGATTGTAGATAACAGGGCCGAATGTGATGAATATCTAAATATGATAACATGGTATGAGATATCGGTGCTAGAGCTAGATCGAGAGGATATCAATCTTGAATTCCACAAGGGAATGGAGCAAGGAGTCAATGAAACTTTGTCAACAAACTTTATGGATTTTTTTGCACGAGCCTTCTCAGAATCAGAATAAATTCTCAAAGCGAGGCCAAAGTGCATAGAGCATCGAGATCAAATGATGGAGGGATTCAAAAGGGTTTGCCTTCTAGATCTCAAAATCCGACCTCTCTGAAGAAAATAAGCTATTGCCCACCATTGGAAAGTTTGTTGAATATTCCTTGTTGCAAAAAGAAGCTATAAATCCTGTAATAGATGATCAATTTTTAAATAAGTAGCTACAAGACAAAATAGGGAAAATATAGAATAGCCTATTTTTATATTGTAAATTTTGCACTTCTATTGGGTGATGTGAAAACCATAAACTAGAATGAATTTGAGCCATTCATTGTAAAGCAATCTTGACCATTCAATCTACTTTTTGAAAACTATAAATAGGGGCATCCTCTCATTTTCAAAGAGAGAGATGAGTTGTTGTTTAAAGGAATTCTACTACAATATATGAGAAAAGAATTGAAGTTGATGGTTTCTTGTGTATTATTTCATTATGTGTGCATGATTCTATCTCCATGTATATTTCAACATTTTTCATTTAAAGTTTAAGTTCATTTTCTGCTTGTTAGTTCGTGTTCAACTTAGTGGTGGATGTATGTTGTGGTATTTGATGCATTTCCAATCATACTTTTTGTAATTTGTTGATGAATTTTTTTTGTGTAAAGTTAGTCTAAGATTCCTTTTTCTATTTCACTTAAGTTCAATTATATGCTCATACTAAATAGATGAATGTACAATCAAAAAATCTACAAAGAACCCTTAAAGATTGCACTATTTTTGTGATACTACAGGCTTTCCTTGGTTAAGAAAAACTCAATTTGGGAGTTTGTCTACTGCAACATCCTCCATTGTTACTATTGATCATAGTTTCATACTTACAAACACTTCTAAACCCTTTATCCTTTTGAATTTTCTTTAAAATCTAAACTAAACATACAATTCCAACATCACATAAAATCTAAATCTGATGAACAATTAAGTTTCAAACTACTGTCATAAAATTGCTGCCATTGTTCATTCATTTCCAGAATTTTAAAACTTATCACAAACCCAAGAAATCCATGATTTGTAAACCATAAATTCCCCTTGTGATTACCAAAAAATCACACATCAACAAATGAGTTGTTTTTGCAAAGTCACTACCTAACACCCTGTAAGAGGCCTTGCCAAATTTGGTCTGAATTTTCTAATTTTTGATGTTTGAGAATTTTGACAAACACTTGTCTCAAGAAATGTTGTCAATTGGTTTGATGTTGTCTGGTTTAATTTCCTTTTTGGTGTGATTAAATGATGGATGAAAGTATCCCAAAAAATTATCTAAATATGTAAGCTTGACTGTAAATGAAAATAAATATGCAAATGCAATATTTTGTGATTTCCCAAATTATAATATGACTAAAAATTCATGCAAATATGCTGCTATAGCCAAATGACATTATGAAAAGTAGTTTTCATACATCTAAAACTCCTTGTATTGTCTTAATGAACTTAAATTTTATTACAATGCTATAACAAATTATCATATGATGTTGACTACCCTCTAGAAGAGACAATTTACAATGCAACTGAAATGAGCAACACTACAATGGATAATGCAACTACAATGAAGGAAATGATTCAATAACTAGAAATGAAATTAGAGAGATTGTTGTAAGTAAAAATGATAATTTTAGTGATATTTAAAGTGCAAATTAATGCAATGGAAAAAGGAACCTGGTTCAATGCCTGGGCAAAGCACATGTGGCAATACAATCGAGCTCTTTAAAAATCAAACTCCCTTGAAGCCGGAAATAACTAACATACTTTGTCTTCTAATGCTCATAAACTCCAACTAGAATATGTTTTCTTTGACCTCTCTGGCATAAGAGGCTAAGACGATTTGTATTTATTCAAACCTTTGTCTTATGTGTCTTGTTAGAATCAAACATGCTCTGATACCATGTTAGAATTGGCTATGGATGCCATGATCTATGGAGCAAATGGAAAACACAAAGAAAAGAGAAAATAATGTGACATGAATAAACTGTATTCAATGTCAATATGATATGAGATGCTTGATTTTACAATGAGAGACCCCTTGGTTATATAGCCAAGGTGAGTACATAGGAGTGCATAAGATTATGAAAAGTGTCATAATCTTATGACACGAGACAACAATGAAAAGCTATCACTCCACCTAAAGTGGAAAGGTGATAATGTGATAACCACCACAAAAAGGTGGAAACCTAATCACATGATATGTCCACAAAAGGTGGAGGTGATAAAGTAATAAAATGATAAGTCTACCAAGGGTGGAAATTCTCCAACAACTCCAATGTGGTCCCTAAGTAAACTTAAATAAGGTGTAATTATGACCTAGGACAAGGTACAAGACATTTAATTACACCAACATCGCCCCTTAAGTGCAACTTAGGGAGAATGTACACAAAAGCAAACAATGCAAGATGGGTCCTGACAACTAGGCCATGTTAGGTAACTACGTACAAATGCAATGCAATCTCTCACAAATGGAGAAAACGATAAAACCCAGTGGGACAAAACTCCTCCCAAAAAGAGAGATGAAATACAATAATGAAATTCTCTCAATAATGCATGAGAAGGAAAAAACCCCATGTCATGAAAAATACCCCCCCATAAGAGAGAAGTAGAAGAGAGACAAGGTAGCCCCCCCTCAATGAGATAACCTGTTGTAAGAGAAGCACTGGAAGTACACTATGAAGTAGCATTGGAATCCTTAATCTGGCAAGCAAGGAAAGATACTTTTATTTGCTACTAAAACCGTATGCGAGTCACTGATTGACTCAAGTTAGAATCATGATAAAGCAACAGCAGACCCGATGCCAAGAAACACTGGAAAAATCACAAACTGGAACAACCCTGGAATCCATGAAGCAACAATAGATGAATAAATGATGCCCCCCATAAGAGGGAATGATATGATGAAAGAATCTAGAAGCTATGTGTATCTTGATGTTGATGCCAAACCGTGACTAAAACTGATCCATAGGAGCAAGTACCATGAAGATTATGGAATATTAACCATAAAATGAATGGCTCTCAAATTGAGGTGTGACTCGATGTGAATCTGATGTGATTCAAGATCATTAACCATAAGATCTCAATCTGGGATGTGAACCGATGTGAACCAAAGTGTGTCAAACTATGAACAAGATGTGGCCAAAAGAAACAGCAGAATTCAGATACAACTCATGCAAGTTGTCATCAATATGAAGATGAGATCAAAGTACAACTACACTCTAATCAGATTATTATGCAAGAATCCCCCCCGATGGAGCTTTATGTAAGTTCATTTATTACAATACCCCATGATTGTAAAAGGAGAACATGCAAAACATGCATAAAACAAAGAGAAAATGCAAGCCTAATGCATAGAAAAAAGGAAATAGTGCATGCACTGATGAATGTTCACATCTACCTCCATGATGAAAAATAACCTCAAATTTGTGTAGATGACCAAAATTCAAAAAATAGCCTACACCACTATGAAGCGCTCGAAACTAAATTTTCGTCGATATCTCGTTTGCCAAAAACGAACACCGTGGCCAAAAGTTATGAATTTTTCAAAAACTGAATTTAGCTTGCAAGAAATGGGTTTTCTAGCAAAAACGTTTATTTCTAATTTGATTTTTGGAAAATCTACTCACTGTTTGTAGACAAAAATAAAAACCCAAATATATCTTGATGCTAGATAGAAAACCAAGAAATTGTTTTTTGATCCAACAAGCAAAAGATTAAGAATTGAATTTTTTTAACCTTCGGCCAAGAGAAAAAATGACGTGTGCCACTTTTTGGACTACAATTTTCTCTAGATATGTGCAAGATGTGCAAAATCTAAAAGATACCCAGTTCAAATTTTGGCGTTGGCTACAAAACCCAAAAATTGTTTTTCCTGCAAATGAGCGAAAACTAGATTTTTGAAGCAAAAATGATGACGACTCCAATAAAAAATGGCTTGCAACAAACCCTTGCTTGCCAAAAATGCAAATGGTGATCAAATTGAGTGAACCAAAAGCCAAATATGACTTTCTCAAGCCTCCTGGATGCAATGGTGAGCTCAAATTTGCACCAACAAGCTCCAATATGAACCTGCAATAAAAAAAACCAAAAATGGATCCTCTCCAAATCTCGTACCTCTCTTCAGAAAAAAGACTCTCCATTGGCACCCAACCCACTCTGATACCATGTTAGAATCAAACATGCTCTAATACCATTTTAGAATTAGCTATGGATGCCATGATCTATGAACCAAATGGAAAGCACAAAGAAAAGAGAAAATAATGTGACAAGAATAAACTGTATTCAATGTCAATATGATATGGGATGCTTGATTTTACAATGAGAAACCCCTTGGTTATATAGCCAAGGTGAGTACATAGGAGTGCATAAGATTATGACAAGTGTCATAATCTTATGACATGAGACAACAATGAAAAACTATCACTCCACCTAAAGTGGAAAGGTGATAATGTGATAACCACCACAAAAGGTGGAAACCTAATCACATGATATGTCCACGAAAGGTGGAGGTGATAAAGTAATAAGATGATAAGTTCACCAAAGGTGGAAATTCTCAAAACAACTCCTATGTGGTCCCTAAGTAAACTTAACTAAGGTGTAATTATGACCTAGGACAAGGTACAAGACATTTAATTACACCAACATGACTAAATAAAATGACATCCTTAGTCAAATATATATTGGAAGCAACTCTCAATAACATCCATATGATGTGAATCTATATTTTGTTGAGGACCTTGTGTGCACATAAAATCTTCCAAAGATACTTATGAGTCACCTCCCTAACTCCATGTATGCTTCCTCAGTGAAATTGTGGCATAAAGATAAATCATTATGTTGAATCCAAACCTTTGAAATATTAGATCACGTATTTCACTAGTTTCATTCTTGTCAATTGCAATCTACTAAAATTTGTCTTATTCCAAGTGATAATTGATTCCTCGTAGAATGAGGTGGTGGCAGGATTGTTGTCTTCTTATGCAAATAAATTTTGTCTTTATCTTCAAATTTGTCTTGACTAAATATTAAATTATCTGAAATTGACCCTTAATCAAATCTCAATAAATAAATTGATGCACAAATGGAAGAAGAAGTCATCCAAGTCACAATTTTACATTTGCTATTATTGTCTCTCAAATAACATGAAATCGATTTGCCAATTATTGCAAATAAACTCCAAGAAAAATCAATTTCCTTGATTCTTCAAAATTTGGTCACTAACTATGAAATTTTGCTAAAATCGAATCCATAAGAAATAACCCCTTTTTAAGTGAATTGAAACAATACCTCAACTACTACAACTATGAAAATTCCTCAATTAAATGTAACATTAAACCAACTATTGCTAAATCCTCAACAATATGCAATAATACATCAATTATTGCATAAATAGTAAGCCCTTTTCAGAATTGCAATAATACATCAACTATTCCAATTGATTAAACTCTTCAATGAAGCGCCTGTAGAAACCTTGGATGGATTCCTCGATAATTTCTAGCAAGGGTTGATCTTTCACAACCAAACCTGGTATCCTAGAATATTCGAACCCTCAAACAAGCAAAGAATTCAAGCTTTCTACCAAACTAGTATGAAAAATGAAATCCAAGACATAAGCATGCCCAAATTCCAAGCTCACAACTCCTTATAAAGATTTCTCAATGACTTCTAGGAAGCTTCTAGAAATATTATTATTTTATTTAGTCACCTTTATTAAAATAATTAAATATAAAGTCATCCTTTTGATACTAATTTATTGGAATAACTTTATAAATAATTAATTTAATATTCCCACTTTATTTTAATTAAAATAATCAATTAAGTTATCCTTTTGAAATATAGATAATTTGGACAATTTAATCAATTAATTTAATTTAATTATTTCACCTCCAAATCGAGGACATTACACCAGAGACACGTTGGGGTGATTTTTTGAAACTTGGTTATAGATTTTCACCTTTCAAGAGAGAACATTCATGTTCTATCTGTGTTGAAAAGTGCAAAAACACCCATCAATAGAACTAGCGCTAGAGGGAGGGTTGGATGAAGCTAGATCAAATTGGGTACTTCTCCCCTCAAAGATTTCATAGAATAACTAGATTCACACCAGATAAGGGAGAATTTCAAGAGTAAAGACCCCTACAAGGGCTAGAAGAGCCAAGAAAGAGGAAAATTCAACATGAACACCGTCCACTCATCCTCCATCCCCATCTTCCCCTTCAACTCAACCATCCTTTTCTCCATTTACTAGCCACATCCAAAAAACTATAGTGACTTCCATACCCTAGTTACAAGTTGCTACAACTCAGCCATTACCACCCCCACCTCCACCAATGGCTTGGTTAGCTAATAATCGATCTCCACTATCCTTTAATGATTACCATGACATGACCAAGAATCCAAAAGGATTATGCTCCAAATTCCATCCAAATGATCCTCAGAAGATAGTAGAAGAACACCTCAAGATCTTCCAAACATCTGTTAAGGACATGCAAATTGAACATGAGGATGTGGCATGCAGGCTCTTCCCATATTCATTAGGAGATGAAGCATTCTATTGGTACATACATTTACCTACAAGCTCCATCACTTCTTGGGACCTCATGAAAAATAATTCTTTCAGAAATTTAAAGTCTTAGTTAGCCCCATGGATTTGTATCAACAGTTCATGTCAGTAAGAAGGGAAGTTAATGATCCAATAAACTCATTCAATAATAGATTCCATCAAGCATACATGAATTATCAGCCGCCTTATGTGGTTGGTGGCACATCAACAAGGGCAATGTATTATGTTGCTTTGGGCAACCTTACATTTGCTCTGGTCAAGCATATGCATCAACCACCTACAAGTTTGGTGGAGGCTTATGCAAAGGTAATAAAATCAAGCACTAATTTGGGGAAGCATGTTATAGGTTTATTGCCTTGATTAGAACCTACCACCAACCTTGGACAAATACATGGACTCACTCATGCCTCGGCTCATCAAACCCCATTGATGAACTCGGTCCCTCAACTGACCTTGGTGCCACATCTAAACCAAGCCTCGTCAGTGCCAAGTTACATGCAAGCTTCAAATTAACAAACTTATCCAAAACAATCTCAACTACCTTCATACTTGCATAATTTTGAGCCTTTAGTAGCCCAATAGAATCCATTTGTAGTACATTCGTTCTTCCTTCAAAATTTGGTATCAATGCAAAGCAGCACCGACAAGGAGCGAATTGATGAGTTGGTTGAATTAGTAAAGAAACTGTTGAATGAAGTAACTCATTCGAGGAACCAAAATAACCAATTGCAAGCATCTCAAAGGAGAATTAAAGCTAATATATATCAAGATAATAGTGATTTAGGAGCATCTTCAAACCAAAATTATGAACAAGGTCAACCTTATGGACATAACTTTGAAAGGAGGTCATCCCAAAGGCAGAATATGACATAGAATAACATACCCAACAATGGTGGGATACCTACACCTCTTCATTCCTTGAGAGGTGCAGACAAGCCTGCAAGTGGGGTATACTTGGTGGAAGCAACATTGTCTGAGTGGTGTAGAATTCATCAAACCAATAGGTACTCTGAATTGGAATGCCCAAAATTCTAAATTGTTGTTGCAATCTTTCAAGTAGAGGTGCGAAATGTTGTTGATGGTTCCACTTGTAGGGAAATAGTGCCCTCAGAGCCATATGATTCCATCTTGGTGGTCAACCAAGCACCCTTCTCTCAAGGTGATAAGAATGAGCCCAAGAAAGAGGTTGTAGAAAAAAAGAATGAAGTGAAAGAGGTAAGTAACAAAGGTATCCTATCTCAAATGTTTAATTCAATAGATAATGGACCTAAAGATGAGGATGAAAAAAGGGAGGAAGAGGTCCACATGTTCCACCAATGTTCAACCCCTTATGACTTAAGAAATAGACAAGTCGGTGGTCCATTTATGATCTCTACACCACCAAATAACTTCAGGACACCCCCTAACCCAAATGCTAGAAACAACCCATCTTATCCTAGGGTGCCAACCCAATACTTTAAGAGGAATAGGAAACCTGACCCCACTAAAGAACAACCAACTAATCTACCCCAAAGCAGTTCCTTTGAAGAAGATGTTGAGAAAATGGGAGAATATGTGGCCAAAGAGCTTAAGAAGGTGAAAATAAGCCTATTAGCCTTTGAGTTCTTGAGAGTACCCACAATTAGGAATGATTTCCTTAGAATAATTGAATGGAAATGCCCCATCAAATCCATCTCAAGAGGTAAATACAAAGAGAGTCTTATTTGATACCTCTAGCAGTGTACCAGTAGTTAGGTAAATTGTGGGAAAGAATCCTAAACAACCACCCAACAAAAAACAATAATTAAATAAGCAACCAACTAAGGAACAAAATCAAGTGCAAGCAAAAGATAGAAGAAATGAAAAGGATAAGGCTTAGATGGCCGAAGTAGATGCTTTTGTAGGTCTATTTTAAGGGAGGTTAGAGACCCCTCCTTTCCTACTAACCAACCATATGTTTTGAAAATTTATGCATAATTGTCTACTAGATTCAAGCACCTCAGCCAATGTCATGTCATTCACAGTATGTAAAGCATTAGGCATAACCCCTACCCCCTCCAAAAAGAAGGTGATTCAACTTGATAAGACCAAGGTAAATATTGTAGGGGAGTTGAATAGGATCCCAATGCAAGTCGTAGAAAACCCAAGGGTCCAACAAGTTATTGACATTCAGTTGGCTGACATCCTAGACACTTATGACATCATATTAGGAAGAGAATTTACCTAAGCTATAAATGGCTATGTTGCTATTTATTATTCACATTTGTGGCTACCTTGGAAGGGGTTTCCCAATCAAATTTGCATTGAATGTGATCCCAGGATGAAATTCATGATCACTGAATACAACAATACAAATAAGGTGTTGTTTGTAGAAACAATATTGGGGAATTACTTCCTAGTCTCATGTGAGGTTTCAAAACAAGAAAGTGCAAAAGAGGTCCTTGTGTTGTATCATGCCTCCACTAATTTTACTGCTCTTTTATTGAGTCTGATAATGCAGATATACAAGAAGATGGTAGTTTGGGTTTGTTTGACAATTTCTAGGAATTTATACAAAAATGTGTGCAAGACCAGCTTAATTCTAGGAGCTAGAATGGATTTCAAAGAGTTGTTGTTGCCCAGCTGGTGCAGAATACATGATGCATACCATTCTAAATTTGAGTGTTTCTTATGCCAAAAAACAATGGATCATATCAAAAGGCAAATCACTCCAAAGGACACCCATATGGAACAATGAGATCAAAACCAATATGAGTGCAAGAAACCTAAAGATGAAAGGACAAACATGCAACCAAAAAATGTGGTATGCTCAATTAGATCCAAAGGTAGAAGCTCCTCTAAGTTCTGGACATTATGCTTTGATGGATCCAAATCCAAACAAGGAGCGGGAGCAGGCTTCAAGCTCATCATCCCATCGAGTAAGACTTACTTCACTGCTCATAGATTACAATTTTTTTGTATTAATAATGTAGTTGAATACAAGGCATTAGTTCATGGGTTTCTCTTGGCTTTGAGGAAAAGGGTCAAAATGTTGCAATTATTCGAGGATTTTGAGCTAGTCATCAAGCAAGTACAAAAATTATATTCATGTCATCATTGAAGGTTAGCTAACTATAATCATAGAGTATGGGATCTCATAGAGGGGTTTGACACATTTAATATTCAACTAATTCCCTGAGGAAAAAATCACACCATTGATGCCTTAGCGCAAGCAACCAACACCCTAAAACCTTTTTCATTAATTGGCCTAACCAAATTCATTGTGGAACTCACCCCCATCATGTCAATGTCTGATAATGTGACCAACTTCCAAGTGTTTGAGGATGACAAGCATGTCCTTGACTTCATCACTAGCTCAAATGTATTCACTTCCCAAATCATAGATGAGATGGAACCAGAGGAGGCATAAATTGATATAGAAGGGGTTATCAATTTGAAAACAAACAAAATACCTAGGGGTATGGTTTAGTTAGAGAGAATATTTGACATTTATCACATAACATATTAGGATCAACATACTAAGGACTTTGTAGATAACCAATGTGATGCTCATAATCTGGGTACTGCAGAAGAGGTCGGGAATGTTTTTATTGGTAAAGTTTGCACCTTAGAAGAAAAGAAAGGAACTGTTGATGCATTAAATACTTACCATGAGGTGATAGCTTGGGGGTATGAGGACCTCAAAACATATGACACTTCGATAATCACTCATACCATTCCCCTCAAGCCAGATGTGTGGCCATTCAGGTAGCGACAACGTCCAATCAATGCATTGTTGGAATCCATTCTCTTCAAGGAGGTACAAAACCTATTGTCTGCCCGTATCATTTCCCCAGTCTGACATTCCACATGGGTGGTCAACTTAGTCCCAATCTGTAAGAAAAATGGAGAAATCGAGTTGTGTGTGGATTTTAGGAACTTGAACCGAGCTTCTAAAAAGGCTAACTATTTGGTGCCTTCACTAGATGAAGTGTTGCAAATCATAAATGGTTCTTAAACGATGTCCTTTCTTGATGGATACTCAAGATACAATCAAGTGATGGTGTTGTACGAAGACATACACAAAACGATGTTCATAACAAAATGAGGGAGATTTGCATACATAAGGATGTTGTTTGGTTTGATCAACACAGGTGAAATGTTTCAATGTGCCATGGATATAGCCTTCAAATATCTCATTGGAAAGTGTATTATCATATACATGGATGATCTCATAGTGCTCTCAAAGAATAGGGGGATCATGTCTCTAACCTATGTAGGGTGTTCCAAAAATGCAAAGAATTTGGCATTTCTTTGGACCCGAGAAATGTATCTTTAGGGTAATTGAGGGAAAATTGTAGGGACATGTCATTTCAGAAAAGGGTATATCAATTGAATCAAAGTGTATTCGATCCATCTTGAAAACTCATCCTATGGGAAGCAAGAAATAAATAAAATCCTTTTTCAGGAAGATCAACTTTGTCAAGAAATTCATCATAGGGTTTGTAGAAATAGTGAAGCTGTTGAATGTGATGCTTAAGGAAGACGCTAAGGTAGAATGGACATCATAAGCTAAGAAGAATTTCATAGAAATTAAGAGGGCCATTGCAGATGTACCCGTGCTAGTCAAACCAAATTATTCTAAGTCGTTCTACATATATTCATTTGTTTCTATCCACTCATGCGTCAGCATGCTAGAAGAAAAAGATGATGAAGGGAGTGAACATCCAATTGCTTTTATGAGCACTCCACTGAAAGATGTTGAATTGCACTACCACAATGTTGAAAAATAGGCATATTCCTTAGTTAGGGGAGTCAAGAAGTTCAGACACTATATCCTAAGAAATAAGGTGTTTGCCATTGTACTAGACCTTGTTGTCAAGATATTGCTAATGCAAAATGAACTAGGGGAAAGACAAGCGAAATGGGTTACATTGTTGCAAGAATATGATATAGAGACTCAACCAATGAAGCTAGTTTAGGGACAAGCCCTCACATGTACAATGGTAGAAATTGAGCCCAAACTCATTGTTCAATAATACCACTTGGAGGATGTTTCTCTGGATAAATGGTATGATGATATTGTGTATTATTTTCTCAACAAAAAATGTCTCCCACATTTGCAAGGAGTCCAAAAATGAGCCCTAGGGCTAAAAATTAAGAGTTGCATGCTGAAGGGAGCCATGTTATATAAGAATAATCAAGAAGGGATCTACCTCAAATGCATAGGGAAAAAAAAGTAGCTAAAGTGCTCAAGGAATTCCACGACAAATTTGGAATGAGACATGGACCAAGCCCTTCAACAACCCATCAGATTCTATGAGTTTGATACTATTGGCCGATATTATTTAATGATTTTCACAACCATGTTAGATCTCGTCATGTCTACCAGATTTTCGCAACCAAGGAGAGGTATGCTATTGTTCTGCTACAACCGATTACTGAGGTAAGACCATTTTCTCGGTGGGGACTCGACTTCATTGGTTCGGTAAGCCCACCATCCTCTGTAGGTCATAGGTACATTCTAACCACAACCAATTACTATACAATATGGTCAGAGGCAATTACTTGTAGAGAATGCATAACTGAGGTAGTAATTATTATTTTTGAAAGTTTCATTATTAATCATTTTGGATGTCCATTCACATTGGTATGTGATAATGGTCCTACCTTTGCATCTCTTAAATTCACAGGTTGGGCTTTGGAGTATAAGATTGTGTTGAAATTTTCATCAAGCTACTACCCCCAAGGTAACGAGTTAGTTGAATCCACTAACAAAAACCTATTGACTTTCATACACAAGTTTTTAGATAAGAACCCAAAAGACTGGCACACCTAGTTACGGTTCACCTTATGGGAAAATCACACTCATCACAAAGTAGCCCTAGGAACTTCCCCATATCACCTTATCTACTGTTTAGAACCTATTTTCCTTATTCACCTCAAGATTCCTGTTCTACAATTTATCAACACCTATTATGAGGAGGGGGAGCATCCTGAGGCCTGCCTAACTAAATTGCTCCACCTGGAAGAAAAGCATGACGATGCCATAGAAATTTTTGCCAAGCATCAGGGTGTAGTCAAGAGATGGTTTGATTGCAAGGCCAAAGTTAAAGCCTTTAGAATTGTTGACCTAGTGTTATGCTGAGACAAAGCCCATCAAAAGAAAAGGAGACATGAAAAATTTGACAAGCTCTAGCTTGGCCCCTTCCACATTTTTGAAATTTTGGGAGATAATGCCTTTCATCTTGAAACACTTGAGAAGATATTTCATTGCCAGTCAATGGGTGATACCTAAAGCATTATTTCCTCGCTTGAGATATTCAAGCTCACCCTTGTACATAGTTAGAATAGGTCTTTTGCTTTCCTCTTTGCTTCACTTTTCTTTCGCTCATTTTTTGACCCTTGTTTTTGCTAAGGGTGTTGTTTGATCTTGATGTGGTGGTCGTGCCTGGCCTGCTTTGCTATGCACTCCAATTTGTTCCATGGATAAGTTTTCATGATCTACCAAGGCTTTTTTGTTTGATTCCATGAATAAGGTCTCGTCACTTGAACTCAACTTGAATTAGAAGGTAACCCTTGTTTAAATCCTTTCACGCTTATCTCAAGGTTCACATAACACACATTTTTTAATACTCTTGATGAACTATACGACAATTATCATGAATCATCAACAAGTGAATTTTTTAAAATCTGCTACAATGACCACTGCAGTCTCCAAACCCACTATAAGCTTCATTGCTTATCCAGTTGAGCAAAATGATGCAAAGAAAAATATAAAACGAAATAAAAGAGAAAAAAAGGAAACATTAGAATACATGAAACTATGTGGGTGTGTGAGAAACTCTATCGGGGCTATGGGCACCCAACTGGCAGTAGAGCAATGCTCGTGGGGATCACAATGACAACTTCATTAGGGCTATGGACGCTTGACTAGTAGTGGGGCATTTTCCAGGTTACTTTTAGAGTCACCTTACTTACGTACCTTATCTTGGTCAATTGTTCACTATCCCCTATGGTTTCTAAAGGAGGGAAATGAACTCACTGCACACACACTTTTGAGGTATTTTGTGACTCGATTCAATTAATATTTTGTTCTCCTTTTATCCTTGAGTTTATTTGACGATGCATATTTTTAGTTTGTGAAACTAGAGATTCTAGGTTCCAAATGAATCCTTATCCTTGGAATTCTTAGGAGCATTATCCCCAGTAGAGTCATCAGTTATTGCGCCTTCTGCACACACACCCCGTTTAGATTGGGGACCCCATCTTTTTGTTTCACCTTCACCAGGTTGGTTTTCCTTTCCCTCAAGTTTTGTACCCTTATTTTTGAGCTTAGAGTGGTCACATGATTCAAATTAACTAGATCCATCCTTGGCCAAACTCATTCACTTAGGTTTCGAGAAGTTTCAATATCTTGCAAAAATTGAATAGCAAGTTTTTGTCCTTCGAGAGTTGCTTCGTCCTTCGTTGTCTATGGGTCTTCCATTGCAGATTTATTTGAGTGGAATTCCATGACTGCTTCGCTACTTTTAGTGGAATTCCTGCTATGTCTGCTTGCAATAAACTTTCCACATGCGGGTTTCACATTCTGCTTTTCCATCCAGGAACTCACCTGACGTCCTTTGTGGTTCAGGTTTTCACATGGCCACCTACTGCACCCGTGCCATATCTACAATTAATACTAGCATTAATGGGGGGTTTTCCTATAAATATGCTTTCATTGAGCTATCATTTTCACCCCAATTTTTAAAAATTTAAAGAGCGAGAGGAGCAGCCACACGCACAAGACGAATCTTGAGACCTAGGTTAAAGTTGCTTCCTTCACTCGCATGACTAGAAAGTATGTGTTTGTGATTTCACTCATTTTTGTATGGTTGAATTCATTTTGGGGTGCATTCTTAGGGGTTTTAGTGGCTAATAGTTTAAACCCTGCCTCAACATAGAGTTGGGTTAAGTCTTAAGATGCACAAAACCCTTCACAGGTTTTTGATTAACAAGGGCGTTCATAAAGTACCGTTTAAGGTGACAAGAATAGTAACAACCCTCATACATCAAATCGTCGAGTGAAAAATGATTGGTAAACGTTAGAAGGTTTGTGAGGTCCCACCTGCAAGAATCTACTTCTCCATGGTTATGACTAATGACCTGCTCCACATCGATCCCCACCTTGGAGATTCCACCCCATCATGGCTTTAAACCAAATCTATCACCAAATTTTTCAAACCTTAGAACTTAGCCAAGACTACTTTGCAAAATTTTGGATGTAGACAATGGCCTTGTCATTGACGTTCCTAGCGGCTAACCTAACACGACCCCTCACCTCGCGTTTCCCAAACACCAATGCCGATGTTGAAAATCTTCAAGGTTGAAGCCTCTATAGGTGCACTCTTCCAGGTCCTTGCTTGCAGATGTCCATGTCTCCTCACCCGTTGTGAATGGTAAAGCTCTCACATCCTTCCGCCTTGCGAGTCCCACATTCCTTGCTTACCGAAAGTGAAAATTTGAACCAAGTGATGAAAAATTCAAGTCAAAACACCATTGTGGATCTACCTCTATAGACCGTTGCCCACAGAGGGCTATCTTGCCTCAATTGTTACTTAGACGCAAGCCCCTATCGCATTCCCACCGTGTAGACCATGCACACATCCAAATTGACCTTTATAACAAAACACATAATCGATAAAAAAATAAAAGTCAAAATTTTAAAACGGGTCCACTCATGTGGACTGTCATCCGTGGAATAACACCCATCCCAAGATGCTATCTAATAGCAAAGACTCAATGAAAATCCACCTCGCAGCTTCCACATACCCCATTTCCACAACATGTAAAATGATAGTATTTCCAAGTGGGGCAACCAAACATACTTTCCTTTGCACGCTAAAGGGAGTTTAAGCGAAAATTGGCCAAGTAAAATACCATTGAGGGTTTCTCCTTCCAGAACTTTGCTTGCAAAATAACGCCTTCCTTTGGTGGTCTCCTACTAGCAAAACTCCAATGACGGTCCCACTCATGACTTTCGCATCACCAATCCCCACATGAACTAAAAAGAACACTCTATCCAAGGGGAATAACTCCAACGGATTCCACCATGGATGTCCTCACACACTATATAATTTTTCACTAAATTCACTTGTTTTTTGAACCTTATGAAAGTTTACAATCATGTCGCATCCTACAGAAGTCCATCTTCCATGCATTGTTCCTAATGACGGTCACCCTGACGGCTTCGGTTGGGTTGAAACCCGCACCTCCAGACTTGCATTTCTACAAAATTCACCAATGAGCTTAAAATGACAAATTGTGATGAATTTAATGATATTTTAAGGATATGTGAATGCATCTAACAACACTTTAGTATGTTTTAACTAACATTTTGTATTCTCAATCTATCAAAGCACTTACTACACCTTTTGTGTGCAGGATTTATGGAACCAACTGAAAATCTAGCAGAGAAGGTTGATAAAGGAAAGAAGATTGCAAGAACACCAAGAGGGAAAGAAGAGAAGACACAAATGAAGTATGAGTTCCATAGGGTTGAGCACACCTCAAAGATCACCTCCAACTGAAATAAGGTCACTGACATAAACATGGGACATATCAATATTCATGAATTTCGATAAAGGGTCATGGTCAACCCTAACATAGAGGAAGCCTTGAGAATTAAGAAGAGTGGACTTGCAAAGGCGGTAGGCTTCCCTCTAGCCCTAGTTGCTCCAAAATTTGATTTTGCCTTAAATTTCTAGAAGGAATATTCTACAGGTTGCAAAATAACTATTAACCAAACATGGTTGCATGATAAGAGGGGTAGTGCCAACAAGGTGCCGCATGCATTGTATAGGAGTGAATTTGTAGAGGAACCAATGACTTAGTGACACTCCTAAATAGAGTAATGGGAGTCCCCACTTCCTCGCTCTTTGAGGAGTGGATGTTCTATTTTATTGAAGGGATCTTGAGAGGAGAGGCTAAGTTCCATTGGGCGAAACTTATTAGTAACAACCTACATAATCATTTTTTCATACTGAAGAATACTTCAGAGTTCTACATGACCTCCTATCTGGTCTACCTCCTAGCAGTAAAGTTCCCTTATAAAGGATTAAATTGCATTGGTACATTGGGAATAAAGAAGGGGAAACTTAGGGTGTATGATTGTTATCCACAACTTCAATACAATACTTTTAAGAAAGATTACAGAAGGGTTAATGATGCCTTCATGAGGCACATCATTTAGACCCTGGAAAGATATTACCATAGAAGGAGGTCACACAGTGCCAAGGTAGTGGTAAAAGGTTTCAAGTATTGGTTTATCCAATTCCCTAAGTTCACATATATTAAAGTTGAAGGATTCTCAAGGTTCTCATATCAGTTTCCCCGCTACCCCAATGACATAATTATCTTGCTAGCTCTTACTCGGTAGTTGTAGACTACCCACACCCTGTTGCATAAAAAAAATTGTGTTGGGGTCCCCTACCCCATTACCTTTGGACAAGGGATGTACTCCTACCCTACTGCCCCATGCATGAAATACTCAGAGAAGGAGCTTGCAGAATATAACTTGGAGCTGCACACCAAAATAGGAGGCTTGGATCCTCTTGATAAATTGAAGAAATAGGTTGGAAATCAGTATGCACGTCGATCACATATTGAAGATTTTATGGGCCAACTACGATGATGACTGTGAGGTCCAGAGGCGACATTACATGAGGATGACTTCCCAATTTGCGAAGTCCGTTAATCTATATCTGGTCCCAGATCAGATTATTGAGGATGACAATGTCCTCGATGAGAGGTATAATTCTCTAATTAACATGCCATTACCAATAATTAACTGGGTAGAATCGAAGGTTACTTGCCAAGTGGAGAAAAGAACAAAGAAGTGGATAGATGACCAAATAGACCAACTACATGAACAAGGTGCAAATTTGACTTATAGGGAGCTCAAAGATGAACTAGAAAGTGAAAAAAATAGTGGTACCACTGTAGGATCTTCAAGTGAGGCTCCTAAGTCTCCACCTATTTCAAGATAAAGGAAGAGAAAAGACACATCAAAGAGGTAGCCCGAGCAAAAAGTCTACATCAAGAAGTTAACCGATGCAAAGAGGCAACCAGAGAAACCGAAGAGGATGGGAGTCTTTGTTCCCGACATGCCTATCATCCAAGAAGAGGGGTCTCCACCCCAAGATGAGGAAGAAATTGAACAACCACACTCACCACCACCCACCACCACTGCACTCCCATTAGCTGCTACCACTGTCCCATCTCCTTCTACTCCTCAATCACTGCCCATCTCATCTTTTCCTATTGTGGAAATTTCTATACACCTCACCTCTTCTTCTCTCACTGCTCCTGTGGTGGTAATTTATTCTTCTTCCTCCACCACTTCCCCACTATCGTCTTCCTCGCTCTCACCTCTGCTGCCAACTATTTCTACTTTGTCACCTTTTCCTACAACTTCCATGGCACCCACCACTTTACCACATAACTTTTCCTCGCATCTACAAAACGTGCCACCTCATCTCTCTGAGGTTATCCTAAACCCACAGATAAAAATGCTTATGACCCAACTAGTTGCTACCTTTCCTCTCCCTCCACCTCGTACCAAGCCACCTAAAATGAAGGCCAACATGAATTTTTTTGAAGAAACAAAGACCCAAACATAGTTTTAGACTTAGGAACACCTCTAAATCATCACAACAAACCTAAATTTGATGAACAATTAGGTTTCAGATTGCTGCAATAAAATTGTTGGCACTGTTCATTCATTTCCAAAATTTTGAAACTTATCACATACCTAAGAAATCCATTCTTTTTCAACCATAAATTCCCCTTGTGATTACCAAAAAATCATACATCAACAACTAATTGGTTTTTTCAAAATCATGACCTGACACTTGAGAGACCTTGGGGTGATTTTCTAAAACTTGGTTGCATATTTTTACCTTTCAAGAGAGATAGAACATTCATGTTATATCTATGTTGAGAAGTGTAAAAACACCCTTCAATAGAAGTATGTATTGCCACAAGGAAGTTCTGATCTCCGCATGTTGGTGATAGTTTTTGCTACTTGAAGTTGCTTTGAAGACTATTTGGGAAAAAGCTCTACATTCCTCCACTTTTGAAGATGTGGTCTTGCGGTTTGGGATTTAGTGTTTATGTTGTTTGGATGTTACACTCCTATCTTTTCTAGTCACCATTGTTTCTGAGGAGGTTTCTGATAATTGCAGTGGGATGGTAGTTTTGTTGCTTGTTAGGATTTATCCAAAAAATGCTCGACATTTCTTTGCATTGATGTTTTTGATCTTACGGCTTGGTGGACATGTTCTCAATGTTTGTACAATATCTCAATTCAATTTTTATTGTAAAATATGTTAGAATATTTTACATTCTCCTAGGTTCACATGTGAACTTATCTTAAATATAGGGGATAATTTTAAATGTATTTAATGCACCCCAAAACCTAAGAGAATGTTAAATATTTTCCATTGGTGTTGAGATGATCTCCACCATTGAATTTGTTGAGCTCTTCTATAAAAGGCAACTCACTCTCATTTGAAGGGTGGAAGAGAATTGTTGTAACAAAGCATTTTGGAGTAATAGAAGAGAAGGCATTGAAGTGTTGGCGACTCTCCTTTGTTATTTTTGAATGTATGCATGTTCCATCTTCCAAGTTTTATTTCAACATTATTAGTTTCTATTCAACTTTGATAATGATAGATTGTTAAGGTATTTCAATAAGATTCCTGCTCATACCTTTTGTAATTTGTTGATTGTAGATTGCAGTGTAAGGTTAATTTGAGTTGATTTCATGTGGTTAAGTTCAACTATGAATGTCTATGGTTACCTGTATGGATATTCTAGTTTGAAAACCAATTTACCTTAGAAGATTGCACTATCTTTGTGGCATGGTAGGGTAGTCCTTGGTTAAGCAAAGATTTGTTTATTGGGAGTTTATTTATTTGAAGCATCTACCATTATTGTAGTTGTCCATAGGATTTCAAACATGATTTCTCTCAAACTTTCCATCTTTTACAATATCTTTATAAATCTAAGTTAGTTTAAGATTAAAGCATCACTCAAGCTATTATATTTGATGATAATAGGTTATTTTCATATTGTTATTCTAAAAATCTAGCTAGGGTTTTAACCAGTCTTTAGACTTTGTGAACCCTTATTTTAGTCTCGTAGGCTTCCATTCTTTGTAACCATAAAAGCCCTTTGTAATACCAGTAATCACATCAACTACTGAGTTATTTTTTGCATAGTCAAGACTTGGCATCCAGAACCTTGGGGTTATTTTTTGAATATATTTTGTAGAAAGTTGTCTTTCAAGAGAGATAGAACACATGTTTTATTTGTGTTATGCAATGCAAAAACACTCATCAACATGCACAATAACCAAATAGTACTAGGAATAATCTTATATGTTTGTTGATATTTTCTTATATTCAATTTCTTGCAGTTGTTACCTTTCACAAAATCTTCATTCACTTTTCTACTTGATTGCATTTCTTCTATATTTTTAATGTTCATTGATATTTCATGAACACTATTATTAAGCTCATGATTAGTATTGTGCATATTAATATGGATATTATTTTTATGCAAGAATTAATTTCAATTCCTTATTCATGATATGTTATTTTCATTGTGTTTATTTCCATATTAATATTCTCTAAAATTTATTTGTGATCACTATTGCAATGCTTAGAATTTGGTTAAAAATCTATTGCATAACACCTAAGTTTGGGCCATTATTTTTGTATTAAGTTTGCTATGATCCTTTTATATGTTCTTCCCATTTTGGTTATTAATGAATTCATTTGATTCACTATTGTATTTAACTTCCTTTATTTATTTACCAATGATATATTCTTTAGGATTAGCAGATCTTCTGATTTCCCCTCCATTTGGGTACTCGCCATTGGAAACAATATCATGTTTACGATTATATTTCTTATACAATGTTAGCAGGGATTATGATCCCAAAATTTTACTTGGTCTATTCTTATTTTCTAATTTTTCCTTTGTAATTCTTTATCTTATTTCATGTGTAACTAATTTTTGTGGATTCTTATTTCCTTCATTGCTTGTCCGCGAGGAGAGTTACTTACCTTATTCAAGATAATCTCATTATGTGTATTTCCCCCTATAGACATGTAAAAAGTCTTGATTGATACTATGCATCTGATTCTGATAAATTAACACCATTTCCTCCTAAATCACCTCAAACTAACCGATTAATTAAATAATCAGCATTATTTAGTTAAATTTAGCAATTTCACCTATTAATCAAATAATTAAATTTATTGATTAATTCACCCTTCTTCTAACTAATTTTCATCATATTTAATTAAATCAAATCATTTAATTAAATCCTCCAAATTCTTCTCATTTGATTAAATAAATCAAATCAAATGTCACAATCCCCTAATCCATCCCAATTAATTAATCCTGAATCACTTTCTAATCATCATTAACAAATCCTCCATCTTTTAACTCCTCAAGAGTTAAATCAACTCATGGTCAATTAACCAGGTTGTACATGAAATTAATTTCTTTTAATTATCTAATTCATCTATTTATCCTCACAAAGACATTCTAAGGAATATTTTTCTCAACCACCTCTCATTCAATTTCCCTTCAAAGGCTTTCAAAAACCTATTACATCCTTTTACATTTGCAATAACTTCTCTTACATCCTTTCAAATACTCTTACATATCCAACCACATTCAATAAATTTTCCTTACAACCTTTCAAATATTAAACCATTCTCATTTATTTCTCTTACATCCCTCATTCCTCAACACATTTCCCAAAATGTGCTCCACCTTCCTCCAATAGAATTGTGAAACTTGGCACATTCTCATTGGCTCCCATTTTATCCCACATTCATCAAATCCTCTCATTATTCAACCCTTGAGTTCTATAAATAGAATATTTTTCTTCACAATATGGATCCACAACTTCAAGTATTATCATTATAGTCATTTTCATACTTAGCATTCCACCATTTCTATCTATTTTGAGCATAATTCACTATTTTTCATCATTTCCAAACTTGGAATCACATTCAACATAAAAATCTTATCAAAGGGATTGGGAAAGGGCTCCCTTTTCACATCAAAGGAGCACCACTCCCCCTATGGGATGGAGGTTTAGCCATTTCAATTAGATTTCATGTCTTCTTTAGTTAGTTTATCCTTATTTTCATGTTTTCTCTTTGATTTAGTTAAAGAATCTCATAGGGAGTGTTTGATTTGGTTTCCAACATGTTTAACACTTGTTTTTATCCTTGTTTGTTAATTTCAAGCTTTACACTCACATTTTGGGACTAGAAGGAGGGCTGGCATCTTAAATTATGGTTTTTTGCTTTATTTTTCTATTTTTTTGTAGATACAAGAACATAACACCGCTTTTGTACTTTTGTGAGCCCACAAAGCGTCGATTTTTCTCTACAACATCATCATCCTCATGTCACATCACACTTGATAACCTCTATCGCACCACATTTGTTTCACTGTCACCTTTGAAACTTTCTATCTTTTATCTAAAATTATGTTGACAGAGTGTTGCTTTTTCTGCAACATCGCATTCATGCTCTCTGCCTTCTGCAGAGCATCACTTTTTCTTTTACTAGAGAACCATTTCTATTTTTAGCACTACATTAGATAGTTGCAGAGTGTCACCTTTGCAAAAAAATGCCACCTTTGCAGTAAATAGATTATTATTGAGTTTGAAACCTAAAATCATTTTTTAATGCTCATTGTAATAGCTTAGGCTTTCTATTTCTGCATCTTATTTTTTCTTTAGGACCAACTAGAGTGATTTTGGACTTTAAATTTATAAAAAACTTAGGCTTTATCAAAATTGGTTAAAATTGAACATTAAGAACTTACTAGATTTTAATTTTGGGTTAAAATTGAAAATGGCAGACTCACAGTCAAATTTGGTGCTTAAAATGAATTCACTATTGCTTTGAAGGCTAAAATGAACAGGTGATTGACATGTGTGTTCTTTTCTTTGTGCATTTTTGAGTGTGTATCCTCTCCCCTTGCGCTTCGAGTGATATTGGGTGCAAGAGAAACACTCAAAGTGTGTTTTATGCTTTATTACCCTTAAGAGAGGGCTTACTATGAGACACACCCCGCAACAAGAAACTCATAGGTAAATTTCTTAAAGCACATTTATCAGTGGGCTATATCAAAGGTTAGAAAATTGTGAGAAAGTACCTTCTATCTTGGACATCATTTTCTATATTGCATCTAGTACCATGCCTTAAGTAGAACGAGAATGATAGTAAGAGTGTTATGGGGCAAAGCGAGTGAGCATACAACCAGGTGTTCTCGATTTGTTACTTAGAACCAAAATTTTTTAGTTACCAAAATCCTTAATACTTTTTGATGCAAGAACAGTCGTTTTGAAGCTACTTCACATCTATACTATTTAATAGTAGAAACAAAAAAATCCTTTTGATCTCTAGATTTTAAGGATTTTGAGATTTGGTGGTCCTGAGAAGTGTGGGCCGAGAAACGGGGAGCCAGTGTCGCTAAATCTCTAACTGTTCGCTTTGTTTAGTGTTTGGAGAAATCCAAGCGAGGAATCAACAAAGTATGGCCATTTATATCCTAGGATTATACAATATGTGAGTCTGTTGAAATACATTACTTGGATCTCAAACTTTGAAACAAACATTCAACAAGTCATCCAAATTTTAAACCCTTTGGAAAGAGAAAATATCCTTGAAAGGTCCAAATATTACTACTTGTCCCTAGGGAATTTATCCTTAGAGGCTTCTAAATATTTGGGCCTATATCTCAACTTTTTCTCTCCAAAATCACTTAAGGAAACTATGGCTTTGAGCCTTTGATTTTCACACAATGGAACTTGTGGAATGAAAAAGAGTTAAGACATAGAAAATTAGTTTGAACTTAATCAAGACAAGTGTTGATGTGGTAAAAAGGATCCATTTAATCTATATAAAAGATAATTGAACCCCACATATGTGCTTGTTCTCATTATTTCCAAAAAGGTCAAGATCCAAAAGAAAAAATGTTTATGCAAAAATTCCAAGTTTAGGTGTCACACTCAAAAGGTTATCAAGAAGTACATTAGGAAGTGAAACCTCAATCAATACACCAAGATAAAAAATATTTTCACAAGGTTTTATAGAATCATTCCTTTGAACAATCCAGATATGTATGGTCAATTTGAACTACTCGTCTAAGTCAAAGTTTGGTCTTTTGGAAGTATAGCATGTTCTTCAAAACTTTGGTCTTGTAAAAAAAGTCTCTTTAGGTTCATCTAGGATCAAATCAACATTCTCATACATCATCATCATCAACCAAATCTCATCACAAACAAGTCTTGGAATATTGGAAAAATCATTCATGCTATACTTTTGGTAAATCCTTTAAATCAAATCAAAATCACTTTGTTTAGCTAGATGTGTGTGGATGAATCCTTCTTCACATATCTAGTTGAATTATCACCTTTGTGGACAAATCTACTCCAAGATAACATCTAACATCTTTGGATTTAGGATTCCATTATCCAAACCAAATCAAACCAAATCAAAATTAAAATCCAAAAAATCTTAAATTCTAGTATTCCTCCAAGGTCCTCAAGAGTTCAAACATCCATATCATTCACCTCTCATCATCTACACCATCATCATTTGGTCCTTAATATCCTAGATTTTCTTTTTGTACCTAAACTTTAGACCAACCCAAGGAGTTAGAGGTTTACCTCATATTCCCAAAAGTTGATCCTTATTTTATGGTCCAAACAAGATCTCAACACAAGAAGATCATGGAGAAAAACAAAGAAACACCCACTTCAAGTGATTTGAGAAAAAATGCATCAAAGTTCAACCCTACGGAATCAATCAACCCTTCACTTAATCCCTCTCAATTACCTCAAGATTCTCAAGAGGGAGGTTTCCAAGTGGAGGTTGTCACCAAAAATTTCCAAGGGATGAACCAAGATGAAATACTTGAAATAATCCAAAATCGTAAAACACACAAGATTGTCAACATGTTCATGAGGCTCAATCTCACACAATACATGTTGGCATTAGCCCAAGGAAGGGGCTAAACTCTCGTCCGAATTTGACTTCAACACTATTGTGGAAAAACCCCTTGGGAGTATACCTCAAGCACCATTCATTCCTTCATTCCCAAATGTCATCCAACCCATTATGCAACCAACATCATCCCATGCTCCAAGTCAACCAATGATCACCAAAGGGATTTCATTACTCCAATCTCTTCAAACACATCCACCTGTCAATAACCAAAACTTGGAGGGAAACACGATCTTGGGTATGATTGGCACCATACTGCAAGGCCCAAAGCATCCATATGTACCACTCATCTTTTATGATACCAACACCTCTCCACCTTTTCCACAACACTGACATACCCTCTTAATACACAAATTTCTCTCCCCATGATACCGTTAGAGTAGATGTATGTACTCCCATAACTCCAAGAATCACCTGCAACAATAAACCTATCACACTATGAAGAAATAAGCAAGATATTATTGCTCAACAACTTGGATCTGATAAAACATCAAATATGCATTATGTGAACAATTGTTGTATTGAATATGTTGTCGTAGAGAATGATTTTTAATTAGAATGAATGAATCCTTATGAAAAGGATGAAACCTAACCCTAGATCAAGATTAGATTAGATCATGACAAGTGTCCTCATAAGAATGAATGAGACAACATGATCTAATATTAAAAGCTTTAATCATGCAAAAAATAACTAATTAATAAAAGCTAATAATAAAATAAAATCACTCCTAAGTTTATCTTAAGTGTAACAAAGCATAAAGTGACCCAATTAATTAATGATTAATTAATTAATTAGGTGATGACTTTATTACTATAACAAATACCACAAGTACAAGTGGATATATTTGCACAAGTGGGAACTTTTGATGCATCATCCTCACTTTTGCAAGGAATCACACCATCAATCTTCCCATAATTTCCACTATTTCCATCATCATCCACACCTAATCAAGGTATGGGGAAAATCCTCCCATCCAACACACCAATCCTAAATCAAATCAATTTGAACACAAGTCAAATCAATAAATCCCTCATACTAAATCCTCTGACTATGCCATCGATATCACAACACGAGGTGGCACCAATCCAACCAAACAACATACCAACTATAACAATCCAAACATCTCAAAATATAGTCTCACAAGGACTAATCATACCAACCATCAATCCAAACCTACCATCCACCACTCAACCCCTCCTCACCACTTAAACACCACAACAACCACCTCAACAAAATCTTGCTACCTCATCTCACACCATTCCACAAAATCCTCCACCTCCACCATCAAATCTAAATGTATCAAATCAATACATCACCTTGCAAGTAGCCCAACAAGCATACCAAAAGGCACTTCAACAATTCCAAGCTCAACAAGTTGCGCAAAAAGATCAAGCACAACAAGCTGCCCAAGCACAAGCATAGGCATTGCTACAACAACAACAGGTCACATAAGCCACACAAGTCGCACAAGCTGCACAAGCTTCTCAACAAGCTCAAGAACAAGCACAAGCACAAGCTCAAGCTCAAGCTCAAGCACAAGCACATCAAGCACAAGCACAAGCTTTGGCCTATCAGTAAGCCTTACAGTAATACATGCAACAACAAGCATTGGTAGCACAACAATAGCAAACCACACAACAATAAGAACAATAGTAGGCATTATTGGCCCAACAACAACAACAAGCAGCTTGAAAATAAGCATTATTGTCACAACAAAAACAACAATAGGCATATCAACAAGCGTTGGTTGCACAACAGAGATTTCAACAACCTCTCACAAACACCTAAACCATCCCACCTGTTACACAAGCAACTAGAACACCATCTCAAAATGCATTCATTCCACCACCCAATCCACAAAATAATTTTTCCACACAAGTTAAATTTCTCTCGCAGAAAATACTAGACATACAATCAGGAAAGATAAAGAAAACATAAGGGAATTTGTGCCCCTATCCATTTTACAGAAGCATTGCAATGGTTCCATTCCCACCTGGCTTTGAAATACCGAAGTTTGATAAATACTGAGGAACTAGAAATCCTAAATATCACATTAGGGAATTCCATGTAAACTATATGGAGGTCACATACAATGATTCTTATTTAATACAACTCTTCCTTCAGAGCTTGGTCGGTCCAACAATGAAATGGTTCTCTTGTCTCCCCACTGGTTTTAAAAAGTTCCAAGAAATTGTGGACTTATACATTGAAAATTATTCGTTCAACTTGGGCATGGAAGTATGCTTGGAAGAGTTATCCAACCTACAATAAGCCAAGGGAGAAACATTCGTAGCCTTCTTGCAATGATGGCAATCCAAGGCCAACAAGAGCAAATGGGCTATGCCAAAAGAAGAAAAAATTGAGACTATCATCTCAAACCTTGAAGTGACCTTGGCCTTTCATTTGAAAATGCAATGCATAACCACCTATGACCAATTGATTCCCAAAGTGCTCAACATCAAAATAGCCCTTATAATGCAAGGGGGCAAACCCACATACCAAGACAATCGACTATCAACAAGTTACAATGACAAGCCTTGTACATGGACTAAGAACAAGAATATCACCAATGATGGTGTTGTTAATGCTAAATTTGTCATTAGTGCTCCAATGCCAAATGCACAGCAACAAACATACCAAAAATTGCAAAAAAACACCCAAAACACTCTACAAAATAATGCATCATGTAACAACAACCCAACAATCAAAATGTCAATAACCTAAATGCTCATGGGGGCCACCCCCAAAGAATATATATCCCCTTAAACAAAAATACACACCCCTTGGGGAACCAATCAAATCATTCATGCAACAACTTATTCAAGCCAACAACATCACACTCCTAGTCATTAAGAATTAGCAGGAACCCCAAGTTAAACACCCATGGTGTAATGAGAAACACCTTTGTGATTTTCATAAAATCAAAGGGCACATGACATCCAGTTGCATGCAACTTAAAAACATAATCCAAGATCCCATTGATGATAAGACCATAACCGTTGAATAACCCACTAGGAATCAAGATCTTAAAATATACACAAATTCGATGCTCGATCACAATAAAAGAAACAACAATGGTAAAGTCAAAACGTACAACAATGTAAATCATATTTATGACCATGTTGTTGCATCCTTGGATGAGTGGGTAGATGTTGTTAATATCAAAGGATTTAGAGCCGAGTGTGGAGTCACCACATGTGGTGGTAGAATTACCATTCCAGGACCTTTGCAACCATCCAACGCACCCTTCACAAATCTGAAATCCATCCCTAATGGTTACAATGTCCTAGATCAACTAAAAAATACCCCCGCCCAAATCTCCATCATGGATTTGCTAAAAATATCGCCCACACATAGGGATATCCTAGACAAGGCATTGGTTGCATCCTCTATCCCCACAAACCTTGATGTAGACCAGTTTCAAGCTATGGTTAGACATATCACTACACCACATCTCCTCACTTTATTCGAATAAGATCTCCCAACCCAACCATCTCACAATCGTGCACTCCATCTTGAAGTCCTAGTACACAAGAAGAAATTCAAAAGAGTCTTGGTGGATGGAACTGTAGGTCTAAATTTTCGTACCTTGAAGTTAATAAAGAATATGGGATTCTCAGAAGATGTCATTGAAAAAGGAAAAGGTATCACAATCAGAGCCTATGATGATCGAGAACACGTGTCCCAAGGCACCATTCAACTCCCCATTCAAGTGGGGCCAACAATCATGGAGACCACTTTTCAAGTCCTTGGCCTTGAAATCCCCTATAATATTCTCTTAGGATGCCCATGGATCCATGAGATGTGGGTTGTTGCGTCCACATTCCATTAATGTGTCAAATTCCCCTATGAAAACCAAGAGGTCACATTCCATGGTGATCTTGAGCATTTTTACTATTGCAAAAACTTGGAGGCCAAGTATTATAAGATCTGCCAAGTCCCGAAAAATGATGAGGGACCTACATCTCCTTATATTGACCCATCCACCTTAGCTTCTACTTCTAAGACAAAGACACCCACCATCCTAGACATCCCAGATATTAAGGTCATTATCCAAGATAATGGATGTGGAGATTATAAAATGAAAAAGAGTGTTTGTGATAGGAGAGTTACCTCAATCTCCTAGATCCCATGGAAGACCACAACCAATTGATCCCAACATCTAAGACCTTCACATCAACATCCTCCACTTTCAAAAGGTGGGGATACCTAAGTAAAGAGTTGGTAGATGAGAAAGATATATCGTCTATTATATCAAGATGAAAGGTCTGTGCGAGATCTCCCCATGGAAGAAAGCAACAAAGGTATTCAATTAATGTTTGGCTAGGGCTATAAAAAAATGAGATGCTCCGGAAATATAATAACAGCTTGTTTGAACCCATTATTCTTGAGAAGCGCCCTAAGAATCTTGGCCTTGGATGTACCCCTCAAAGATAACCATACTTGGAAAAATTGCCAAGGTTAAAATAGTCAAAGCTCCTCCTCGGTTACTAGTATCCATAGGTCTTCCCATAGACAACTATACATTTGATTTAACCAACGTATGTGATGAAGATCCCATCTTTGACCTACCCATGTTATTTGAGGATTCCTCCCTTTTTATGATCACAACCATGTCTTTCGAGTCGAGTAACTATTACGAAAATTTTCACCTTAGCTCATTTTTGGCAGAGCTAGAATTATTTGCTTCATTTAGGGTGAAAGGTACATTTATATTATTTTGATAATTCATTTGCAGTGAAGGATTTCAAATGGAATTTGGTTTTAGTTTCAAATTACAATGTGTTGCAGTAAGTTGTCATTTAATTCCTTGAAGCATGCGATGAAATACAGGAAAAATATAAAAGTACAAGTTCTTGCTTTTATTTTATTTTTCCAATATTACATTCATTTCATAATGATGTATTCACATTACAAAGAAAGCATACATAGAATTGTACAATATTTTTGAATTGTTGCATTTCTATTCATTGGAAATGAAAAAGAAATCAAGTGTCCCACACAAGTCGTGGGAGTAGCCAAAACAACCTATTAAAAGGAAATGAATTATACAATTAAAGATTAAAATAATGAAAGCATGTAATAAAGGACATATCCATAATTGTTTGTTCTTTTGAAGTCTTTAGAGGTCTTCTTTGTTGTTGCTTCGTTCTCACTTCTGATCTGGAATGCACCTGCATCATTGGAGAAGGTATTGTTAGAGCTCTAGATATGAACTATACTACATATTGTACCAACATAAATATAATTAACTACCTACAATAGAATGATTCAAGTGAATACACCTTTTGAGTACAAAAAAGAGCTAAAATGGAACATCATAGAGAACATTTGAACTTCATTGTTTTAATGCTAACATGTTTGTTTCCTGTGCAGGTATAGGAAAAGCCATGTTGCTGATCAAAATTAGAAGATACAAATAGCATGTGGAGAAAAATGGGCTCCCACAAGGATTGAGCCCAACATGCTGCCCCTTACATTCAAATGGGGTTGAAAGAAAAGAAACACATTCATCATGCTCACATGAAGCATTCATTGAAGGAGTGAAACATATATCAACTATAAAAAAATCAAGACTGTTGGCCACTCATAACATTCAAGTCCAAAAGCAACAAAATGAAGGTTATGATTGACCAAGAGCTCAATTGAATTCAAAATAAAATGAAATGTGTTTTCATTGCTTAAAGAAGTGAACATGCATACATATGGGTTCACAAATCAAACTATAAATGGAATAGGTTTGAGCACCTTCAACAACATCATGGTAAGGTTTTAAATGTTTTAGTTTTCTTTGCAAGATTGACAAGGGTAACATCATTTTCAAATAGTTGCTTCCATGAAATTATGAAAATGCATAAAGAGTAGCATGAAGAATTTAGCTTCTATAAAGTATGGAGCTACGGGATGTAGCCTTTTGCTACAAGAATAGTTTCAAGTAAGCACAAATGAAAGATACTGTTGTTTTTGTTTTTCACCATAATGGAATAACCAAAGGTAATTGAAAAATTGACATTATGCCACAGATTTACTGTAAGAGGGGTTTATACATTGCATTTAGAGATTCAGTAAATATACATTGTGTCTAAAAGAGAACCATTTATGCAAGAATTGAGTGTTGAAGGTGTGCATTTTGAAGTTCTAAATTAAGGTGAAGGCTAATTTTTTTTTTTGAAAAATATTGGTTTGAGTTTCAAGTGATAGATGACTTCATTTCACCAACTCATGCTGAAGGTGCCTACACAGTGAATAAAGTGCTCATAATACAAAATGATCTCAAATAGTGAGGGTTTGTAACACATTTTTTGAAAATGAAGTTGCAATCAAAATGAAAGGAGTTTGAGTCATGTGTTTTTGTTTCTGAAATAGAAGTTTCAAGTGAAAGATTTTTTTATCACCCATTTGGGGTTTTGTTTTAAAGATACAAGTTAATGATGGTTTGAAATTTTGAAATGAGAATCTATTTTTGCAGAGTGAGGGTTTCATCATTTTTTTTTCATACACCCAATAGCAGTTTTCCTCTTGCAAAAAATAAGAAGGTAAAGTATGGCTACGCTATGGAAACTTCTTTTCTTCCCAAAATAGGAATACCCATTGGAGGGTTTCAACAAAAGACAAAATACAGGAATTTTTTTATCATCCTTCAACATGGGTCGAGTCCATAAACGATGTAAATACAAAGCATAGGCCATCACCAAGAATGGAGTACACAAACAAAGGGTTCCAATTTCTTTTCACAAAAAAACTAGGAAATGCCTATCATTCCTTGAGTTTATTTGACAAAAGAGGTAGAAATGAAAAATACATGGTGGTTGGCTTACCTTGCAGCCTTTCTTTCTTCTATGTTAGAGGTTTCCAAATTTGTGAGCCCTTTTTCTTGTTGCTTTCAAAGACTCAAAGCTCAGCTCATGGCAGCCAAGGTCGTAAAAGAAACACAAAAAAATCATAAAAAATGACATGAGAAGCAACGATGGTGGCACCAAGAAGGCCCTAACATCTCAAGAAATCTCTTTTCAAATGCTTGAATGAGAGATAAGAATCAAAGGCCAGACACTTACCATCATTCCAATAGACAAATCAACAAAGATGAGGCTAAAAGCAAGCTTAATGTTGCAAACCCTATCTTCATGGTGGCTGGTGCAACAAAGGTTTCTCTCGAAGCTTCTCAAACAAGTCAAGTGAGGAATGAATCAAATGATTAGTTTTTTGAGCTTTTACTTTACCTAAATCACATTATGGTGGGATTTTTGAATAAATCATTTGATTCTTACTATCACCATGGTATTGACTTTGCAAGTCAATAAACCTAGTAAATTGGAAAGCCATGAGCTTATTATGGTGCTGAAGGAATATGAAGGGGTTTATATTTGCTTTCTTCTAAAATATTTTTAGAAACCCCGTTTATATTATTTTGCAAAGTTTATTTGACATTATTAAAACAACTTTATGGAGTGTTTTAAATAATTATTAATTTAAACTATTATGAAAGGTGATAAGTGAGTAAAAGCAATGTATTATGCATGTTATGGAGAGCTCTTAAGTCTTTTTGAGCCTTCTACTCATGCAAGGTGGAGAAGAAAAGGTGATTTGAAGATCCAGTCATGCAAAATGGAGCAAATGGTGGATTGTTTTGTGACTTAATTATAGTTCCACATCAATTTTGAAGACCTTTTTTTATCATGCACAACATTGAGAGAAGTTTGCAACATTCAGTGTGCAATTTACTTCAATGGTGGGCCCATTTTTTCATGCTTTTATTCTCTGCTCGTGAGGAGGATATTTTTACTTCTAGTTCACTTTTAGTGCCACCTCCATAGATTCAGGAGTCATTTCGAGTCACACTTCAGTTACATACAACATGAGACAAAGTTTTGAGTTGTTTAGGCTCAGTTTGCAGCATTGGTGGGCCCCTTTTTTCAAATAATTTTTTTTTTGCTCGTGAGAAGCATGCTTACTTTTTATCATTTCTAGTTCACTTTTAGTTTCACCATTTGGGCGCATTATGCATGCCAATCTTTGTATATATTGGAAAAATTCTTTATTTTTCCTCAATTCTTGTTTTCTACCTTTTCTTTCTGTAAAGAGTAATATATTGTAACTCAAAATTTTAGAATTAATACAATTTACAAATTTTATAGGTCATCTTAGATTATCATTTTGTAGAGTTTTCCTTCACAGTATTCGATAGAAATAGAGTTCACCTTCACAATTTCAGGTGTTTTTGTATTGTTTAAATAATTTGATGCAAGTTTGGTGTATTTCATTTTCAAAAACCTTCAAATTTGTCTTGGTTATTCATGTAAATACACAATTTCAGTTTATCACATGTCGTTAATTGTGTTTCACAAGTTTATTCGTTCTTCTAATTTGTGAAAACCTAGTTTTCCTTAGTAGGAAAAAAACAAGCAAAGCCTCTTAATGAATTATTTATTTGATCATAGTGCTCAAATTGGGTTGTGTTAATAAGTTTTTATGAGAATATTAGTTATGAAAAGGCCTGCATATTAGTATTTTTTCGGTGCATCACCTCCTAGAAGTAGCATATATCTAGAATTCATCCAATTTTATTGTTTAATCCTCATCCCTTTTCTCATAAAGTTATTAGATTCTAGGAGATTCAAAGGGAGCCAACCCATAACCTAGAGGTTTGTCCATATTATAGGGTACCCACAACCTAAGACATTCCAATGTTTCACAGGATTGTTGAGCCTTTCGACTTTGCACTTAGGTGCTAATCCTCATGACAATAGTAACCAAACCACTGAAATAAATCTTGTGTACCCCCAACTAATAGACTATGACCAACGAGGACCACCGATATTAGACACATTGAAAAATGATGAGGCTCTCTCAGAATTCATGGCACTCAGGGATACGCTACCATATGGAGACCACAAAGCAGGATTTGATATTGAGCTGGACACACATGCATATTATGGGGAAATGATTGAGTCTCTTAGTTGTAAAAAAAAAAAAAAAAGAATAATATGTAGATATTTAAGTGAAAACCACACTGTGGCACTTTTTAATCCGAAAAATAGTAAAAAGAAAGGATGTATCCAATGGTGAAAACCTCTTTGAGGCACCAAAGGATGAGGGATTCAATCTTCCCCTTACTGCCATTGATCAAGAAAATTTAGTAGTATTGGTAGAAAAATGCAACCCAATCAATATATGAATTGAAGAGACACCACACATCACTTTCTACGCAAAATCACTTGATCGAAGAACAAGAAATTCTAGTTAGATTTATGAAAGAAAGGAAAGTAAATTTTACATGGACCTATGCTAGCATGCCAGGCCTTGATCCACAAGTCATAGTCCATCGTCTAGCTATATATCTAGAATCAAAACCAGTAAAGATAGAACCTGAGAAAGATGCATTTGCATATCACATTATTGGTCAAAATTGAGTCGTAGAAACTCTTTGACATTGGTTTCATACGACCCATTGATTATCTTGAGTGGGTTTCCAACCTTGTACCTATTTATAAGCCCACCGGGGGCATTTGAATTTTCACCGACTTCAAGGACCTAGACAAAGCATGCCCTAAGGATGATTTCCCTCTTCCCAACATAGACATGATTGTAGATTTAACAATAGGACATGAAATGCTATCATTAATGGATGGTTTTTCAAGGTATAATTAGATTATGATAGCAAAATATTATCAACATAAGATAGCCTTCACCTGTCCATGGGGTACCTATTGTCGGAACATGATGCCATTCGGGTTAAAGAACGATGGAGCCACATACCAAAGGGCTACGACTTTGATTTTTCATGACATGATCCACAAATCTACGGAAGACTACATGGATTACATACTAGAAAAATCAAGAAAATGTCAAGACCACATAGCAATGGTAGGCTCTATCTTTGATAGATTGGAAGAATACAAGGTAAGGCTAAATCCTAAGAAATGTGTATTCGGTGTCACATCAGGAAAAATTCTAGGGTATATTATATTAATGAGGGGAATCGAGATAGACCTTGCAAAGGTCAAATAAATCCTTGAAATAGAGGCACCACAAACATTGAAGCAGTTAAGGGGCTTGCAAGGAAGACTCCAATCCATTCACATATTCATAGCACAGTTAGCAAACAAAGCTATCCCATATTATCATCTACTCCACAAGGGGGTAGCATACAAATGGGATGAGAAATGTGATCAGGCATTCAATAAAATCAAAGAATACTTGCTAACATTGCCAGTCCTCATTTCACTGATCCCGAACAAACCATTGATCCTATACATATCAACAACAACAACAACCCTTGGTGCTCTTCTAGCACAACACGATGAAATAGGAAAAGTGACAACCATTTACTATATCAATAGAACCTTGGTAGGGCACGAACTCAACTACACATTCATCGAGAAAGCTTGTCTGGTAGTAGTGTTTTCTTCACAAAAAATCAGGCATTATAGGTTGGATCACCAAATAAATCTCATCACCAAAATATAACCTCTCAATTATCTACTCTCTAAAGAAACACTCACAAGACGGATGACAAAATGGGTTATGATCTTAACATAATATGATATTGAGTATGTGGAGTGAAAATATATCAAGGGACAGGTAATTTTAGATCAACTAGTCGAGGCATCGATATATGCAGAGAATCCATTGGTGTTATAGTTCCCCGATGAGTCAATTTTCAATCTCAGTATAGTAGATCATTGGAAGGTGTATTTTTATGGGTCATATACTCAACATGGGTTAGGAGCTGGAGTCTTCTTTATCACACCACATGAAGATTGCATTCTAAAATCATATAATCTATCCTTTCGTTGTACAAACAACATCACCAAGTATGAGGCCCTTGTCATAAGACCCTGAATTGCATTACAGTGGTAAATCATGGCACTTAAGGTCTATGGAGACTCACAACTGATCATCAACCAGGTCAATGATGAATACCAAATGAAAGATGAAAAACTTACCCTATACAAGAAATTGGTGGGGGATCTCAAGAAATTCTTCATCGACATCACATTTGAGTAGATACCAAGGGTAAACAATAGAGTAGTGGATGTCATGGCTACAATCAGACCATTATTGGATATCCCATACAACGTCCCTAAACAAGAATTCCTGGTAGAGCAGCTTCTCGTACCAACTTTTGAGGTACCAAATTCTAAGTTTGTATGTGAAATTATTGGTCACAGTGACCCTTGGTACCAAGACATATACACCTACCTGAAAAAAGGAGTCCTCCCTGCTGACATCACCCCAAGCCTCAAATGAACCTTTATCAAGAAGTCATCCCATTTTGTTATCTTAGGTGACACCCTGTACTGTAGAAGTATCGAAGGAACCCTTTTGAGATGCCTTAACCCCAAGGAAGCTTTGACTGCTTTAACCAAGGTACATAATGGTATTTTTGGTTTGCATTATAGTGGTATGACCTTGGCTAAGAAACTATTGAGGACTGGGTATTACTAGCCTACAATAGAAGAGGAAGCTCATGAATATGTTTGAAGATGTTTACAATGTCAGCAACATGGGGATCTCATCCATGCACCAACTTAGGAGCTCCAACCAATTATAACACCTTGGCCCTTTTCACAATGGGGGCTCAATCTCATCAGAAAAATCTCTCCCACCCCATCTAATGGACACAAGTTCATTATCACTGCTACAAATTACTTCACAAAGTGGGTAGAGGCCATTCTCATGACCTATATAACAGGAAAGCAAATTGCCAAATTCATCCTGAACTACCTTATATGTCGTTATGGTGTTCCACAAGCCCTTATCTCAGATAATGGAACACCTTTTAAAAACTAGGATGGCTAAGAAATATGCCAAAAATTCAATATCCAACATCGCTTTTCCACCCCATACTACCCCCAGGGTAATGGCCAAGCTGAGGGTATGAATAAAACCATCTTAAAAATCTTTAAAAAATAAACAATGAAGTTGGTTGTGACTGGCACCTATATCTAAATCCTGCCTTATGGGTCTACCAAATGAGTATCCACATGCCTATAGTGTAACACCCTTCTCCTTGGTCTACAGATCATAAGCCATCCTTCCCATTGAGATTGAACTCCCATCCTTAAGAATATCATTACATAATCTCATTACTGATGAAGAATATCAGGTGTCGCAATTGAATGAGCTAGAACTACTGGATGAGCAACGCATGGATGCTTTGAACCACTTGTAGGTCTGTCAAAACTACCTCAAAAGGAGCTATAATAAGAAGATTAAGAGTTGGTCATTTCAAGTCAGAGAGCTTGCGTAGAAAGAAAATTAGAAAAATGTGCCAAATCTAGACAACAAGGGCAAGTTCGAGCCTAATTGGTTGGGACCATTCATCATCATGATGAGTTACAAGTCAAGAGCATATCGGCTATCTACACCCAAAGGTGAGCCTCTACAGGATCCCATCAACAACTCTCATCTCAAAAAACTTTATGCCTAAGCATGCTAGGTATAAATCGAGAAAATAAAAAAATATCAAAAAATATAAAAATCCAAAAAAAAAAAGAAAGGATTGAAAAAATTAAAGAAAATAAATCATCCTCTAGTGAAAACCACTTCGGTGGTGCTTTGGGAAAGTACCTTGGTGAAAACTTGGCAATCAAGTGCCTTGTGTAAATAAGAACTTTCCATCCACCATAGATTCTTTGTCTTGTTCTGCATCACCTACCATCACCATCACATTCACCCATCACATTCCATTGATTCTTCCATCACCCATCTACATTCACATCATATCTTGATCCTGTGTCGGTATCATATTTCCTCCTAGTACTACTTGGCGTATTCCCAAGGTCAGTTTGACCTGCCTATATCTAATTATTCTATCACATCATGCTAGGGGCATATAATTATATCTGAATCAGATAAGATTCATGTATATTCATGAAATCATCCTTTGAAAACAAAAAATCCAAAAACATTCATAAAATCAAAAAATCCAAAAACATCCAAATCATATCAAAATCCAAAAATAGGTTAAAAAGTTAAAAAAAGTCAAAAAAAGATTCATTAGTTGAACTACGTCATCTCTGAGCTTGAACGTAGGCAAGGCTAATCTTTGATTGGCCCCTAAGACACCCTAGGTCAATCCTTTAGAATTATATCATAATAAATTGACATCCATCAACTGTTCATATCTCATCTTTTAATAAGTTGAGTTAGTCAAACTACATGGTCTTTGTGTGTATAACGTAGGCAAGGCTAATCTCTGATCAGCCCCTGAGGCCCCTGGGATAGGTCCTTATGTTAGGTTTTTGGTTAAAATCTTGGAAAATACCAAAAACATTGGAAATTTTGAAAATCAAAATATTTGTAAAACATCTCACAAATCCCAAAACAACTTCATAACATTTTTAAAAACATCCAAATATTTGAAAAAACCATCCATCCCATTTCACGTTCACCCACAATAAAATTCCATCCATAATAAATCAATCATCACCTTCATCCTTTGGCAAAGCACACTTCAAACACAAAATCAAAATTGAAACAACAAACTTTTAAATGAAAAATCAAACTCTTGATCTTTTTTAGCAAGCATGTCAATCGACTTTAATCAATGGCCTTTTCAAACAACCTATCAACTTTCCACCATCCACTTACATTTCCTAGGATGCGTCCTTCCTACAATGTGCATTATCTATTGGCAAAACACTTTGGATTCTTATTCTAAGCAAAACACATCCCTTTGGCTAGAGGTATGAAGAACATAAGGCTTGTTTGTTTTCTTGATTTTTTTTATGATTGATCTTATTGCACCCATTATGATGACCTCCCAATGATGCCTATCAAAATGATTTAGGGATAAAGGAATGGGGCATTGATCATTATCTTTTGTTTGTTGTGTTTGTTGGACATTATTGTAATATAACCTTGGCGAATACTTGCTTTGTTAGGTATGTATGGAGGGTGTTTTGGATAGCTTGTTGAATATTACATTAGGAGGTTTTATCTTTCTTTGTTTTGGTTTGAGGTGTTTGAAGCGTCTAAATTAAATCCTAGCAGGGTTTACATATGTTAGGTGTGAACAAAAATACTCCTATTTGTTTGTTGATTCAAAGTCCATCTCACTAGATACAACATCATCTTGGTTGTTTGTACCTTGATGCATCGTATCTTTGTGTGTTATCAAACATAAGGAAAGTTATGCTCTTTACATCCCCAATCCCTGGATAAGCAAATCATCATCACTCATCATCATATCTAATAAAGTCTCGATGAGTCATAGACTTGTTGGACTTCTAAATCTTCTCAGAATCAAGGGTTGATCCCTCTTATTCTTCTTATTATTTTATTTTTACTAAAATTTTTATCCAAGTATTAAATATGTGTGATATATCAAAATATACATGAGGCTACCCATGGCCGATGATTGTCTATACATCATCAAATTTGTCTACATCAAATATTTGAGCTTTCTAGTCCTTTCTAAGTTGAACTGATCCTAAATCTTTATTGTGAGCTCGACCCTAAAATCAAAATTTTTGCCCGATCTCTCAAGGGGGCAGTGTACCAATGTACTTCTTTCCACTGGGGCAATAGTAGGGCATCCAAAAAAATTAGGAAATTTTTGAATTTTGATGATGACAATGTTATTCTTTGAACTAATGCAACAGGTACCTTGCTTTAAAGAGGGGGAAAACGTAGACATGTAAAAAGTCTTGATTGATACTATGCATCTCATTCTGATAAATTAGCACCATTTCCTCCTAAATCACCTTGAACTAACCAATTGATTAAAAATTAAGTATTATTTAGTTAAATTCAACAATTTCAACTATTAATCAAATAATTAAATTTATTGATTAATTCACCCTTTTTCTAACTAATTTTCATTACATTTAATTAAATCCCCCAAAGTCTTCTCATTTGATTAAATAAATCAAATCAAATGTCACAATCCCCTAATTCATCCCAATTAATTAATTCTGAAACTAATCCTAAATCACTTTCTAATCATCATTAACAAATCCTCCAACTTTTAACTCCTCAAGAGTCAAACCAACTCATGGTCAATTCATCAGGTTGTACATGAAATTAATTTCTTTTAATTATCTAATTCCTCTATTTATCCTCACAAAGGCATATTCTTCTCAACCACCTCTCACTCAATTTCCCTCCAAAGGTTTTCAAAAACCTATCACATCCTTTTACATTTTCAATAACTTCTCTTACATCCTTTCAAATACTCTTACATCTCCAACCACATTCAATAAATTCTCCTTACAACCTTTCAAATCCTCAACCATTCTCATTTATTTCTCTTAAATCTCCCATTCTTAAACACATTTCCCAAAATGTGTTCCACCTTCATCCAATAGAATTGTGACACTTGACACATTCTCATTGGCTCCCATTTTATCCCACATTCATCAAACCCTCTCATTATTCAACCCTTGAGCTCTATAAATAGAAGCTTTCTCTTCACAATATGGATCCACAACTTAAAGCATTATCATTATAGTCATTTTCATACTTATCATTCCACCATTTCTATCTATTTTGAGCATAATTCACTATTTTGCATCATTTCCACACTTGGAATCGCATTCAACATCAAAAGCTTATCAAAGGGATTGGGAAAAGGGCTTCCTTTTCACATCAAAGGAGCACCACTCCCCCTATGGGATGGAGGTTTATCCATTTCAATTAGATTTCATGTCTTCTTTAGTTAGGTTATGCTTATTTTCATGTTTTCTCTTTGATTTAGTTAAAGAATCTCATAGGGAGTGTTTGATTTAGTTTCTAACATGTTTAAAACTTATTTGTTGATCTGACACTCACACCCCCAATTGAATTTCTTTCTAGGTTCAATTTGATCCTTTCACCTTCATTCTCAAGAGGATCGGGGATTACAAACCCCTAAATTGTTACGTTTTGTTCCATTTCCTTTATGCCCAAAGGCCTACCTAATCTCAGACTCTAGGAGAATATCAACCCCATCATTACATTTTCTTGCTAGCTCACATTCAATTATTTTGTTTCCTTTGTGTCTTTCATCCTCTAGGTTTTCCTTGTATAGCTCTATTTTTCTAGAAGCTAGGTTTACAACATACACATTTGAATTCTTAGGAGTGGTCTTAGGGTTTTCCTTGTATCTTTTTAGAATGGGGAAATTTCTCCTCTGGTGTCCTTTCTTTCTTACAAAGAAAACACGCATTTAGGCCACTGGGGGTTTCAATCCAACATAATTTTTTTTCACCCAAATCAATGTCTGTTACCTTTGGGATGTCAACCCTCGATTTTATTGACATTAAAATTCTTGCATCCATATGTAATATAGTTACATTAGTTTTCTCTACTTTCAGTACCTTGTCAAATTGGGTGAGCACTTGTGGAAAAAATCTCTAAACAATTGTGGGGGTATAGTTTTTTATAATCATCCACCTTGGTAGGATAGGGTGAGCACCTCATCACTTATTAGATCTGGGGACCATACTACTACCCTAAAGACCACATTTCCTATCGCCCAATATTGTCTAGATATATTTTTGTGTGACCCATTATCATTGAAAATTTTAAGAAAAGATCTTTTTGAATCCTTCTATAGAAAGAAAAGTAGAACCCTGATTTTTTTTACCAAATGTTTTGAGATCAATTGTCTAGATATTTTCTCGAAGGAACCTTTTTGCAGTCTACTATTGCCAAATAAATTGCAATATTTTTTAATCTATTTACTTTGTTATTAATCACATCCATCATCTCAGTGTCAGAGGAAATTAGGATTTATTTTTTGGGCCAAAAGGTGAGTACTTACCTTCACCCTCATCGCCTTGTCTCTTTTCAATGCATTCTTCTACATTGATTTGGAAGAAGCCAACATTTGTCGGAGCCCTTCGCTATGGATCCGATTAGTGTTTCTTGATATTTGTTTGGGATCTCCTTTGCTTTACTAGGTTTATCGGGGGTTCGCCCTCGTATACCCCCCTCCATTTCTATATATGAGAGAACTACATAAGGGTTTCACAAACTGAAGATAAAATAGAAAACTATTGGCATTGGTTGTCACTGATGTCAACACTTGGGAATATTGTTGCACATGTTTGTGAAATTATTGTTTGGTTGCCATTGATGTCAAAACTAAATTTGGGTTGTCATTAATGCTTGTAGTTTAGTTTTTCATGCCTTTAATATTGTTGATGTTTATGGTTGATGCCATGCCTTTGATGTTGTTGATGTTCATGGTTGGATGTCATGCCTTGTTTGATGACAAGTAAGATGTATTGAGTATAGTTGTTACTAGAAGAGATGATGCCATGATGATACATTAAGATGAGGTTTAGAAGTAACGCTAAAGATGTAGAGATGTTGTTGATGGTCTCTAATATACCTTGTTTTCTCCCTCCTATTTTTCTTAAGGAATTATGTGTTGCCACAAGGAAGTTTTTGTATTTGCATGTTGGTGAAAGTTTTTGCTACAAGAAGTTACTTTGGAGACTCTTTGGGAAAAATCTCTGCATTCCTTCACTTTTGAAGATGTGGTCTTGTGGTTTGGGATTCAGTGTTTATATTTTGTGGATGTTACACTCCTATCTTTTCTGGTTACCAATGTTGTCGAGGAGGTTTTTGGTAACTGCAGTGGGTTGACAATTTTGTTGCTTGATAGGATAGGTCTAAAAAATGCTCTACATTTCTCTGCATTGATGTATCTAATCCTATGGATTGGTGGATGTGTTATCAATGTTTTGTGCAGTGTCTCAATTCAATTTTTATGTGTTTGTGTTCACCACAAATTGGTGTTAATGTTCTATCTCATGGTTGTGTATTTTATGCTTTTGGGATGAAGTGGTTTTGTTCTATTTGGTCTGTGGTGGTTGTTTGTGGCATGATAGTTTGAAAGAAGTATATGGAAATGTTGTTGGATGTTCATGGAATGTCCCTTTGTAGTCCACACATCAATAGTTGATATCTTTGTTGTTGCATCGTGTTTGAGTTGGCTTTTTGGGTAATTTGTGGATGTTTGGCTGACAAGGCTTCTTATCTTGCTTGCGCTATGTGCTTGGGGTTCTGCACCAAAATTTGAGGTTGTGTTAAGATGTATCTAGATCCTGACCTATCTTTTTGAGAACCACATTGAGTAAATTCAGTTGAAGTGTATATTTTTGGGTCGACTAGTAATGTGCTACATGTTTCCTTGTTGTCGACTTGGGATGTTGTGCACTAGTGTGCGTGTTGTTTGAGCTCACATTGGAAGATGCAATAATTTTTTTTGGTCCTCTCTATCTCTTGGATAGGACCACATTATGTTTTTTGTGGTCGACTTGTTGAGATCATTGTTTGTATTTTGTTCTGGCCAACCTAATTGAGGTTTTGTGATCTTGCAAAGGATATAAATGAAAGAAAAAAATAGTTGCAAAGTTGATAAAGCATGTGGTGGTGTGTGAGTATGGAATGATGCAATGAGTTGTAGAAAATAAAGATCAGATGAGCTTTAACGCCTCAATCAACAAAGTGTATTGTTGATATATGTTGTAATTTCCAAATCTTCATGTATCTTTCTATCAAAAAATGAGTCTCTTCAATAGGTCCTTGTAATTTGTATCTTGCCTTGGGGTTGTGTGCCTCAATATTGTAAGTCCTTTGTATCTTGCCCTAAGGTTGTGCACCTTAGCCTGCAAGTCCTTCAAGGAGTATTGTGCTTCCTTAGGTAGCGATCCTTAAAACAAATTGTAATATTTGTAAGTAGTGAGCTTCCTATATTGTGAGATTTCTCACTGTGGTTTTTCCCTTCTTGAATTTTCCATGTAAATTCGGTGTTATCTTATGCATGTGTGTTCATTGCCTTATATTTCATTACTACTTATTTGATTAAGTATTGTTGACCTATTTATATGTTGTTGATCTTGGTAAAATTTTGAATTTGCATATTTCTAAAGGGTTTAAGATATGAAGGGTTTAAAGTTTTTGAAGATACTGATTCACCCCCTCTCAGTATTTGGGTGTATTTAAGAAAAGAAGAGCCACACTAAATAACATTTAACATTGAAATTACAAACAATTACAACCATATAGAGACAACTCTTCCAAAAAATAAGTATATTATTGTAGTGTATTAGGAGAGTACCATATAGATAAAAAAAACTTGATGTCCCCTATGCGGGGGTCCTATAGTTGCACCCTTGGTATTTTCACTTCTTTCGCCCTCTCTTCACTCGCTCGAGTCTCTACATATATTACAATACTATTCAAATATCCCAAATATATTTTAGTGAGCAATAATTGTATTTAAATTTACCACGTATGGACATCCTTTATATTGAACTTGTCAACTAGACTGAATTTCTCGATAGTGGATGTTGGCTTCAATTGAAAATGTGTCCTTAAAAAACTCTTATATCTCCTCAAAATTATTCTTATAATATATTTCAAGCTTTTAGAGATTTGAACTTCAATATTTTTATCTCTAATTATAAAAAAATGATACATTTAACTTATCTCTCCAATATAAACATCCCCTCAAAACTCTAATTGTGCATTAAATTTTTACCATCCTCTTTGTATACTTACATTATTTTGTAGCCTCTCAAAATGTCATTGAAAACATTAATAAATTTTTTCATAAGAATAATGCACACCTTAAATTTTGCTTTGTGTAGTCGTGAAGTACTTGCAACCTTTTAATAAGATATTTCTTTATCAGTAGTGCTATCAAATATAAATCATTCTAGATTTATATGCGGGTTGTTGAAAAAGGACCACTTAGAGTCCCAACTCTTGATACTAGACTACAAAGTCATTTCTTTAGAAAGCTTCAACCCTGGGCACTTGGATAGTTCAAATATCACCTCCAAAATTTTCCCTCTTGAAATATCTTAATGAACAAGAGAATCTAGCAATGATGAAGAGTTGTTGGCCAATATCTAAGTCTTGGAAGTTCCTTAATATATTTGCTAGTGGAATTGTCTAGGAATTAAACACTACAAATAAACATTTGATTATGCCAAAGATAAATATATAGAAATTAATGAAGAAAATTATTTAATACAAGCCCATACCTCCTTCAATAATGTTGATATCCAATAGAATTTTGGACTCTTTTCAATGCCCTTTGGGCTGCCTTTACTTTCCTTTACAAAAAAATATACTCACACTACTGAGAGCAATATTGCATGTGGTCTGCATTTTCTCTTTTATTGTCGACAAGAACAAATAACCTATCAAATGAAGAAACTTTCACATGTGATCTACACTACCCAATGTTGTTATGAGTAAGCACACTATGTAAGCTTCTAAATGGTACAAATTGAGTTTCTCCCTTTATAAGTCCAAAGTTGATTTTCAAGCATAATTTCTAGCTTGGAAGATATTAAATTACCATTTTCCTATCAATAAATTCCTGCACTTTCTATGATTAGATGCTAAAGTTTTATTTCTATTAAAAACTAAACACAAAGTTATAGCTAAAGGCTCACACACATTAATCATTTGACCATCTTCAACATTTGGGATGATTACATATATTGATTTATAAACTCATTGATTCACATACAAGCCAATTAATTCCTTTCAAGAAACTTCACAACAACATTTACTAACATTATCAATGCTTTTAATGTTAATTTATTTAACAAAAAAACATTGTTTATAAATTAGCACTAATATGTTAATTTACTAGGACACACACTAATTTCTAATATTTTTGTTTTAAAAATATGCCTTTTTTTGTTTCATAAAGAAGATCAATAATTTTGACAAGTTGTGATGTCTTCACTTCTAATTGTTATTAACAAAGTCATTAAATGGAAAATTACTTTTCTTAGGATTCATGATTCCTCTAATACCCTCTTTGAAACCTTTAGAGAAACCATTCTCAAGTATATTTGTCATATTAAACATAATGATATTTTCTCTAAATCTTTTTTGATTTTAAAAGTTATCATGCATGGTTTTTTCTCTAATATCTTGTTACAAATGGCTAATCTAACTAGGGTGCTACAAAAAACACTCAAGAGCAATGTTGAGTCAAAGAAACAAATGAAGTTTCTTCAAACTCGATTAGTTGCTCTATTTAATAATCACAAATATTTAACAAAAAAAGTTGACAGTTTAATCAATGATATTAAGTAGTTAACGATTTAATCAATACTATTAATAATTTGTTAAGTATGAAACAATCTCTTCATAATGAACATATTAGTAAAACCAATTTCGTTCACTAAAAAATATACAAACACAATTAATAATTTAACATATAAACATAATATAAAACCTACTTAAATATCTATTCAAAAATTTAAAATAGAATTGATTTAATATTTTTTACAACTTTAAACTAATTATTGTTAATGTGTTAATCATTTGGGATTAACACATTTGTAATTTTATTATTCTATTAAGATAGTTTGATAGTTACGACAATTAATCTATCTCCCTCTTTATAAAATAAACTATGTAAACAATTCTTGAATATAATTTTCGAAAAATACAATAAAATATGTTTTTATTCAACCCTCCTAAACATAACAATTATTTATATTCTAAATAAATAATAATAATTTAATCAAATCTTAAATACTTTCAATTATTATAATTATATTAATAAACTTCTCATAAAAACTTATTTGATCTAATAAAAATAATTATATGAATACATTTGTTAAAAAAACTTGTTTTATCTTTATTAATATATACTTATTTTAATATAAAAACTATTATACATTAAATTACAATCTTATCTCATAAAAAAATGTATAGGCTCCATAATATATCCTAGTTGACATTCTATTCCCTCCAAAATCTATATTCTATTCGACAAAAGTTTTGAATTTTGTCTTTGGAGGTATCACCTTCCAAGTGATTCTACACTTGAATAAAACTTTTCTTTTTGTTAAGAAACCTACACCTCTCCCAATCTCCACTAACTAGGCCCCACTTTTTCTTACTAAACCATAACACCTTTTAAGTGTATATAATCAAATGGCATGAAAGTATTATTCCCATTTCGTAAATTGGAGGTCACTCTAATGAGTAGGTATTATTTAAAGCCTAACCTAATGTTCACAAACCCACTCCATTGAAAGCTCATTATGACCCAAACAAGTAATCCCTTTAGCTTTTGAGATATGGTAAAACAAAGTAATAATCACTTCAACTTGTTGAAAAGGTCAATTTAAATTTAATAAAGGAAAAAAAAGAGAGAATTTAGTAGATAAACACATTTGACTAATTATAGTCATGTTTGGTAAGAGTTGTTTTTTAAAATTTTTATCTAATGTTTATAAAATTAAGTACAATCAATTATTATGTTTGTTTATCTATTGTTTATATTGTTTGTCGAGGAGGAATTTTTAACATGGTCTGTTTAGGTTAGGTCGCAAACAAGAGATCTCATCTTTGACATGAACCCACAACATCAATATGAATTGTTGAAATTTGTGAGCACAACAACTTAGTAGGGGTGGAGAGGGTGAGAATCTATGAGCACACTAACCCAATAGGGGTTTGAAGCACAACTTGGAGCACTAAGTCACTTGGCATGAACGTCAACAACATCAACACTAAGGTTTAATTTCGTGAGCACATTGGATCAACAAGGGCATAAGGATCACGATTACAATAGCCCAACGAAGATTTTGACCTTGGTAGCCACAACAAGAACACCACCACTTTACCATCACACTATGAGATGAACCTCAAAAAATTTTCAAACAATTTAATGAAAATGTAAGTAATGTTACTATATTATTAATGCCTAAAATCCCAAACAATAACTTCAAACTCTTAACTCGCTCATAAAAACATACCAAAATTTTAAAAACTCAACTTACCATTCAAAAACTTGAAATATACACAATTGAAAAACATAACTACTAAATCCTCTCCCCCACCTATATAATAAAGAATACCTAACTAATACTCTTTAAATGTTGAAAACATGACAATTTTGAATGATCTAATAGCTTAAAACCAAAATAATCATAGTACTTGATAATGTTCCCAAGTAAATTCCATTAATTTGGGTCCATTGGTGGGCCCATGAGTTGTTAAGGAGCAGCAGCCCCATTAGTACTACACTTTGTCAATGTTAAGAAAAATGAAAAAGTACTAAGGTCTGTGGTCAGAGAGAAAAAAGCTCAAAAAATAAAGGTGGGGTGGCGATGATGGGCCCCACTCTGAGTCGTGGTCGGTGTAAAAGACAAAGCACAAACATAAAGAAATTCCCTCCGAATCCAAAATGCATACCATCAATATTATATTCTTTTATGCAATTCTAAAATTATATTTTTTATTTTTTATTATATTAAATATATGCTCACGTGTCGTCTGCATAATTTTTCTGAAGGTTGCATCTTCCCGACCAAAGATTTAATAAAAATTAAACCTAATTATATTTTTTTAATACATTTAAAAAAAAACATATTTAGATCTTTAGATGCTTGGTATATGAGCGAGCCTATCCTATTTTAGGGTAAAGCACATCCATAAATAAATAAATAGTATTTTTATATTGAAAATAAAAAAATTGTATTTCTTCATTTTTTTTATTAATAAATACTATTTTTATAGCAATTTTACTTTTAATAATTTTTTAAAATTAATTAATTTATGGTTCTAGTTTTGATAAGTAGGAGGTATTTTCCACATTATTAGGTTTGTTAAGATGATTATGATTTATTTATTTATTGATATATCTTTTAAGATGATGTTTTTTCAAGTGATTGTTTAGGTTTAGTTCTATTTAGACTTTAAAAACATGTCTTTTATATTTTTTTTTGTGAATAATGCATTTTTTAAAATATAAAAAGTAATATAGTCATTATTCATTAAAAATCATTTAAAGTTTAGATTCTTAACTCTATAAAATATGAGCTTTTATAAAAAAAAATTAATAAAATATTTAAAGTGCTTTAATTTTAATATTTATGAAATTTCTTTTATTGATCATGATGAAAACAATCTTTATAAATTGTAGTAAACTTATATTTACTATTACCATAAGTTTTCAAAGTAAATTTGTCCCAAAACTATTAATTTATTTTTAAAATTTTAATAATATTAAATATTTAAATAAAATAGACCATTGAGATGAATATTCATGATTAAAATTAATTGATCTTTATATTATAAATTTCTAAAAACTTGAGTGTAAACTAGAAAATTGAATTTCAATAAATCATCACCTAATTTAATATATTGTGAAAATACCACTTCTATAAAAATTAATATTAAATCTTTATTCCTTGATAACCACACAACATTTCATTTCATATCTAATGTCTCAAACAATAATAATAACTGGCCAGCATAAATAATTTTACTATATCATGTTGTAAAATAATAATATTTTATAATTTATTGGTAAAGGACCCAGTTTGCTTTCGCTTTTGTAAAATTTAATACACAGGAAATGAAAGTGAAGGGATCATATCTGTATATCTATTATCAACCATTCCAGGGGAGCACTAACAACCAGAGGCGAGCGCTCTTTAAGTTTTCAACAAATCGGAGTTCTTAATCACAGGATCGTTTTACTGAGGTTTTAAACTTTCCATCGAGCTATTTTTTGTCCAGTTTGGTGGATTTTTTGCACAGTTTGGTGGGGTTTTAGCTGAATCGGCTTAGTTATACACAGACTGCTTGATCGTTAAGTTCAATAAGATTTTATCTCCATTCTTTATTAGCTATCAATCTGAGGATCTGTGCTATTTCATTTCAAGTGGTCAAACTGCGTATTAGTTTGCAGATCTTTATATTTAAGAGATAAAATGTTAAAATTAGTTCCCAGAAAAGCTGAGAGGAGTTGTAGGAGCAAACATTTAGCTAAAAGGAGCCGTTTATGTCAGTGTATTAGATGATTCAGGATTTTAGCGTTTGTGAAATTCAGTTTTATGAAACAATACATGGGAATGGAGTATTGTTTATTGAGTTTAAGGTATGAGGTAATAATTTCTTAACGATTTTAGCTCTAGAGGAAAGACTTTGATTCGAATTATCGGAGGATAGTAATTTAAAGACTTTGGCCTTACTTAGACATGGGCAGAAGTGGATTGATTTGCCGAATATTCAATTGAAATTGGCTTCTGCATGATCCAAACCCTTGATTGCTATTTGATGATCTGATTTGATTTTTCTGTCCTGCAGTCTTTCTTGTTGTTTAATCTTTTCGATCACTTGTCTCTGGGTTTATGTGTTTATTGCCCTTCAATAACATTAATTCATAAAGATGGTTGAGAGCTATGTTGGGTGACATTGAGCCAATACTCAATTTGGTAGGGCAAGTTTTCTTGGTTTGGTACTCAGATTGTAGATTGTATAGTCGCTTATTTTCAATTTTATACTATTTGTGTTAACTTTTAAAATAGTTAGTTCATTTTTTAACCCTTGTGATCACTTGGTTCCTGCATCACCTCACTTCCTCTATGTAATTAGTTGTGGTCTGTAATTTACCATTTTACATTCTCTTCTTTTGCTCTCTACATCCTGATGGTTGATCATTGATGGAAAAAGTATTCACAGTTAAATCCAGAAATTTTCAATATCCAATATTATGGACTGTGGAAAATTAATGTCTATAATTGGTTCTCAGAGGTCAGGCTATTGGGCATATACTTTTTGCACAGTTGACTCAACTCCTCCTGCGATTATGTGTAAGCACCAGCGTATTTGAATCCCTCAAACTGGCGACCCTCATTTGTGGGAGAGTCTATCCATAACTCAGGTTTGTACATCGGGCATTTGGGTTAGCATTTGGGCTCTGAGCCCCAGCATTTCAAAATCAACCTTTTGTATTTGTAAGGCACCAGTGACTTTAAAGAACAAGGATTTCCAGCTTCAAAGGCTTACTGCTATTATGTTTTGGGGAATTTGCCAATTTATTTAAAAGTCTAATGTCTAATTACACTTTCTAAAACCGGATTCTTAAGGATACTTATTCTCTATACAAGATCTTTTGAAAGCCTTGTAAATATTTGGTGATTATAATATATATGATCACCAGTTCTGTGAAAGTCTTCAGCCACCATAGTTCAAATCGTGTTGATCCTCTGATTTATTTCCTCAAATTTACTCCATAAATTTTTATAAATACAAAAAAATCATGTGAGTTATGCACCAGCTCAATAGAGCAAACACTTTGCTTTTGCATGGAATTTTGACAGCTGATGTCTTGGAAGGCATTGGACTGTGTGACTGAGATGTCATTTCTTGCTCTTTAATGAAGGATCATGAACAAATGCTTTACACATTCTTTATAAGTTAATAAATGTTGATTTTTTTTTGCTTTATAAGTTTATATATGTTGTTATTCTTTATTGGATTATAGATTCCAAGATAAGTGCTCTTTGCTTGAGGACTGCTTGCCTAAAGGATGATGTTGATATTTAAGGGTAACTTTACTTGCAAGAAATCAAGCAATATTGCCTGCTCTGTGTGGGAGTTTTCTGTATTATGAAAAACGTAGGAGTTTATTTTATATGAAAAGTACAATGCAGGCCAAGAAGAGTTCGTATCCTAGAGCTACCTCATCACACCCACCCAAGAAGGGATAGCATATGTGTGTGCTACAATTAATATGTGGAAAATATTCTGTAAAATAATTATAGTCTTTGGCTCTAAAATGCTTTGTTTCATGTTTTCTCTATTACGGTCTCCTCTGAAGAATTAGACTGCTTGAGCCAATCCATTAGATATTTTTATGATACTGTTATTGTCATTTTCACTTTCTATGGTTGTATTTCAATCACTTTGTATGAATTACAGCCCCAGTTATTTAGGCTTACAACATTGCACTTGAATAAGTAATCCATTAATGAACTTGGTTTGGTCCCAAAAAGGAAATTCTGCATGCTTCATTTTGTTCATACATTGACATTCTTAGGATGTAAGTAGCTTGAAAATTAAAACATGTTTCCAAACCTGTTTACAATTTCATATGGTATAAGTCACAACTCAATTACACTGAGAAGGAGATATTTTGTTAAATTTTGCACTATCTGAGTTTCTGTTCAAACATGTGTGTACTACCTATTTTACAGGTATGGGCATGGACGAGTGTTGTTCTACTCAGCTTATTGATGGAGAAGGAAATTTTAATGCGGGTGGTCTTGATACTTTCATGAAGTCCGTTAAGTTGTCAGATCGGGGACTTTCATATGCTGTGGTTTCTATCATGGGTCCCCAGAGCAGTGGTACACAATTTTGCCTTTCTCAGTTATGCTGAATAATGATGAAGCTGAGGCCTACACTTGTATTTAAAATTTAAATGCCAAGTTTCTCCTTTTCTGCGTTACAAGTGGACCTTCAGCATTTCTTTTGTATTTATCTAACTTATGCTTTGTTCTTAGGTTACTTCACATGGGTGGATTCAATTCATTAGATTGAGGACTGAGTTTTTATATCTGTTTAATTATGATTTCCATAAGTGGTGCTGTTAGATTTTAAATTATATGATTCTAGAATAAGTTGTGTAAACTAGTGAAGTTTTTGGGAAGATATTGATTAGGGCAACTCATAAAATAGAAGTTGGAAAGAAAAAAATAATAGTAAAATCATAGAATACTAATTAGAATTTAGAAATAAAAAATTTATTGTCTATGAGTGACCAAAGTAACACAATGGGACTCAAAAGTACAAGTGATAACTGATAACAGTTGCACATGGGAGCTAAAAATGCTCCAACCTTATAACAAACAAAAACCAATAAGATACAAGTTAAGAGCTAAAAAACACATAATCAAACTAACTGGGGTCTAGAGACTCAAAATGGGTAAACCCTACAATTCCAGTTAAGGTAACGTTATGCAGTCCAAATATATTATATATAGCCATGAGAGAAAAGGTTCCAGCTCCAGAGAAGGAGATATCACTGTGAAGAGTCAGACATTTTTGTCATTTCGCAGAGTGACCAATTTTCTTTAGTCTGATCAAGTTGATTCTTCATTTGTGCTTTATGCAATTTCTTGTTGCTTAATTTTAATAAAGTTTAAATTATTCTCACAAGGAAGATTAATAAGAAAGTGAAATCTGAGTTTAATAACTTAATAATCTAAATGACCAAAAAAACCGGATAAAATACAAATTTTTTGGCAATAAATGGTGGCTTACATCCTTGCAGTTAAGATTTTGGCTCTGAATATGTACATGTCATCTTTAAAGAAGACCAACCATTAATATAAACAGGGAATATTTTGTGAGCATGGTTGCCTGCAAGATCTTCTTTGTTGTTGATTCTGTATGTTTCAATGCAAGCTGAACTTCAATATTAACAAGTAACTCTACACAATATATGATATAAATGATTGTATGCTCCAAAAGAAGAATGTTTGGATATTCACATTTAACAGTTTGATGCAATGGCATGTGAATTTCAGGTATACAAATGAGAATTTCTTTTTACAGTAGTTTCAATTTACCTAAACTTTGTCTAATATGTGGACAGGGAAGAGTACGCTCTTGAATAATTTATTCTGCACAAATTTCAGAGAGATGGATGCATTTAAGGGAAGGTGACTTTCTGGCTCCTACATTGTTTTTATTTTTCAGATAGTTTCTGGTTTGTTTTGTGACATAGTAGAGGTTCCAAGATTTATGATTCCACTGTCTTTTCTGATGCAGGACACAAACCACGCAAGGTATCTGGTTGGCCGAGGCAACTGGTATTGATCCTTGTACACTAGTTATGGATCTGGAGGGTACTGATGGGAGAGAAAGAGGCGAGGTAATGGTTGTTCTCTTTTTTAAGAAATTATTTCATTTTTTCCTCACTCACAGTTAGGTAGGTTCCTCTCAGACAACCAGGTTATTAGTATGGTCTAGTATTCTGGCTTAGACATCACTGTGCTTTCTTCAGATATTCTTTACAATAATTTACGACATTTAGGGCATGGAACATAATAAACAGTATAGACAGGTTATTCCATGCATTAGGATTTCTGTAAGGTTATTTCTTCCCCATAGTTTCTCAGAGCACCTGTTTAATACTTTAATTGCATAAGGTCCTACTCTATTGTTCGAGATTTAGTTGCAATGACGCTAATAGTAAACTAGATATAACTGAAAGACAAATACTATATGGTTAATTTGTGGATTATTTTTTCACCCTGCCTTAGGAGCATGTTTTAAGACTGTTATTTATTTGTTTGTAAACTTTGTACACATTTAGTTTCTGCATGAAAGATATTTATTCTGAGCTGCTTGTACTTAAGAGCAAGCATTGGAATCTTTTTCTTTTCCTTTTGAATTGACTGTTTGATCCTATTTGTCTTGTATATCCATTAATTTGTATTTTCATTTCTTTGAATGCCAATAAATTCAGAAAAACTTATTGCACACCTTTTAAATTTGCCAACATGGGAAAGTTAGTTGCATTTCTCATTCATATGTATTTTGTCTTCAATTGAAATGAAATATATAATGGTGAAATTTATATTCCTATGTATTTACTCTTAAATAGAAATTACATATATATTGGTGGGATCCTAAGACTAAACTTATAGCATTCATTTTGTTCTTTTGTGCATCTTCTTCTGTATGACATGCTTATCGGTATTTTTTGTTGCTATTTGATTTCAGGATGATACTACATTTGAGAAACAGAGTGCTCTTTTTGCTTTGGCTGTTTCAGACATAGTGTTGATAAACATGTACGTAAGCGTCTTCATATTTTGTTTTCTAATGATGATTGCATGCTACATTTGAATTATGAAAAAACGAAAATGCGTATTTCCTAATTTTCCATGTCATAAGTAGTTCAAAATTTTCTAAATGTATTGTTTTTTATTTAGGTGGTGTCATGATATTGGCCGAGAACAGGCTGCAAACAAGCCACTCCTTAAAACTGTATTCCAGGTATTCTTAGCACAGTGATGCCTTGGGTGAAATTCATCTTAGTAAATTCTTGCCCTTTTTCTAATTTACTTATCTGCTTGGCCAACAGGTTATGATGCGCCTATTTAGTCCTCGGAAGACAACATTATTATTTGTTATACGAGACAAGACCAAGGTACTAAGGATGATGACTGTATTTCATTTATGAAAATTCATATATTACAAAGCTAAAGAATTGTCATGGTTCCACTATTTGTTTATTATTTCTGAGTCAATGATTATGGCTTTTGAGTAGACTCCTTTAGAAGTTCTGGAGCCCATTCTTAGAGAAGATATTCAGAAGGCAAGTCTCATTATTCATTTCTTTTACTTCTTTACCTGGAATTGTGCAGGTTTTTAAGGACTTTGTACTGATCAATATACCTTTTTGCAGATATGGGATTCTGTTCCTAAGCCTCCTATGCATAGAGAAACCCCACTTAGTGAATTCTTCAATGTAAGTAGGTCATTTGATAACCACTTTAGTTGGTCTGAACTGAAGTATTATTTCTTCATCAGATGGCTTATTCCTTTTATATGACTTATTCTACTTTGGATGCCTGCAATACTTTTCTGATAACATAGGTAGAAGTGACAGCTTTGTCCAGTTATGAAGAGAAGGAAGAGCAGTTCAGAGAGCAGGTAAATCTATCATAACTGCAATAGTAGAATTGTAATAGATTTGCTGAAGCAAAAATGATCTGATTTTTTAGTGTAACTGCATCTGTAGTGAAGCTGAATTTAGTGATGTTTTTATGGTGGAACCAGCAGAGATGTTTGGTTGATTAATTTATGCTGTACAATCAACACTTGGTTTAAAATAACCAAAAAAAATGTTAATAGTTGCACTATTGTAACTTAAATGTAATTACATTTAGTTCTATAGACAATGATCATTTTTGTTGCTAAGAATCCTTATTGGTAACTTTGCAGATTTTAAGGTGTATCCTTCATTGGATGATGTGTCTGAATGCAATGACAAACTCATTTATTTTAGTTTCAGGACTAGGAAGTGAAAAAATGTTCAGGACTAGGAAGTGAAAAATGTTCAGAATTTTCATTTGCATGCCATCAATTTTGAAATTAGTATTCAACTGAGGTGACTTATATGATATTCACCATTTTTTCGTTTTTTCTTTGCTCACAGTTAGATAGGTTCTTCACTCATTATTATGTCATTTCTTTCTCCAAGTTAATGATGAATTAAATTGATCTTGTCCACTCTTAAAATTTGAAAATCTGCAAATTTCCCATGGCTTTTAATTAAGGTTCTATTTTGTGTTCATTGTCCTTGTTGTCGTGTTTGCACCAAAGTACATGATACTTCGAAAAAGAAGCATAGTGAGACAAGAACCATTACATTGGTATCTGAATCCTTGCAGCAGTACTTTCTAACATCTAAACTTGAAGTTTCTGAAAATAAGATATCATTTCTTGAAAAATTAAGGCGGGCAAGGCTGTGAGAAAGAACAGTCCAGTAGTAAAATGGCCAGTAGTGATCTTCCGAACAATAGTTTATCTCAGCATTTGTTTTCATAGCAGCAGATGAATTGCTCTTGAAATAAATTTTTACTGTTGTATATTTGTGTTCCAAAAAAGCTTGAAAAGAATAATTTCACTATTTTCTTTATATAGGTTGCAATGCTAAGACAGCGGTTTTTCAACTCCATTGCACCGGGTGGACTTGCTGGTGATAGAAGGGGAGCTGTTCCTGCCTCTGCTTTTCCTTTCAGTTCACAACAAATCTGGAAAGTTATTAGAGAGAATAAAGATCTTGATCTGCCTGCTCACAAGGTGTTTAGCATGATTTTTATACAGAATAGTTTTCAATGTGCTGTTTTTATGTTTCTAGCTTCACCGGAGTTGTTACAAGATAATAGATATTAAATGTCTGTTACAGGTGATGGTTGCAACTGTTCGTTGCGAGGAAATAGCAAATGAAAAACTTGTCAACTTGACATCTGATCAGGTACTTAATGACTGGATAATTTCTAGTGGGAAAAGTTGTGTTTGCAGAGCTTTCCCTTGATTTGTGGTAATATTGTTCAGGGTTGGCAAGAACTAGAGGAAGCTGTACAATCGGGACCAGTACCATCATTTGGGAGGAAACTAAGCTCCATTTTAGACACTTATTTATCAGAGTAAGTTTTTAATCCAACTCAATGAATTTCGTCAATAAATACTTCAGATTTTCCTTTGCATGCTTAGCTTAGCTTGTCTGAGCAGCAGTTCATTTGAATCCCCTGACATTATCACTTGTTTCCCATGCATTTTATTTTTTTAACTCTTATCTCATGATATGCTTCTAACTAAATGTAGCTAGGTAGTTTTGTTATTTGTGAAATGCATTTCTCAGGGTTCAGTGTGCCCTCTAAATTCATTTCAACAGGGTAGAAAGTGCCATAGCAAACTTTTCATGACATATTTTTAGTTATCATACTGTCAATTTCCAAAACCTGTAAGCAGTTGCTCTGTCAGACAATTGCTTGTCCGGTTTCTCTGTCATTTGTTTCTTGTACTTGTGATAGTGAAGCCTTAAGAAGCAGTAGAAGGCCTGAAACACATTTTTAGAGGGGTCTCTGCTCTGTAGTTTGGAGAGCAAAATTATGTGCATATTCACTGCTATATGAAATTAGGGCCTCATATTGTCCCTAAAGCATAATTAAAGAGTTTTAGAAGGTTCTCCAAACCATTTGGCATTTGCACATGTGCTTGTCTTTAATGTCCCCAATTTGTATTTTTATAGTTTTCTGATTTTTAAAAATTAAATGTATCTACTATCTTCTGAATATGAAAAGAAGGCCAAAACTACTGCCGGCTAAATTGAAAGTACTTACTAATGTAAACTTGGATTGGTATTGAAAATAGCTAAAGCATTCAGATTTCAATTTAATATTCAGATCAAATAAACTCTGCATGGTTAACCAGTTGTATTTGAATTGTCCATAACCAGAAATATTGTTGCTGATATAAATAACATTTCTGACAGCGGAAATAAGGCAATATGGAAGCTCATACAATGTTCAGATTTAAGTACCTTGCATATTAATAATAATAGTGGATAGCAAACTGGAATAACACCTTAGATGATGAGCATCCCTACACAATCTGCACTAATATAAGTCTGCAATCCTTTCTACACATCTGAATCTGCACTCACAAAATATGCACTAGGATGCTGCTAGGACAGCGATCAATGATCAAGCTCTGTATGCTGTTATGATATTGACTATACACCTAAAATGAACCCACAATAGATCTGAATTGTGCTTAAACATGCAGTACTACCTCCTCTGTCAGGGTCAATGAAGTATAACCCCTCCAGCAATCCCAAACGCTTCCCAGACTGCTGTATCAGCTATGGATAATGACTGCAGGAGGCCAATCAGTGCTCAAACCCTGAAGCAATGTCCTGAATGGTGTGAACTGTATGTGGAACCTTGAAACCTGCTGTTTAGAATCCTTTATTCTGCTGCGACCTCTTTGTGATCTCAGTTGCTCCTCCTCTAATGATATGCAGAAGAGAACAAGCCTGAGGTTGGATGGTAGGTAGTGCAGCTCATAGCTTTCACATTAATCAGCAATTCATACATTTACAGCAGCAAAAACCACAAATAGCAATCAAACTGTGTGCACACCCTGAAATCTGCCAATTATGATTTAGAATATCCTCCAGTAGCTGGCACTCTAGTTTGAGAACTACTGTTGGACAGCTTCAATCTACTCCAAAAACCAGCGATCTATGATTTGCTTGCAAATGTCTATTGCCAAACCTTAAAAAATGTGCAAAAACTCCAAATCAGCTAACCATGCAACCTCCATTGGAATTGCCAATGCTAGAGATGAGGGTTTCTGTCCTCACCTCCAAGGTAGAAATTCAAGAGGGTTTTTGTCCTTATAGACCTCAGAAAAAAAAGCCAACGGTTTTTGTCCTTGGATTCAAATTCAAACACAAGTTCACAATTAAAATGCCAAATGTAATCTTGATAATGAAATGAAGCTGGGCACCTCTTTGATATACCTTTCTAAATTGGGACCTGGGATTTAATTCCCTTCCAAGTATTTTAAAATAGTTTTTATTTTAATACTAGTGTTTAAAAACACCTTTTATTTTAATTATAATAATATTATTAAGTTGCCCTTAAAATTAGAAATTGTTGGGCCCAACATAAATGATATTATCAATAATTTTAGGCAATTAAAAGCTGTTAAAGGGGGACAGTTCCTGGAAAACATTTTCCCTCATTGTAGTGATAATGGATCTATCTCCATCCTTGAGCCTACAAATCTATGTGTGCTTTCATTTCCAGAAAATGGCTGCCAATCTGATGTCAATAGTTTGGGAAACCACATGGTTTTTCACAAGGAGGTGTTTCTCCAAGAATATGAAAAAGAGAATCTCTCTATCTAATCAAGATATGTATGTTTTGTATCTTCACACTTAATGATTTTTGTTATTCATATGCAGACTCTGAAATTGAATGAAAGAAAATTGAGTTTAGCATGATATTCTTAAGCTATAAGACTTCATCATGAAAATATGTTAAATGAGAATTTTCTTCATCTAAGTACTTGTTTTAGTACGTTATTTTTAACCTATGAGACTTTGTCATGAAATTATGTTAAGTGGGAGCTTTCTTGATCCAATTATTTGTAGTTTTCAGTAATAGCACCAAAATTTGGAGAAGACATGAGTAAATTTGAACAATCAAAACTTTTTAATGTATCCAAATAAAACTGTTGTACTTTTCAGACTTTCTATATGTATATACACAGACATATGATACGTGAGAGCTTCCAACATGGCCCTGTCACCAACCATTCTTATAGTTTACCCACCATTTATTGAAGTAAAAATGATATTTGCAAATTTCTTTCTTTTTAATCTTTGGAACGAAATGTTGTTATACAGTATACCAAAGCAGTTTGCATTTATGACAGCATAACTTGGAAATAGTGAATAAATTTACAAGTTTGAAAATTGACATGTTGCTAAGTAAAGTTACGGTGCTTCTTAAGCTGTTCTTGGAACTTTGCAAATATAGAAATTTTATCTTGCCCTATGGTAAATGATATGTGCCATGCTGTCTCTGCGTTTACTAATCTGAAAAAATCTACAGGTATATCATATGTTGTACTGACCTTAATTTTGGTTTGGGACTAAACCATTAGAATCTCTTTCATTTTGGAACGCTACCCAGTTACAAGTTCTGACTGATACAACTGCTGCAAAAACTGAAGAAGCTATAAATCAATACTGAAGTTATAAACATTTTGGATTCCTGTTAACTGTCTGATATTGATACTGTCAAAATGTTAGTGAAACATTTTGGATGCCAGATAACTTAGTGATATTGATAACTGTCTGAGTTTGAGTGCTGTTGTTACTTGATGTAATTGGCTTTTTGACTGCTGCCAAAAAAGTTATTCTGTCGTTTGCTGTCACAATTTTCTGATTATCTGTAACTCTTGTTTTGCTTTATCCAATAAAAAAAACTGTCTGATATTGAAATCCTATTAAATTGAGTGACCATCTAGTTGAGCAGTTATGGCAGCAAATAAGAAGAAAATATAAATGATAGGTGAATATATTGCAATATACAGTTGAATTTTGAATTCACTGCCATTTATTTTTTAGATTTGCATCTTGCCACAATTTTATTGATTTTGTGAAAAATGAATAAGAATTTTTTTGAACGATGGTACTGTATTTGCAGATATGATATGGAAGCTGCTTATTTTGAAGAGAGTGTAAGAACAGCAAAGCGCCAGTTTTTGATGTCTAAGTCATTGGATGTAAGTTGTGATAATCTTTTTTCTTGTTTATTGTAATCATAAGGGGAAGATTAATTGGGAAATTGCCTTCTGTGGGGGAATTCCCATCAGAATTTGTCTTCATTGAGAAAAAAGGGTGTTATTGCTTTTGGGTGCCATATATAACTGTCTCTATTCAGTTTTATCTCTCTTCACTTAAATTAGCTGTCACAATTTTTTTTTCTTTTGTAGCTTGTATGTCCTGCTTATCAAGCCATGTTGGGGCATCTCCGCTCCAAATCTTTAAACATGTTCAAGGATGAGCTTGAGCAGGCTCTTAAGGAAGGGGAAGGTTTTCAAGTGGTAGTTCGAAATTGTACAAATGCTTCTTTGGCAGAATTTGATCAAGGATGCGTAGGTATGTTAATTTGGAAGCTTCTGAGTTACAGTGTCTCTTATCACATAGATGAACTAAGCTTCAAATGCAATAAAATTATCCATCCATCATGGAGACTTGAAAATGCTTCTTAAAGGGTCTATCCCACCTCTATGTATTCTGGGGTAAATTTAGATGAGTTAAAAACCAGGAAATCTCTCAGATTTTCCATGTGTCCCAATTGTCATTTTACTTGCTGTACTCTTCCAAATGCAATCATTAGTGCTATTTTGAACATTGTTCAATTGAGTAGCAAGGCCTGCCAATATGATGATGAAATTGAGATTATTTCATAAATGCATTTGATGTTATATTATTGTCGATTTCTTAAAGCAGTACTACATTTTCTTTGGTGTTTATACTTATTTGTAAATTTCAGATGCAACTGTTTCTCAAGCAACGTGGGACTCATCCAAAACCAGGGAAAAACTACGTCGAGATATTGACACACATGCAGCTTCTGTGCGTGATGCAAAGCTGTCAGAAATTACAGCAAACTTTGAGGTGGAATTACCATTTTTTCAGAAGTTGTGAGAGCTTAGATACGCCCCATAATGTTTGGCTCTTAGTTCATTGTTAAAGGAGAGCACCCTTAACAAAAAATTGATTATTATTTTATGTAGAGTACAACTTATTGTTTATTCCTGGTGTTACAGAAACAGCTTAGTGAAAACCTTGCTGAGCCAGTGGCATCTCTTCTTGATGCTGCTTCCAAAGACACTTGGCCATCCATCAGAAAGCTCCTCAGCCGTGAAACTGAGGCAGCAGTAACAGATTTTTCATCTGCCATAAGTGGGTTTGAAATGGATGAGAAGACTGCTAATAAGATGATTTTCAATTTGAGAAATTATGCAAGGAGTGTGGTTGATAAGAAGGCCAGGGAGGAAGCTGGGCAAGTGCTGATTCGTATGAAGGAGAGGTACATCACCTTCCATATCAACTTTTCTTTAGGGTCTCTTTATCATTATCGTTCCTTTAAGTTGGATAGAGTAATCAGTTACTTCCTCAATGCTGTACAGGTTTTCAAATGTGTTTAGTCAAGATTCTGAATCAATGCCAAGAGTCTGGACTGGCAAAGAAGACATCCGAGCTATCACAAAGGATGCTCGATCCAGGGTATTGCTATTCTCTTCAATTGTTTATTTAATGTTTGTAAGCAGTATTATCTATGTGTTGCAAAAATCATTATCATAAGAATTATTTTGTTTGTGCTTGCAGTCTCTGAAGCTTCTCTCTGTTATGGCTGCCTTACGTCTGGAGGAGAAAACAGATAAAATTGAACATGTTTTATCATCCTCTCTACTAGATGGCAGTGATAAATCCAGTGCAATTCAGGAGAGAAGCATTTCTTCTACATTGACCCCGCTTGCTTCAAGCACTTGGGAAGAGGTGTAGTCTTGAATTTATGTCGTGGTTTAATTGTTTGATTTTGCTCTGCATTCCTATCTTTATTCGTGTAAACAGGTATAAATTGCTTGTGTTTTTCTGCTTGCAGGTTGCTCCTTCTGATACATTAATTACACCAGTACAATGTAAGTCTCTATGGAGACAATTTAAGACAGAGACAGAATACACAGTGGGTCAGGCTATTGTTGCTCAGGTAAGTTTCTATCACACCTGTACTGCCTTCAAGTCTACTTTATTTGAGATGTGTTTTTAAAAGGTTGTCAGTTTATTATCCTAACCTTCAAAGGCTTATTAATTTTTAGTAAAAGAATCAATCTATTATTTAGTGAATCTTCACTGTGTTACTGCCTTCAAGTCTACTTTATTTGAGACGTCTTTTCAAAAGGTTGGCAGTTAAGTATTTTAATCATTTAAAGGCTAATTATTTTTTAGTAAAAGAATCAGTTTATACTTTATATAAATGGAGTAACTCTTTACTGTACAGGCAACAGACACTTTATGGATTTCACTTTCTTTTGTTGTCTTCTTGAATCTCTACAATATGGTTTTTCCTGCTTTCTGGGGATCTGTTTATCATACTCTCTTTGTAGTCCAAATGTTTCTTATTGTGATACATGCATGCGGCATTTCTAGCATATCCCTTTATGGTTACAATTTGTGAGCTTTGTTATTCAATGTACGTTCAAGCAATGTTGCCTATATAGGATCTGGATATTTTTGGACCTGTTGGATTTGTCCAATTTTGTCCATCATTTTCAATTACTATGTAAATTTTACTGATTTCTGTTGAAAGTTTCTGATTTCCAATTTTTTTGACCTCTAGAACATATCGAATTTTTTGAATCTGGTAACTATGGTTGCTTTTCATATTTTTTCTCTCAAATGTGATGGAGATCTTGTAAGTGACCTGAGTTATTGTCCTTGATTTGTTCTTGCTCACAATGATATTTATTTAACTTTTACCTGTAATGCTTTAATGCAAAGTAGAGTTGGATTTCTTTAGTTTTCTTGATTGGCATCATTGTCTTCCAGAATTTCCTTTTGTGTGCTTTTCTCTCTATTTTTATCTGATCATTTGTAACCTTTTTTGTTGCCACAACAATCTGCTGCTGGATATTATGTTTTTGTTGCATAAAGTCTGATTTGAAAGATAATCTCATATCATGCTACTATCTAGGAATACTGTCTAATAAGTAGTCTACATCAAGATTTGTGGAGACATCTTCGGGGAGGTCTTTCATCTATTTTATTTTTGAATATTTTTTTTCCATTTCTGGTTTTTTCTCAAAGAACTGTTGGTTGTTTTAGAATCATTATCAATCTCATGAGATTCTAGAAGTTGCTTGTTTTCTAGTAGATTCCTTAGATACTGGTCTAGTTTCTTCTAAAAAAAAATCAATATGCCTCTTTTGTACGTATTAATGATAAAGCAAATTTTGGAGTTGCTCAGGAAGCTAGCAGGCGCAGTTCTGCATTTTTGCCACCACCTTGGGCAATAGTTGCTATGATAGTTCTTGGATTCAATGAGTTCATGACTCTTCTGAGGTAATAATCTGGCATTTAATTGAAGAAATATTTACTCGGGATGATGATTATGTTATTCTCATCTCCATGAATATGCTGTGTTGATTTCATCTTCTGTTGACAGGAATCCGCTCTATCTTGGTGTTCTGTTTGTGCTTTTCTTGTTGGTCAAAGCCCTATGGGTACAGCTAGACATACCAGGCATATTTCAGCATGGTGTTGTAAGTTTTGCTTTCTCTTACTCAATCAAGGATGTTTGGCCTATGGTTGATTTGCCAATTTAACAGGGAGTTTATGACAAATATATTATATTCCTAGTATAGTCATCATGTTTTCATTTTGTCCAATCAATTTTGATCTAGTAGTTCTGCATGATGTTTCATCATTTAAAATACTGCAGGTCTCTGGCATCCTGCAATTATCAACCAAGTTTCTTCCAACTGTCATGGGCCTTCTAAAGCGGCTTGCTGATGAGGGGAGCAAGGTTGGAGCATCTGGCAATGGAAATTTTGGCTCAGCTGCTCGGGAAAATGGCAGTTTTAAGGATGTGCCCTTGCAAGATTTGGCATCCGAGTCTTCATCACAAGGTAGCTCTTCTGCCAGTGGTCTCACAAACTCCAGTTCTGTAAAGCGTAGACAGGGTGGTCAAGCAGACATGGACAGGGATTGATCTCGTTAGTTGATTGAATCTAATGCCATTATTTGCAACTCTTAATTTTCTATTTGACAATAGGAACTAATGGAGTTCAAATTGCCTCCAATGGTTCTTATGTACACGAGTATTTCTTTATGTACTATATAGATTATGGTATTCTTCGGAAGAATATTCTGAAAGATTGGTTCTAGAAAGTTGCTGAACAGATGAAGGTTTTTTTAAATTATGATTCAAAAAGGTTCTGAGTTTTATTCAAACAGGATAGTACTGATCCTTTCGAAGGCAAGATATGTAAGTGGGGATTGATCCATAGATGATAGAACTATGCAGAGGGATGCATGCGTCTGGGTGCATTCATCCATACTTTGTGAACGTTATATTCATTCAAGGCTTGGTGGCTTTGATTTTGCTGTGTGACTTATACTGGAAATTTATTTAATGCAGATTTTAAAGTGTTCATTCATTGTTACATGGTTTCCTCCTAAGAGTGTTGTGTTGAATTTTCAGACTATTCAGACATGTATAAACAATATGCATCAATGCATGAGGCCCAATAATCCTAGAAATAATTATTGCCATCAAAATAATGCACTGCCCTGTGCAGCTGGGTATTAACTTTCTCATTGAATCACTCTGATAAAAAATATCCAGGATGATGACCTCTTCAATGCTTCATGTTACCTGCTGATTATTCATTGCTAATGTATTTAGAGAATGATAAAAGAATCTATCTATGTTGATTATGAGGTTCTAGAATTGTTGCAATTGAACTTCACGAATCTAGAATTTATAGGATTATTCCATTTGGTAGGCCGTAGGATAAGTTATATTGATCAAACAATTTGCTTAACAGTGTCGGGAGGGCTAGGGAAAATGGATTTCTATTTCCTTATTAGACCAAGATTGATTGATTGAGGTATCTAAGACTCTGCTGACTACTCCTGTGTCTGTGTCACTGCTTTAGCTCAAATAAAAATTTATTTGTGCTGAGTTTGAGTGATTGAGGTATCTTAGGACTTTGCTATCTGCTTCTCCTGTGCTTGTGTCACTACTCAAACAAAGACTTCTTTTTGGTAGATTATACATGAAAATTTGACATTTGAATCTGTGTATAACTTTGCAAAGATCCAACTAAGTAATGTGTCTAAGAGATGAATTGGGTAAATATGGTGTTGGGGTAAACCTTTAGTACATATGAGTGAAAGCTTACATAGTCATCCGTTCATTAAACGGCAATAGCTTTAATAATGACTTCCATAGAAATACCAACTTTAATATACAAATGGGCTACACAAACCCTTGTTTGTGTGATCACCAATCCTTTTTACAAAGCAAGCCAAGCCTGTTGGTCGGGATAAGTTAAGAGAAACTCCCAAAATTTTCCACATTGAACACTTAAAATGTGAGTCAGAGTCAGAAATAATGCTGTTAGGTAGACCAAAGGATCACTAAATAGAGTCAAAAAATAACTTGGCTGTTGGTTATAGAACTGGTCTTGCATTGTTGGTGTCAACTTGGTCATTTTGCCGAATCAATTGGCAGCCACAAAAGCACAATTGTGGTGATAAGTGGTCATTGGAAAACCACACACAAGTTTCAAGGAGATGATATCCCAAGGCCAAGTAGGAATGGGTAGAGGAGCACTCTAGCCTGATTTTCAGTTGGTTGGTTTGGAGCCACAACAGATTGCACAATGCGTCAAGAAATGAAGGACATTGCACTGCATTGGAGGCTAGTAGAAGAAACAGTTTAATGATGAATTGCCATTTCATGCCAATTTGCCATCATAGAGAGTAGTGTGACTCCTTGAGAAGAGTGCAGCAATCACAAGGTGTGTACAACTTTTCAATCTTGCACAACACTTCCTTGATGTGGAAATCCTTAATGGGTGGAAGATTGGAAGGTGCTGAAATCTGTAGATTTTGGTAGGCTTTTTCGAAATTTGGATCATTAGCATACTTAGAAGCACGAGTTTGAAATCCAAGATTTGGAGTGTCAACACCCAAAGAGAAAGTTGTAGGACAATGGATCCAGCAGCTTGCAATAGTATCGGTGGTCCCTTTTTTGTATTTAATGATAAAGTGAAATTGTTTTAAATAAGAACACTTGATACGCCCAGCTTCTTCAATTTTGTTTTGGGATTGAAGAGAAGTATAGAAGCAAGTGTCAATATGGATAATAGTTTCTTTATTGAGAATATGGCATCTCTAGTATTTGATAGCTTAGACTATGGGATAGAACTCTTATCATAATGTAGTCCGATTCTCGCACTTCACTTGATTGGGGGTAGTAGATTGTGATCTTGAACAATTCAGCCGAATGGCATGAATTTGTTTTGCATTGTTTGATAATGTAAACTCAATGCTTAAGTATCTCATTAGCTTAAACAGGGATGCATATGTGCCTTGAGTGGTCTGTTTGGGCCATTTTCATTGCAAAGTATCTCGGCTACTCTCTGAGATGGAGCCAATACAAAATTCTAATATCAACAGCTGCAATAATCCTCCTACTAGGAAACGGAGCAAGAAAAATACAGCTGTGGGGGAATCATAACTAGAGTTGTAGCAGTTGTAATTTTCAGTGCACTAACAGTGTTCATAATAAGGATAAAATCAAAGAAGTCCACTCATTAATCATTAGCACAAGAAAATCAACATCTATGCAGGTAGCTCTTGTGAAATTGGAAGGATGCTAATCATTCATTTACCAAGAGGTGATAGAGATGGCCAGTGATTTCCACCAGTTTATGGACCAGTTTATATCGGTTGGCTTCAAGACAAGGAAATAACAGTTAAAGTATTATTTGATAAGTCACATCAGGGTCCAATAGAATTTTCTATTGAGGTGGATATGCTCTCCAAATTACACCATAAGCATTTGGTAAAATTCATTGGCTATCACCTCGAGGAGGAGAATATGATAATAATTTATGAATTTATGTCCAAAAGAGACCGTCGATGGTGTTTTGATGACAAAAATTCATTTGGAAAACACCACTTGTGGGAAACAAGGCTCAACAGTGCATTGGATGCTGCTCAAGGTCTGGAGTATTTACATGCAGGTTGTAACCCAGGCATTATTCACAGAGATGTGAAGAGCTCAAATATCCTACTCAATGATCGTAGAAAGGCAAAAGTAGCAGATTTTGGATTGTCCAGAATTGATCCTTTGGATGGAGCTACTCACATAATCATGCTAGTGAAAGGCGTCACAAGATTATGTAGATCCAGAATATTACATTCATCATGGATTGATAGAAAAAAAAGTTGTATATAAATTTAGAGTTCTTTTATTAGAAATTAATTTTGGACATCTTGTGGTTGCAGAGCACTCAAAAGGACAACAAGCGCACATCAGTAGCTAGACAAGGGAACTCTCGTTGAAGGGAGATATAGAGATCATTGAGGACTTATGGAAGTTAGTAAAGTTAGCAATGGCATGTTCTTAAATTTACTTAGTGCAATGGCATGACCGGGATAATGGCACCTTCATGAAGGATCATGCCACAACATAAATAAACCACACGTCAATATCAAGTATGACAACCAAATTACAAAAAGGTGCAATCCTTTAGAACCAAGTTCAACCTTATCAAAATGGCATGGCTATAAATCTAAAATAGAGATCCATGTTATGATAAAAGGAATCTATTAATTCCCTAAACGAAAGCTCATTTAGAAGGCCACAGTAAATTCATAAGCTCTGCCACAATTTGGATGATGGTGTGTTCACACCGTTAGCATCCTGATTGATTGTGATAAAAGGATGAATCAAGAACAAAGAATGACAAATTATTTTCAGCTCATGTTTAATATAAATCATTTTAAAAATCATTTTCATTAAAATATTTTAATGAAAAGAAGAAAAAGTAGATTGAAGATGAAAAAAAGGAAAGTAATTGCAATGCACAGATTATAGATTTTGCATCAAGGAAAGTGAAAAAAGTAGAGTGAAGAGGGAGAAGATTACAATGTTCACCATGTAATGATGAAAGTAGATTGAAGATTTGTTTCTCGATTTCTTTATGTAGTGTAGTAAATTGTCACCCTTGACAATTTCATATCAGGTTTGGCACCCTCTTAATGCATGTGTTTAATTATGCTTTTGATTTACCTGTTTAATTGTCATTTTCAATAAATTAAATTAAATATTTATTTATCAGACTTTGATAGAGCTAAATATGCCTAGACGAGGGTGCCCAATGCCCCTATCCCATCTAATTCAATCTTAAATCTCAAATCTTATTGCCGGTCTCAATACGTTCAAGAATTAAAAATCATTTGTTAGCCTATATTACTGGTTAATGCAAAATATGTTTAAATCCTTAAAATATAAGTGGTTCCCTCCTTTTTAACATCTAGCAACATAATTTGAAATGTGCTCTGCAATGGCTCCTTCGGCGGCAAAGGCTCCAACGACTCCCTCGTATGCTACGACTCCATCGGCCTCAACTCCATGCGATAGTTTCTCCCTTGCATCTAGTGATGTTGGGTGTGTTCTTGGTGCGGTTCTGTTCGGTCTGTCCAATGGGATCCCTCTTGCTGTGGGCTTCGGCATTCCTCCAAACCTTGCCTCGGTGACTTGCGCGTGTAGGAAGGCTTCTGTTGCCTCCGTGCCTCTTGAGGAGGTGTCTGCTTTGGGGTCGGTGATAGTGGCTGGGCCTGTTACGGGCTCTGTTCTTGCCTCTCGGGGGGTTGTCCCACCTGCTTTTGGGGGTTCTTCGGGAAAGGCTAGGTCTTTCTCTGATGCTGCTAGGGTGGGTGCTTGCCCCCCTACTCAAGTTCATTGATCTCTACCCTGTGCCCGAGACTCCCCTGTGGTGGTTTGTGGTCCAGAGATTGTTGAGAATGAGGAATATTATTTGAAAACAGGTGTGGTCTGCAAATTCAATGGCCTGTGGCCCTCCCTTCCAGATCTCCACGATTGGGTGTCGGTTTCCTGGAAGCCATTGGTCGTTGGGGAAATTGAGCTCTACCCTAGCGCTAGGGGTTTCTTTATTGCTACTTTTGCCTCCCTGCTGGAGCGAAACTGTGTTTTGGACAAGGGGTGGATGTGGGGTATTCACTCTCTATCCATTAGGCCCTGGTCTCGTTCCTTCAACCCCCTCATGGAGCCGTTGAACACCATACCTGTTTGGGTCCGTCTGCCAAATCTTCCTCTCCAGTTTTGGGAGGAATCATGTTTCGAAGCCATTGGCAATACCATTGGTTGCTTCTTAATGGTGGATTCTACAAATAGGGAATTTGGGCATACCACAGTCGCTCGATTGTTAGTTGATTTGGACATCTCCAAACCTCTCCATGGGGATGTAGTTTTGCTGGTGGAGGATAGACCTTGGAAGCAGCTCTTGGACTATGAGGGTCTCCCCTTTCGGTGTAGGAGATCCTTTTCGGTGGGTCATTTGGCCTCTGCTTGTCCTCATGCCTGCTGCAAGGGCGCTGTGACTTGGTTGAAGAATGCTCTCTTGGATCACCTCATGGTGGCTCCTTCAGTTGTTTCTTTTGAGGAGGTCGACCCTATTGTGCCTGCTCATGAACATGTTTTTGTTCCTCACCTAGACCTCCCTACTGAGGAACCACCTTTGGATCAATCTGCTGACACTGTAATGACTGTGCCTGACCAAACTTCATCAAATGTCTATTGGTTCTTTGGCAATTCTCGTCTCCTCCCCTGTGCAACAATCCCCCTCGTGTGGTGATGGCTCTTTGTCCTTGATTGCTTATGAGGTTCCACTCCTCTCACCTTGCTCGGTGGACTTGGATGTTGAGTCTTCCTGGTCTTTGGTGTTGAGGAAGAAGAAAGGACTCCCTCGATCTGTTGCTTCTTTGCGTCCTCGGGTCAAGGGTGTCAGTTTAGTCGACTCAGATTCTGGAATTTTGTCCTAATATGTGGTTTTACGGCTATCTGTCAGCTGTTTTGTGTTTGGTTTGTCCTCTCCTAGTTCATTCCTGTTTTGAACTAGCTCTTCTTTGGCCCTTTGGGCTCTCTGTGTAAAGGGTACAACACCCTATAAATGCTTCTTATCTTTTCAAAAACATCTAGCAACTTAATCTCTTTGGAGCAACCTAAAGGCAATTAATGTAACATCAAGAGTAAAATAAGCAAAAGATCAAAGGCATAATTACAGTCAATTACAACCTGCAACACATCAACAAATTCATGTTCATGCATTGTAAGATGTTTATTGTTTATACGTATTATCATTATGTGCATTGACACTTGCAGGATCTCCAAGTATCCTCCTATTTCTCTTTGTGTGATGAGCAAAATTGACTTCAATCCAACAAGGGTTTCAGAATTGAGTGGTAAGTTCCATTTGGATTTATTATGATTCATATTTATTGTTTTGTCTCTACTCCCTTGATAGCACACACTATCATTTATCATCATAGTTGTTGTGAATGTGGGAACACCAAAATGAGCCTTGACCAGAGCAAACCCATATATGACACAACCCTTCTCCCTTTGTACTTGTTGCAGGTTACTAGTCTATTGCTGATAGAAGTAAATTTGAGATCTCAAGACTCTTGAACCTTAATTTACGCATTCAAAGGCTCATCATCAACAAATTAGGGCAAGTTGATTATTCACACATTGTCAAACTTCGGATCTGGGTTTCATAGTCAAAGACTTGTAAACACTACTACACCTATATCATCTTTGAAACCCTATATTTTAGCACCTTTGGACTAGGGCACCCAATGCTCTTGTCTTGCCAATTCAACTCTAGATTTCAATGCCAGATTCTTTTTTGCATACACTCTCCAAATCTATCTTCTATTTTTGTCTTTCTATTTTTTAGTTTCTAGATTCTATTACAAGGTCAGCCCACAATACCATGTCCCACTTTTTTGGCCAAATTAGGACATTAATATCAACATTTTTTTTTATAAAATTTCACTTCATGAAACCTATAGCAATTAAACCATTAATAATTTGGAAATGATGTGAATTAGTGATTTGTGAGTAGATTATATATATTAAAAAAATTACAAATAAATTGTGATTTTTTACGTAAGTTTTAATAACTTATTTTTTTATAGTAAACAACATTTTAAAAAAGTGACGTGCATAACTTTTTTTATTGAAAGAATACAATTATATAGATTTTAAATATCAATATTTGGTGCATGGATATTTTTCATAATTATTTGTTGCATAGTTTTTTTAATTAATTTTTGAAGTCAAAATAATGGTAGTTTAGACATAAGTGTATGTTATCATGCATAACTTGTTTTGTATGTATTGATTTTTTTTTGTTGAAACAAGATCAATACCTAGTGCACACATATTTTATAATTTTTTCTCTATTTTTTTAATTTTTCCACGTGTGTGAAATAAATACTTTGATGCTTAGTGGAAAAACAACATTCACAAGAAATAAAATATAAATATAATAATAAAATTAAAAATATTAAATTTTATTTTATTTTGAAAACTTATAACAAGAACTGTATACTCACAAAACATAATTTCTAAATGACTTTATTTAATCCATCAAAAGGTAAAGAGTAGGTGTTTTTTTTCCATCATTTTGATAGTATGAAGGAGACTCCATTGTGGGTATAATTTAAGACAAGAGGGGTTCTATCTAAGGGGGTTTGATATAAGGGGGTCTTATCTAACCCTTTTCAATTAAAACCTTTTAGATGGAATCTCTCAAGGCTTAAAATCATTATTTTTTCTAAAAAATGTGATTTCAGACAAAAATAAGATGTCCCAAGTTTGGGAACCATGATTATGGGATGACCCTACACTCACTTTGAACCTAATTCACCTAGTTCATTGTGTCTTGTCATCAATCATTACACAACACACAAAAAGTGCTCAAAACCTTGACCAACTTGTTTGGATCTTCGTTGAGGACAACGACCTAATAGTGTCTCTTGGTTAATTTTGTATCCCTCAATATATAAGGTGGACTGATTGATTTAGGTTAGGCCATTTAGTGTAGATTCTATTTCACCATATATCACATTTTTTTGAACCCGACACATCTTACAATTGTATTTCTTCTAATTTACAAGCATATATTCTATAATCTAATGAAGACATTAGGTTATTTGAATGCTTATATTTTACTTAATTAAGGAATTAGATTCACTTGAATATTTCATTCTCATATGCAAGCATTGAACGTTTAAATTAGAAAGCAAAGCATTTGAGTGTTTATTCACTTTTGTTACTACAAAACACGAAACCTAAACACTTTCTTCTAATATACAATCAACATATTTGTCTTATCATTACTTTTCTTCTACTTCTCTTATCACTCTATTTTGTCTTCTTCTTAGGAACATTTGTGTCTTGAAACTTGTATTTGATTTATGAGTTCACAACCTGGTGTTCTATATCCAACACTTATGTGAGACAAAGTTATTGATTTATGGATTCTCATGCTTTAATTAGCTCCAGTGTTGAGCTTGAGTTTGCTAAATCTTTCACTCAAGGAACTATTACAACACAATCACCTTTAAATCCCACTCCCACTCTCACTTTACCAATGACCTTTGACTCACAATCCCTTCATGAGTACTTGGAATTGGAAAAATCCGTGGCTTATGTTTCTAAAGATTAAATCCAAAAATAGACCAAGACTTGGGCTAATCTCCAACTATCCTTAAGTATCAAACATTTAGTTGGAGAATTTGTCTCTCTTATAGACAACCTTAGGAAATTGATTATGATTCATAAGGTGTGGAAGTTATATGCATCCTAGCTCACATAGAAGATTCAAACATTATGACTTTAGCTAGTTGCACAAAACTTCTTATCAATACGTCTCCTAAAAATCAAATAGGAAGACAAGCATCAACACCCATGATCATATCTCCCATTCCAACATTCACTTCTTCTATCATGACTCTTGCTACGCAATATGGTAATGGCATTAACAATAGTTTGGGGTTTTCATGTGAAAATCCTATCAATCAATATAACTTTGTTCCACCTTCTTAAAGCCTCCCATTTACTTCTCAAAATGTCAATCCACCCATTTTCCAACATGTTCCACAATTCACCTATCAAAATGTCAATCCACCTATTGTTATCACTAGCCCTTCACACTCTACCAATTATCAAACCCCCTCACCAATTGATCATGTCATTAACCAAGTCATAAAAAATATGAGTTCTTTACAACAACAAATATCCAATATGAATCAAAATCAATCCCACTTGAATCGTTAAGCATACCTCACTCTTAGCCCATTATCATTCGTAATTCTAAGAACTCCAATATCACAAAACATTGAAACACTATGTTTTGAGAAGTATAATGGAAAGAGGGATCTTAATAATCATGTGTTAGCCTTTACCACACTATGTAGTGATTTTATCTTAAAAGATGATCTTTTAGCCAAGATCTTTCATCGGTCGTTGAAAGCCATGGCCTTGGATTGGTTTTGTTCATTACCTAATAATTCAATCCATTTTTTCACAACTTTTCAATAAATTTATTGAACACTTCCAAGCTAATATTGGTCCTCAAGTTACATTGACTAATTTGGTCCATTATGAGCAAGGAAACAAGGAAAAAGTGACTCATTTTATAGGGTGATATCAAGACCTCTACTTTCAAATCTCATCTTCCCTTCCAAATGTTGGTGTGCAACAAGTTTTTATTGGAAATTTATAGTCACACATTCGGGATAGGATTCTATTGATATGATACCCTTCATTTACACATCTTTGTACAACTCTTTGTTATTACCAATTATTAGTTAGCCAATATGAGGGTTTTCCCTTGTCAGCTCCTATTGGTCAATTTGAGGCTGCTCATACTTCTAATTATCAATCATTTAAAAAAAACTTCATCAAGATAATTTTTCCTTCTTCCAATAGCATCCAAGCATAGGTCAAGCAACTACAATTTTTTTTTCTATAACCCCTTATCAATTGAAACCAAGGGATTGACAATTCTCACAACTTTATGAATCTCTTCATTCCATTATGTTACAATTACTTAACGATAACTTGATTCAACTTCCTCGTATTTGTACCATGGACACTACTAAACGTTTACCTCCTTTGAACTTGAAATCCTTCTATCAAAACCATCGAACACCCAAGCCTAATACCAAATAATGCATGCATCTTAAGCACCAAGTGCTAGACCTCATCGATTCCAATATCATCCAATTGGTTGGTGTGAATGATAAACGAAATAAATTCATCACACCTAATCATAACATGCAAATTTATACCAACCTATTACCTAGCCTTTTCTTTAACCTTGTAGAGCCACCTGATGTCACGATACCCACTTCCATAACCTTCAATCATGCAAGCAAACCATTAGAAGACACAATTCCATGATTGGCATTCGTCCTCACCAATAAAAATCCAAACTCCTCGGTATTACCTTTATCCACATCGACACCTCTATTCATGCACCTGATGGTGCTCTCTACTTTACTGCTAGAATTAATGACAAACCCACACAAGGAGTACTCATTGATCTAGCATGCTTCATGAATGTAATCACATAAGAGTTCCTCTATGTGCATGAGTTATACCAAGACAAGTATTAACAATGATATGTCTCAGTTAGAGCACATAATGGTCCACCCGTCCTACCATTGGTACCTTGAATTCTTCTTGTACAAGTCGAACCTAAAAAGTTGGATGTTGCCTTTTCCATAATCCCTACCTCAGATCAATTTCATATGAAGTTAGGTCATTCATATCCTACTTCAATGAGCATGACATATATTTTTTTAGTGGTGAATCTTCACCAATTGGCGAATAGTTCATATTGGCCAAGTCAAAATTGGTGAGTATACTGCAACCAACGGGGTGGCCAAATCGCTAAATTATTGATCCAATGCATTTCAATTTGCTATCAATTTATTTTATGAGGCATATGTAATTAAGAGTTTGGTCATAAAAACCTACACATTTCCAATGGACTAATTAATATTTTTGTGTGGAATCTCAAAAGCATGTATTAAATCACCCACATATTCACTAATACTATTAAAATGACATTGTGTATTAGGAAATGTTTTGCCAACATCATTAAATGTTCACTGTGTGTGAGGACCCATTTCGCCAATAAAATTTACAAATAATTGCATATGAAGACCCATTTTGCCAATAGCATAAAAATAATTATGTTTGAGGCACATTTCACCAATTATATTAAAAAATAATTATGTATGAGGACTCATTTCGCCAATACTATGATAAATACATGCCAATCGTAGGGCCATAATTGCCTTGAAAATTACAACGTATGTGTTTTGTTGAGGTTTGATTTGCCCCATTTAAATGTAGCATTGTATAATCACGTGGGATTCACCAAATTTTTACAATACAATTTAAAAATCATGCGGAATTCGCCAAATATAGATTGATATAAATACAATCAAAGCTTTGATTTATTTTTACACATTTTGTTCAATTTTGGACTTGTGAGCTCTTGATTTGGAATTTGGAACCTTGATCATAGGCAAGTTACAAACTTACAACTACAAGAATTACCACATTAAAGAATAGCGAGTTAATGAAAACCTAAAGGTAAGTGATCATTTCTTCATAGTGATAATATTTTTTATATCTTTGCCATTCTTGCTTCAATCTTAAAGATGATATTGAGTAGGGAATGAGATTTATATTCTGTCCTTAAATTGAGAAGACATTTTTTGGAAACTTTTATTTCATGAGAGACTAAGATGCCGAGCAACAAGTGAAACAAGAGTAAGACTACTTAGGGTGGTGAAGGGAGGCCATCAAAACACACAAAAAGCCGAGTTACCATAAAGTCTTACTTTGGAAATGTTTTTGATCCATTAGATCAAGTTGGAACTACATCGTCAAATCTTGCACCAAATATTAATGAAGAAGGCATATTCAATACCTCACAAGAAGATTAGAATGAGTTAAATGAGTCAGATGAGGATGAAAATGTCGCAAAGATGTTCTAAGGGATACCCAGGGTAGCCAAAATGAGTTAATTGATCTAGATGAAAATGCTAGAGCCATAGATTATGATTCTACAAGGAAGAGGAAAAAAAATCCAAATAAAAAATAGGGTGCAAGTGGGATATGACAAGGAATTTTCGGATTTATTGGGCGTTAAAGTATCCATTCATTGAACCAGTGGAGAATGCAAATGAAGATGAACCTCCAATGTAATATGTGTGAAATTTGTAGTTGGAAATATAAAAGAGAAAAGAAGTTGCAGCTAGAGCTCAACACTATAGAAAAGCATATCGATAAAGTTCATGAAAAAAAATGTATAGATGGAAAGGAAAAATCAGTAGTAAGATTGAAATCAAAGGAAGAATGTCTTAATGTTAAGTATTCCCTAGAATGTGATGAGAATATGCAAAGAATGGTGAAGCTTGCTACATGTGGAGGTTCAACTGAAGCTCAATTAGGAAAGATAATGACAAGAGCACAATTGACAAAAACTATTCAATTGAGTATTGTTTTTCATATTTTGTCTAGAGGGCGTCCTATGACAGACAACCCAAAATATAATAATTTATTATCTTTTTTGGGTGTTCCTAACTTTCTTAGCACACATTGGTTAATAAAATTTGGATGGGAATGGGAAAGTTGTCTTGCTGAGGTGGAAAAACAAGATTTATAGGAAAAAATAAGAGTCAACCTGTTGGTTCCCAAAATTTCAATTGAAAACCATAAGAGTATGCCAAGCTCTATGGTTAGGTTTACAATATTTTGGCCAACGAACATAGTCAACCAATATGGTTTAGAACTCCCCGCACTTCAGGTTCTGCTAGATCTAGGCGGGTGTACCTCAATCACTTAATGAATGTAAACTCTTATGGTTGGATGTTAAGCAGATTGAGTTTACGAGATTATTCCAATTAAAACACTCTTTTGCTTATCTACTCCAATATGGCATAAAGGTTGAAATAGATAGCTTGAATGCTGAACTAACTATTGTTTCTAATTGGTACTACTATGATTGGAAACTGAAAGGTATGAATGAAGTTTTATGGAATGTAGTTTTAAATGAAATTGATCAGTGTCTTATCCTATTAGGCAATGGAGTTAGATGTAAATGATGTATGTATTCTCCTTCTGGCTGTAACTCTAATTATTTGGCATTGTTAAAGTTTATGACTTGCACAAACTTGCAATGAATTGACTATGGGGTTCTTCTTATCGATCCAAATGAAACTTTCAGGTTACTATGATTTATTTAAGAGGATTTAATCCTTACTTGAAGGAACCAATTAAAAGGAATCACACAAGCACAACAAATGTGTCTTGACAAATTAAACATATACTTGATACATTCAATTTGAATAAGCAAGTATCAGACTAGAGACAACCACACAATCTAACACAATGATATCAACAAATAATTGAGACCAAAACTTGAACACCAGATTAATTCTTCTTCTCCATTGATTGCTTCAAAATATTTTACAATATATCAGAAGTCTGTTCATGCGTTTTATTCTATAATGAGTATATGATGATGGATATATCTACTATCTAATATCTAATGATTTCTGATTTGGTCATGGTTTCCTTTTTATACAAAATGAAGGGAACTTACCGTTACATCTTTTCCATAATCCACCCGGTGCAACTTGCCATTTAATTAATTATCTTCGGAAAATTAAAATATATTAATTTTAATCTTCATTATCTTCGCATCCTCGTGAAAATTAATTTTAATGATTATTATTATCTTCCTTTGCTGGCTATTTCACTTCGTATTTACTTTGTGCACTTTCACCTGATGTAATAAAGTACTCTTTGAGTAAAAATAATTACCCACTCCATGGTTTTATATTTTCTTGATTCCCTTGGTGAAAATATCTCACTTCCCAGTGAAAACATTTTCATCAACAATAAAATCTATATTTCTCCAAATTAAATGTGGTGGTTTTAATAAATTTTGTTTAAAATATTCACCGCATATGATTGCAATAATATTTTATTTCTTCACCGCGATGTCACACTCGTATTAAAGTTTTGGAATGAATTCACCATACTTTTAAAAATAAAACCGTCTTATCCTTCCACTGTGATTTATCTGCTTCCCTTTCCATCCTTGTTACATCGAGGGGGAAAATTTATTCTTCCACCATATTCATTTCTCCCTCTAATATCATGCTTTTCCTATCTATCAGGATTTCGAAGAGACTGATTCTTTTCTCTTGCCAATATTTATTCTTCCCTTCGATAAAATCACATAATTGTTTGTGTTTTTGGGATATCGAAGGGATGTTAAGATTACTCCCTCTAATATTTTGAAGTCTCTCTGACAAATTCCTCAATACTATGCTTTTCTTTATCTTTTGGGGTTTCGAAGGGACTATTTTTATGTTCCGGACAATATTTACATCTCCCTTCGATGTGCTTATTTATTATCGGGATATCAAAAGGACTTGGAAATTTTTTACTTTGATATCCTGGAGTCCGTTTGAAACCTTTCTTAGGTTACTGTTACACTGTCTCTTCGATATTTATTTCACTCTGATGTATTTACACATTTCAATTTTGGTTGATGAGATTGTAATATTAATTTCAAGGTGGTTTATTTTCAATAAATGTCATGTCTCCAGCATATATCACTCCATCGAAGAGACCCTTAATTATCTCTTCGCCGATATATATCTTTCCTCCTGGTATATGCACTTACTGATTGTCGTGTTTTCTAAGGGACTTCAGAGACTGTTTCTTCGATGTTCTGTTGTCACTCCGACATACTTACACACCCGTCATATCAATACTTCAAAGCCAGAGCCACAAATGCTATTTTTTTGATGCACATCGTCCCATCGAAGGGACTCCAAAATATTTCCTCTTGAAATTTTATTGTGTCCTCCATGATGTCTTGTTGGATTATCAAAGGGACCATGAAATAACTCTCTTCGATATAGTGTAGTCTCCCTGAATTGAGCTATTTCATGTTTATGCTTTAATAATGATTATGAGCCCGCTAGAACAATGATTGTGGTAAATAAGATATCAGGCGACATGTTTTTAATGGGATAATGGTGAGATGCACTTATGCATATTTTGACAATTGGCTTAGGTGTTCATGCATTGTTGAGGCATATATGATGATTCTCAGATTTATATGTGATTTTCAGTGTTAGGACCCAAAAATTGATTTGCAAGGCGATCCCATTTATGGAACTTGGACAAATTACAAGGTTGAAATTTTACATACTAGGTTCAAAGCTTGTCAGAATGGTAAAATTACACAAAATTTGGAGGTTCTAAACAACCTTCATTGCATTATCTTTAGATGAAGTTACCGCGGTAGATAATACTTCTTAGGTATGTATGCATGTGTATACTGTACACCAACATGTGAGCCAACCTCATCTACTCAATGTTCATAAAATGAAGGAGAGTTCGGTATTACAAAATTTATTTGAACTAGTTAAGAAATATTTGAATGAAATTGGAGGTATGAGTGACTTCACCATAGCCAAAGAGTTTGTGTGTAGGAGTTGATGGAGCTTCAGTAATGCAAGATCACAAGAATAGTCTTTGCGTAAAGTTACAAACTACTTGCTCAAAATACATGATTATCATTCATTGCATGACCCACATAATGAATTTAGAATTTAAAATTGTAAGCAAGATTCCTTTAGTATCAAAATTCGAAAATCTAGTCCACAATCTCTACTCATACTTCTGTTGAAGTCCTAAATGTTTTTGCAAAATTTCAAAATTCTGTTGAGGGAATAATAGGAGAAAACAAGCTTCTTAAGGATGTTGATACTAGATGGATCTCTTTGCATGGACCAGTGTAATGAGTTTTTTAAGAATATTGATCCTTGATTGGACTAATGCATGAACATCACCACATAGTAGACAAAGCTCTTGACCTCTTACATAGGTTAAGTGATATAGAGACATTATCAACTTTATCTGGTATTCTCCCCATACTGGATGAAATGAAAAATCTTGTGAGAAAATACCAAGATAGAACTATGTATATTCATGAATATACTAAACTACATAGAATGAAATGCATGACCCTCGAGAATCTATATCTATTAGAATACCCATTTCAAATTCTAAAATTTATAAGTTGACATTTAATTACAGATTTGAAAAAATCCTAAAAATTATTTATAGTTTAATGCAAGCGGGGAGTAATGTGTCTTTGTACGTGGATTTGAGATACCAATACACTATTGTACGATGGTTAGATGCTCTACCAAAGAAGTACCTGTTACAAAGGAAGCTTTTAAGGATATTTTTAAATAAGTAAATGGCATTTTAAAATCTATTGCAGAATCTCTTTGCCCAGATATTCTTGAATGATTCCCTCAAGATGAAATGCTTGATGTCATGTCTATTGTGTATCCTCAATTTTGGATCCTAGGCCACTGTCACAACCAATTTTTTTTTTCATAAAAAAGTAATTACCTTGGTTGAACACTTTTTGAAAAGTTTAGAATATAATGGATAGAAAATATAAGGAATTATAAATGAAACTAGGCTTAGAGAACAAGCTTCCCATTTTGAAACAAGTATGATTGATCAGTTTGACTCCATGGAGAATCCCATGCAAATGGGATCAATAACAAGGGTTTGGGCAACCTTTGGTCAGAGTGAAATATTGTGTGATTCATTATCGAAATATTTCAAACTCGTTGATTTATGCCAAACAATGATATTGGGGTCAGTGGAGGATGAGCGAGTTTTCAATGCATTGGGGTTTTTGAAATAAAAAATAAGAAACAAACCAAACAAGAATTTGGAAAATTGCTTGAGGATGTATACAACTAGGTACAATATCCGAACTTTTCCTTTTGAAAGGGCACTCACAATCTAGAAGTCCATATGTGAAATAAGAGGGTTGTACAACACTTCAAATGTTAGTGGTAGTGGATGGTGACAATGAATGTTGAACTTATAAAATGTGCCCCTTAATTTTTTCTCAATGTTTTCACAACACAAACCAACACTACACAAAATTTTAGCGTTAGCTCCCTAAAGATAATCAAAATGAAGTAACCTTCACCAAGAATGTTCACCAAGATCCTATTGAAGACGAGGTGATAGAATATGGGAAGGGATCATTAACATCAACTGAATTGAATTACAATACTGGAAAAGAAGGTAGGTGGTGATCCGACCATGAAGATTCCACACTACCACTTGTTTAGTGGGGGGAAGAATATTACAATGAAGAACAATTCATCCGCTTTCCAGCAGGCATCCACTTAAGCAGTAGGGATACTCCACTTATGTAGTAGGTAAATTATGAAAGATACAATGTTAATTCCTCCTCATTGACGATAAACCATCCAGGGGTTACAATGTTTGAAACTAAACACAAAGTAAATGAAAAAATAAAAATGACTAAGATAGTACTGATGCAGTTAAGTGATCATACACAAGGTGAAGAAAATGAAGACCGAACTCAAATTGAAGACGACTCTCAATCTCATTGTCAGAGTAAGGACTAGGAGGTGAATTGGAAAATGCAAGGGATTTAGTAGGTTTTAGGTATTATATTGCATTTCACATGAATCATATTCCAAACTATCATTGACGATACTTTATATTGTATTCCATAAAATTATGAATCAGATTGAATAAATTAACGAATTACTATTTTCCACTCTTCCAAATTTCTAATGTAGAATCTATATTCTAAATTTTAATTGTTGTTCAGGGATTTAACAATTTCTAGGTATTTAAATTTTATACTGCATTTCATGAATCATAGATTCATATTCCAAACTATAGTTGATGGTATTTTATATTGCATTCAATGAAATTATGAATCAAATTGAATAAATTAACATATTACTATTTTTCATTGCTTCAAATTTCCAATGTAGAATCTAGATTCTAAATTTTAACTATTGTCCAAGGATTTAGCAATTTCTAGGTATTTAAATTTTATATTGCATTTCATGAATCATAGATTCATATTCCAAACTATAGTTGATGATATTTTATATTGTATTCCATGAAATTATGAATTAGATTGATTAAATTAACATATTATTAATAATTTCATATTTTAATAGTGTCATACTAATAATTTTTACATGTGATTCATCATTCAACTCAATGCTTAATAACATATTAACAACAATAGCATATACACCATTAACAATGTTTAATGTGTATCTAGCAATAAACACTAGAGTTTTTCTTCAATTGAGAAAATATATAATACAAATAATTGAACACATTAATGAATTTGCATTTTGTATTAATTTTAAAATGAAGGAATACATAGAGGCAATGCAAAATATTTGTCAAAGATAACTCTGCATAGAGATGAGTTGGAAACTCATATTATCAAATCATTCTATCAGCTTTTGTAGCATGCTCCACTGTTCATCTGATGGAAGTGCCATTTGTTGTAACTTATAATGTCTGACTTAAAAATATGTTAACAATTCATGATTAAAATTGGAACTTGATTTGAACGTTTCAATCAAAGTTGCATTCAAGGTTATTAGTGGTTTGATGGAATCCAAATAGTTAGCCTCATCTGGGTTCTAAGGAAAATGGTCCAAATCTATCTTCCTTGTATCCACCATCTTCTTTTTGAAATCATCCTTTCCAATGAATCGCTCTGTTGTGTCAAAAGCCTTTGACAAACCAAGCTCTATCAAGTTCCTTACCTTATTATCCAACTTCTTTATATTTTTTACAATTTGATCCAAAACTTCCTTTGTTTCACATATTCTTAATTACTTTTGAATGATAGATGATACGTACCTTCATTGAGGCATCAATCCGGTCATTATTTCCTTTTGATTTCAATTCATTGTCATTGGATTTGTAGACTATTTTCAAATTTTGATTTCTAATTTTCTCTATTGAAATCACATTTTTTTTATCCCTTGTGTATTTTTTGAGCTTCTTATTATGTACTGTCAAAGAATCAATCAATTGAAACAATTCACACAAGTGATCAATTCTCTACATTATTTCCTCCCAAATCTATTGTTTCATATGACTCATTGTTTCTCTACAAAATGCAATTAACTTATTCTAACAATACTTTATTTCAGTTTTTTCTTCCCTTAACTCTACTGCCAATCTTTCACTAGTTTTTATCTCTTCCTCCAATTTTTGTTTCCAATGTTTTCCTTTCGACAGGTTTTGTTTTAATTTTTTTGAAGTGAATTTTTTATCATGATGTTTTTTTCTCTCATCTAATATTTGTTTTAGTTCAAAAATTCCACCTCTATTTGTTTATCCTCTTTACTTTTTGATGTACATGCATATTTTTTTATTCTTTTTTCTATCTCATTGCTCTTGCTATGTTGTTTTCCTCTTTTCTTTCTAATTTTATAGGCCTTATTGTAAATTTTCTATTTCAATTTTGCAACCATTTTTTCTCTCTTGCTTTAGCAATGATGTGCACACCAATTCATTATTCTTTTTTGATAAATTAATTTTGTCAAAGTTTTTGTATCAAGCAAAATCCAATTAGAAACCGCTGACCTAAAATTCAAAGTGATCCATTTGATTCTCTCGTTTATTTTGAACTATAGGAACAACAAACATGTACTCCATGATTTTTGTATTTGGGTCAAATGTGGGCAATACCTTGGTTGTTTCAGGTTCTGAAGTTATATTAGATGCACTCTCTATTAGTTTCTTCCATTTTTTATACATTTTTGTTTTCTTTTTAAATTCATCATTGTAACCAAAACTTGGGGCCACAAACATAATGGAATGCTTGAATGGCGAAGGACTACTTGTAGTGATGGGAACATATCCAATTGTCTGAGACCAAGTCTAAGGCCGAGGATTAGCCGTTGCTATTGCAATCACACTAACTGGAGGAGTTCCTGGAAATAACTACTTTGGGGTGGAAATTAAGGTAGTGGTACTGGTAGTTGGACTTGGACCTATCATAATCCTTTGCTTCTTCATAATGTCTTGATCACTAGTTGTCTATGTAGTATCTCATATTGTTGGCCTCTTGTGTGTAATTTTTTTTAGCACATGTTGACCACTACTATTACTACTACCCATACCATTGCCACTAGTAGCAATACTAGTTGTACTAGATTCTCCACTATGGGCATGTCCTGGTTCTGATTGTATCTAACCATGAGGATTAGGAATTGAAGTTGTAACAAAATGAATTATTTCACATTTCCTTGTATGCCCTTGGGATTTTTTATCAACTCCAATGCCTCACAAATCACTAGGTTTTCTATGACCTACCTCTATTGGCACCCAAATTCCTTGTCCTTTGGACCCTGAACCACCACCTTCATAACCCATTTTTTTGACTATGGTTGCTCCTAAAGCATATGTTTGTTTTGTGGTCCCACTTAAACCAAATTTAACTTTTCTTGCATATTGTACACTTTTTTCTTCCCTACCATCATCGATTTCTTGAACTTTAGAGGGATGCTCTTTATTCCACATTTTTCTAAATTCATAATATTCTTGGATCTCTTCAAATGATGCACTAGTTTTTGGTTCACCTAGATCATTCCCCATAGACAAAAAGGAAATGATTTTTTATTTTGTCCATTTTTGTTCTCTACAAGCTCTTCTTAGAGAATCTGGTATTTTTTCTTTAGTAGATGGTATGTCACTTTTTTCATAAAAATTATTGGACCTCCTGATTTGCTTCTCTACTTCTCTCTATTGGTGCAATGCCATAATTTTTGTTGACAATTGTTCAAAATAAATACCTTTCTCAACAACAGTTTTCTCCATTGATATTTTGATCTCATCCCAAGAATCTTTGCTTTTCAACTTTTCAAGCAAGGGTTTACTTTGATGTTGAATTCTACTTGCATCGTTCTTAGTGGCCACAATCCTTGATTTAATGGTGTCACATGAATTATATTGCTAGTGAGAGACAATATCAAATTGAATTTTTTTCAGAAGCTCATGTACCACACTAAATGCTTTTCTCTTGAATGTGAACCCTCCACATGAAAAAGGTAAAGAAGGAAATATGCTCTTGTTTTGTTGACTGAAAAAGTATAGTTGATTAGTACTCTCCATCTGTCATACATATTCCAATGCAAAAACCCTTTTTGTCACATGTACTGGAATTTTGTATGGCTCTACTCTTGATCCATAAAATATTAACATAATATATTCTTCCATTATGTACCAATCAACCAATTGTATTTATTTTCCTAGTTGAATGTAATCTCTACAAGAGATAGGAAATCTAGGCATTGGAGTATTTGTAATTTCTTGATACAATGGAGAAAAAAAGTAGTCTACAAAATGATTGTAGTTCCTTTAAGAATCATGAATCCTTATCTTAGTGGTCCAATCATATACTAGAGCCATTGTTTTACTCAACATTTGTATAGGGCTGAATCTGAAGCTTGTTGGTAAAAAAATTTCCACTAAATTTGAATAGAAAAAATAACACAAGTAGGTTGTGAACCTAAATGTCTTAGTGTAACCCCCTTTAATCATTAATTTATTTATGATTGGATTCTACAATGTGCTCAAGAAAGTTATATTTGATAGGTAACTTAGCATAATGGATATTGAATACCATTTCAAGGAGGCTTGCACCCACTTCTTGATTTCTATCTAGTTTGTGGTAAAATGCTAGCATGGAAATAGTATCCCGAACCCATGGTCTAAAAAATTCCAAATCATAAGGAGGCTTGCACCCACTTCCTGATTTCTATCCAGTTTAAGGTAAAATGCTAGCATGAAAATAGTATCCTGAACCCATTGTCTAAACAATTCCAAATCATAAGGAGGCTTATGATTATTTTTTGAATAAGTTACTATGAAAATCCTAAGCTATTTTAATTAGAAAAGTATTTTTCTCCCCTTCATCAATTGCTTCATAATCACTAGCAAGCTTTTCTAGTTCATTATGGACTTTTCCAAAATCTTCGACTATAAACCCCAACACATTTCCAAATTATTCTATATAGTAATAGATAACATTTCTTCTTTGTTATCTTTATCAAAAATTACTTTTTTGTTATCATCATAATTGTGGGTGTAGACCATGATAAATTATGGGAAAGGGAAAACCTCATGTAACATCATGAATAAAGAGACATTGGCATGCATGGACCAGTTGTGTTGGAACCTAGAACTCCATGGTGCACTGCAATGAGAAATCTCCCTTTGTGCTGACCCTCTCACTTAAAAATAAAATCACTTAGCAATATAAAGTTCACTTATTTTTTTCCTTTTCTTGAATATTAAAGTGAATGAAATGTGTTACCTTTGGACTACACAATTAGTACATTACAATTTTGTACTGACACTTCAAATTAAATTCAACAGTTTTCCTGCTGTAGACACGAAAAATATACAGATTGATCCTACACACCTGATCCTGATAACATCATTTCTTCCTAATCAATTTAATTGAATAATATTTATTTGATTAAATTCATCATATTTCCTCGCTTAATTAAATATATCAAATTTATCTGATTAAGTCATTCTCTTCTATTAATTAAATAAATCATTTTGTTTAATTAATCCTATAATCCCCCTTTTAATTAAATAATCCACTTTATATAATTAATCTCTAAAGTCATCTCTTTAAATTAAATAAATTAATTTTTATTTGATTTAATCTAACATCACCTTCTTTAATTAAATAAATCAATCTTTATTTAATTAAATCTAAAATCTTTATTCCTCTCAACTTTGATTTTTTTTAATCCTAAAATCTAAGTCAAAATTGTCAAATCACCTAATTTCTACTTAATTTTATCAAATCATGATTAAATATAATCCTAATCACCTCAATCCTCTAGATTTTGCAACTTGCAACTTGCACCAATAAATCAATTTAATTGATTTATTAATTCATCTATTTTCCCTCAACTTGACATAAAAAAGGAATATTCCTCAAATTTGAAAATCCCTCAAAAAGGGGATGGGTACTTCCAACAAGGTATTTAATGCCTCTTACATATCCTTGGCCTTGAACCAAGTGACATTAACTCCATTCTTCTCTCCCTCCAACTTTCCAACTTTCAAATTTCAAATTTGAATCTAATAGCATTTATGCGCACATTCACCAAAATGTGCTCATTCCTCCTCCAATCACATGTGGACAAGTGGCCTCTTCTCATTGGTTGGTATTTTGTCCCACATTCACCCAAATCCTTCAATCTTCCATTCTTCAAATCTATAAATAGAGGCCTCATCTATTGAATTGATCATCCACAATTTGAAAGCAAAGTTATTATCTTCACATTTAGAGAAATTTCATTCATTTCCTTGAGCATTTGCCATTATCATAGCTAGGTTTTTGCATGTTTTAGAAAGGAATGACATTGTTATTCACCATCAAGTGGATCAATCTTCACCAAGCTTACAAAGGAGTTGGGAAAGGGCCAATTTTTAGACATAATTGGCACCAATTCCCCCATGGGATTAAGAGTTTGCATCTTAGAATAGGATTTCATTGATTTCTTGGTTTATTTCTTCATTTTATTTCCTATTTGAACATTGCAAATTAATTTCATGGGAATCCTTGTTCTTAATTGCATACAAATCTAACAATGTGTTTGTTTCTTGTGTTTGTGTAGGTATAGGATTTGAGGTTCACACCTGCATTTCTACACCTTCTATTAATTGATCAATTTTGATGAGATGCAACATCATTGAAATGTTCCATCTCAAATAAATTCTCAACCATTGATCTTTGTAAATCTAATAGTTATAGGTGATTTCAAAGTTTTGAGTTCACAAGCTTAACACTCTATGCATTTCATTCCAAAATTCAACTACAGTCATCCATCAAATGTTCATCGAATGTTTGAGTAACTTATGATATAAACATGTGTTTTAAAATCTAAAGTGTGCTAGGATACAAAATCGTTATGAGATTGTGCCGTGTGTCATCATTTTTTCTCACAATCGTAGCCTTAGATAGAAAAACCATTGGAGAAACTAAGATGAGTCTACATGTCCTTATTTTTTGGTTTCGTGAGTCACATATAGATATTCTTGAATCATCACACAGACCTATGGAATCCCTTTAAAGATCATGACATTGACACCTATCCCCTTTCCATGGTTCCACAAAATTTTTTGGACTTAAGAAATCATGCCGAAAGAAACCACTAAAAGGAGTCAAGTGTCAATCCTTCCGTAGTGTTGATGAGTGTTTTATCACTACACAACATAGATAAAACACAAGTGCTCCATCTCTCTTGAAAGGTAACTTTCTTCAAAAAACTTCAAAAAACAACCCCAAGGTTTATTAAGCTAGGTCTTGATAATGCAAAAAACAACTCAGTGGTAATGTGTTATGCTAGTAATCGCAAAGGGAATTTATGGTGGAACAAGGCTAGAAGCTATAAGGTTCAAAATGAGGATTTTGTAAAGTTTGAAGACAAAGAAAAACCCTAACCAAACTTTCCAGATATATGGAAACAATATTATCATCAAATATAATAATTTTAGTGATGCTTTTATCCTAAAACTAACACAGATTTAAAGAAATATCAAAATATTCAAGGGTTTAGAGAGATTCCAATCTAAAACCTAAGTGCAATCATGCAAATAACTTAGTATTCAAGGTGGAAAAATCCCCAATAAACCAGTATTTGCTTAACTAAGATGAAATCTATAGTATTATAGGAATGATGCTATATTCAAAGGAATATCAAAAGATTTTCAGATTGCAAAACATTCAAACATACATCTAGATTTTAGCATAATATGAACAAAAATTCACAGTTGAACTATTGCATGAAATGTGGCCTAGGCTAACTATGCAAAGTGACTTACAATCAACAAATCACAAATAGTATGAGCAACATATTCATCTAACACCTCCAATACTTTTCCATGCACATAAAACAACTAAAACTAAATTTGAAACTAAATAACTTGGAAACACATGAACCATGCAATGAAATGAAACCACAAAAATAGAGCACCAAATCAATGTCTTCTTCTTATATTAGCTTCAAAAAGTGTGGAAAAATTCCATATTCAACTTAACAAATGATGAAAGACCTCATATTTATAAAGTTTTTCATGAAATTAGGATTTTAGATCAATGGTTGAGATTACATCACAAATGGGTTCCCTAATTAGGTTAACCAAAATAGGTTAACAATATTTGATACTAATTCCCATTTAAATTTAAACATTAAAATATTAAAATCTCATGTTACATTAAAACCCCATTTAAAATTAAAAATAAAGTGCCCTTGGCATTGATTTCAAGGACACCCAAGCTGTCCTTTGATACTTGAAGAAGATTGGTATGGAATTTATGTGGATTTGTCTTTATTCCCCCTCTTTGTCCATTTGATGCTTTTTGGAAAATTCCTAGAACTTTTAAAAACTATTATTTAAATCTTCTTGGTTAGGAGTTGGAATAAATTTTATTCTCAAAGTAATTGATTCCAATTCAACTTCATATTTCTTGAGTACTTTTTCCCACTCCAGCTTTGATTCTTGATATTTATGGATCATACTAATATACATGGAAGCATCCTCTAGATGGTTTTCCATGGTATTCCAATCTTCAACATGGGCAAAGTTTTCTTTCCACCACTTCTTCAACAAATCAATATTCATATATTCCTTGCTTAAGGACCTGCCAATCATAATCCTTAGAAATAAAACACACCCCACAAAAATTTCCTCCAAGTCAAATTGCATCTTAACAAATTGTTCAAGTCCCCCATCCATATTTTCTCTTCTAAATCTGAAGGCCTCTAACCATTCCTTGGGTTCATCAACGCTTTTAGCTGTGAGGAACTTTTCTTCAATTAAAATTTCCTTTGAGACTTCAATTAACATATTCAATCTGACTGTAGATTTGTTATCCACAACTTTGCATTCTATAGTGATATTTTGCACCCCATCTTTATAAGTAAAGCACCTCTCATAAACTAAACAATATTTGAAGTTAAAGGTATCCCCTTTTCGTACACACCTGCCACCCAATTTTGTGCAACTTGTGAAGAGGATTTCATTTTCTCCAACTCACTTATTGCATGCTAAGAAATAATGTTGGGTTGTGTAGAGGAATTGGCCTCAATTTGCAGAGGCTTGACCAAGTGTTTGATATAATTTTGTAATTCATCCACTTGTTTCTATAGCTTCTCCTTAGCCTTCACTTATTTGTCCAACCTTTGCAAAATAGCATCTACAAATCCCTTGAGGTCTTCAAACTTCTTGCCACTTCGTTGAAGGCCAAAAATTAATAGTTTGCATGCTGTATTCTTATGGAGTAATGTCCACCTTATTTTTCTCCATAGTAGGGGTGGCAATATGCAACACCCTATTATTTGAATCATCCTTAATGATGCGGGAAATTACCCGAGCTTTATTCTTTTCTTTAGGCTTATTTAATCCAATAATTTTCTTATCCCAATTGGGAGTTGCCTCTTCAATTATGGGCTTTGGTTTTAGGCTCTCTTTGAGCCAATCTAGCACTTTAGACACTTCAATGTTTCTATCCAATTCCTGATCACTTTGTTCTTCTCTTAGGTCCTCCTCTTTATTCATATTTGTATTTTGAGGTTGTTCCTCTTCTTTGATTACATTATCCTCTTCCTTATGCGCTTCTTCCTCCTCCTACTACAATTGATTTTCATCTTGTTGTTGTTGTTGATTTTCCTCTGTCAACTGCTCTGTATCTTGCACATTCATCTTTTCAGCTTCAATTTATGAGTTGGGGTCCTTGGAAGCATCTTTAAATATGAAATATTTGTTTTGAGAATCCCCTCCTTCTCAAACGGCATATCTACATGGGGTGGCTCAGGTGGTATATTTTCTACTTCTTCCTCTATTGCCTTTTCACCCTCAAAAAATCCTACTTGAGCAGCCTTTTCAAGTATAGAAACAACCTTTTCTACATTCTTAAGCTTTGGGAAAGGAATCCCCACCCTTGGAAAATATTTTCTTTGATATACCCGAGGCCTTTCCTCAGAGCTTTCAATATTAATCACCTTTTCCTGAGTACTTCCCTCAATTGTGTCTTGAGGCATATCCTCACCTTCCTACTCTTTTTGATGCTTCTTGAGAGGTGTATCAATGGAAGCACCCTTACCTTTTCCAATAACCAACCTTCTCTTTGAAGGTGATTTCTCTTTAGTAATGGTTTTGGTGGGTGTACTCTTATTTGGGATAGGTTTCCTTTGAGTCTCCTTTTTTTAACCTTAGTTTTTTCCTTGCATTTTTTTCTCTTGATAACTAAAGGCCTCTTTTCCTCAGACTCTTCTCCTTTAGCAGCCTTTTCCCCTTCTTTATCTAACTCTTCCTCTGAGGAGGATTATGAATCTAGGTCACTCATTAAATCATATGCAAGTTTTGCCCCATTGACTTCCAACTCCAAAATTTTATGCTTCACCCATTCTTTAGAATACTTTATTACAAATGTAGACACTGAAAATTGTCTTGGTCTGTGAGCGTCATTTTTCCATTGTCTTGGTCTTTATCTCTGCATAATTAAATAATTTTAATATTTAATTATTTTCCTTTGATCGTGTTCCTCAATTAATTATATAATTTTAATTATTTAATTAATTCATTTCTTGATCTTAATTCCCCTTTGATCAATTAAATAAATTATCTTTTTAATTGCGCCACTAACATTTTCTTTCTCCCTATAATTAAATGAATTATTATTCATTTATTTATTAATTCTACGCCATTCGTCTATATTTAAATAATAATAATTAATTATTTATCTTTTCTTTAGTCTTTCCCTTCTTCTATAGTTAAATAATTGTTGAAATTATTTAATTATCTTTTGTCACTCTTCCCCTATTAAATAATTAATTCAAATTAATTATTTAATATCCCATTTCTATTTCTTCCTATTTAATGAATTGGTTGCATAAATCATTTTAATTAAATGCCCACTTTCTTCTCCCACAAATAAATAATTTATCCTCCACTTGGTCAAAGATTCCCTTCTCATGAATTAAATGATTTTATTATTTAATTTTTCCATTATCTTCCTCCACTATCTCTTATCTAATCTCAGTTGTTGATTGTCTTTGGTTTGTTTTGATCTTAATCGCCCATGTCATAGCCATCCCTAGCCCACTACTCTATGGTGCATGCATCCTCAACCATTGATATGAGAATCTTTCTAGAAGCTTGATCTCATCCGTCTATTCGAATGGCTTTGTATAAAAGAAGCTCTTTTCCTCCATTTTTGATTTAACAACCACATATCTCCGAATTTCATGCTTATTGTTTGCAGGTACTTTCATACACACATAATGAACTGAGGGAAAACTTGCAAGGATTGTTTGAGGAGAGACAAGGGAGGTGATTCAAATTCAAACATGGGGAGTTCTTTGTTCTATTGCTTTCATTTTTCTCCTTTTATTTGATTGTTCTCTCTTTTTTTGATTAGATTTTTAGCTTAGATTAGTGCCGTGGTTGTCAATTTATCTATGAGATTAGATTCTCCTATCTTACATCGGCGAACCTAACGTGAAGTGGATAAAATTTGCAAAAAAATCCATGTTTCTTTTTGCTTTTGATGTGTAATAGGTTTGTGAGCCGCAAATGCAAAGCGTAGTGATGCAACTAAAGGCATGCTTCCTAAATTTAAAAGTACGATGAAATTGCAAAGCATAGTGACACAATTGAAGGAAAGAACCAAAAATTTGAAAAAGAAACACAACTGTGAAGGGGATCGATGCAATTGAACATGGTCTCTTAGATTTAAAAAAATTGCGATGCAATTGTAGGCTCAAATGACACATCTGCTTGTTAAAGTTTTTCTTTGCAGTTTTGAGTTTTGTTTGATTTTTTCCTTTTGGGTTTTCTTTAGGATAGGGTTTTTTGTTTGCCAATCATCTGTTTTTAGCATGTGGTGTTTGAATTAAGGAGTTAAAAATATTTCTTTAGAAACAATTGAGCTCATTTTGTTTTTCCTTAAGTTAATCAATTTTGTTTTTCTTATCTACTACTACAAATTTGCATCACACTCATAAAGGTTAAAATAAACATGAATTTTCATTCATAAAGGTTAAAATGAACATGAATTTTCATTCATAAAGGTTAAAATGAATAAAAAAATGCTTACTTTCATTCATGGGAATTAAAATGAACTTGCACCACACATCATTGGCCTAAAAAGAACACAAGTGTTTGCTTTGACATTATAAGCAGGGTTAAAATTAACCAATGCTTGCATTGTTTTGTGGTTTACATATTGTCTTTGGATGCATATGCTCTTCTCTCGTTCCACTTGGTGATCTTGAGAATCAAAAGCATTCCTTTGGAATTTTGTATAACCACCTACACATTTTGATTTGGGATTTTCTTTTTAAAATAAACCCTTTAAGAGTGCGAGACAAAGGAATTGTGTATTCTCTCTCCTTGTGCTTCGTACGATCTGGGAGATCAAAAACAACATAATTTATCACTTTTGTTACCTTTAGAGGGCTTGCCTCCTGTCTTGTGAGAGGGAATGACCCAAGTGACACTTTGTTTCAGTATGCTATATAAATTGTTATGATCGTTGGGAAAGTCTTCACCCTCCTGGTGAGATGTCCTATTCTGATAAGTGCCACCCCTAGTATCTGCGTGATTAATTAAAATCCTTTCTTAGGAAGGGATTGGGAGGCCTCTTAATTGAGCTAATATTTCCTCATGTATAGGCAACAGTATTTCCTTGAAACATAGATTAAGAACCAATTGCTTTAGTGGCCAAAAAACCTTTTACTTGCTGGTGCTGGAACAATTGTTCTGAAGCCACCCTATGTTCCACTATTCATTGTAGAGATGGGAAATCACTCAAGTTTTTTGGATCTTAGGGGGTAAGATATTTTGGTGAGCCCGTGGCATGTAAGGGGGAGCCAACGCCACCAAGGTCCCTAGTTGTTCGCTTTGTTAAAGTGTTTGGAGAAATCCAAGTAGGGATCCAACAGGTAGTATCTTTTCCAGCCTAGGTTGTGCATTGTCTACAAGTGTCTTTTTTACACATTATACATTTTTCACACTCAAAATCAGACCAAACAAGTGTTTGTTGACTATTTTATGTGTTTTCCAAAGTTCATCTCAAAAAATCATATCAAAACCAGTCAAAAATCAATCTAAAAACTAGTCCAAAACATCAAATTTGTAAAACAACACTCTATGAACCACAACTGATTAAAACATGCCTGCAACTGCATTTTGAGTCACAACTATTCATCATAAAATCACAACTGATACTGTTTATGTTGAAAACTGAAAAATCTTATTTAAATCTATAAATCCAAAATCAAAATTTCAACATAACATCAATGAAGCCTTTCTTAAATGAAAACACATGCAAAAATGTAAACTATACAAAACCCAAAACACATGCATTCAAAATAAAAATAACTCCATTGTTCTCCTATCACCAAGATCTTGATTTATGCATTTAGTGCTCTCAAATTTTCACAAGCACAAATGCAACAAGAAGCTTATGATGAATGAAATGTGTAAAGATCAGATATGCTATTGGCAATTGAATTTGATTTTTGGTGAGAAGAGAGGGTTTATATAGATGTCCTCACATGGTGGATTCATGTTGCGGGAGAAATGTGGGATTAAAAGAGTGAATTGGAGAAATGATAATTATCCCATATTCTTTAATCAAGTGCAATTGATGGGAATGAGAGAGATAAATGGGCGACCTTATGATATGATGTAGGTTTAGGAGTTTAGAATAAAGTGGATTTGTGAATTAATGGATGATTAAATGGATTTATGTATTTAAATGATTTAATGTAATATGTAAATGGATAAAGAATAATATGAATTGAATGCATGGATAATTTAATAATAATGCAAATGGAGTAATATGAAATGGATAAATTATTGATTATGCAAATGGATAAATGCTTGTAATATTTTAATGATTTAAATGAATTAATGAAAATAGAGGAAAGTATTAAATGAATTAATTAAATGAATAATAATATCCATTTAATTAATAGATGAAAAATAGGACGTTTGTGAGGACACATTTTGAGTGTCTACTTTTTTCCCCTCTTTGAGACAATGCAGTCTGTCGCATTATTTCAAAGAAAAAGAATTGATTAACTAATACATGCCCCAAGGATATCTTGGTAATGATGATGATAAGGATGATATGCCCCCTTGAGAGATTGATTGAACAAGCTGTGATAATATTTATCTCTCAATATATCATGAGGATAAAATTTGATAATTGATATTGTGCGAGTGATTAAGCGGAGATTCAAATTTGATGAAAATACACAGTTGATAGGCATAACTGAACAATTGATGGAAATGATCAATATAGCCAGGTTGATAAGATGATTAAGCTGATTGAGATTGATGCTACGAAAAAACAATGATTGATTAATAAATTGAGTGATCAGGGAGCATCAAAGTCCCATGCTAAAAATCAAGTTGATTGATTTGATAATTGGATAAAAGACAAGTATCAATTGGATAAAATGATTAATTACCCTTTCAGATAAGGAGAATGAAGAAAATGAAATGATGAAGGGAATGGATGATGGAAGAAATGATGGATGAAAAGAGATATGAAAGAAATGAAGGTGATGAAGCTTCTTGTGCTTTACAAAGTGCTTTATCATCATAGAGATTATTATTTCACAAATTATTATAAGCTTCTAGATAACATGAACGTCTAGATAACTTGAATACTATTTGCATTTTATTTAGCAGTGAAGTATAAGCATCTAGGTATAAGAACCTTAGATGAACTGAATATTTATTGCATGGAAGACACTATTAGAAAAGGAATGCTCTCATCCTCACTAGATTCATATGTCCTCAATGATTTTAGACAACCATGTTGTAAGATGAGTCATCCTGTGAATAAGAAATAATCCACATACAACAAACAAGTGAACATACTTCATCCTCACCTCTCTAGTCCAAGACATCCTTGAGAAGCTAAAAGACATGCCACCAAATATAAAAATCATAAAATAATCAAAGATTGACAAACAAATAGGCATCATGCTTCCATGTGTTGATGCCTAAAATTTCTAGGAAAACAACCTTATGGGAAACTCAGTTAATGGGGAACCAATTGTGCTAAATCGAGTAACCTCCAAGATTTTTAAGAAGTCGGCTCTTCCTATAATTTGGGTTTGGAAAGGGAAAATGAAGCAAATATAAAATAAAAACTAATCGAAGGTGATGCGCCAGATTTAAATATTTGGGCATGGGAAACCTTCCTTTTGCATACAGTTTGAGGGCTCGTTCAACAATCTACTATGTTCAAGAATAACTGAAAAAATAGAGATGAAAACATTAAGCAGTTAATCAAACGACATAGTATAACTTCCACATACATCTATTGATCAAGAAGAGTCTGAGACATGATCCAAACAATACATTTTCAAATAAAGTTTGGAGTCATTTTGCTTCCAACACTTTGTTTATTTTTTTTGATTTAGTCCATCAGAAGCGAAAGTAGAATTGAATCGGGTTCTGAGGGTTCTTTTGAAACTGGTTTTTGTTCCCATCCCGACGGTCTTTGTTTTTTAGCCTTTTGTTTGTCTTCGACAAAACTAGAGCCAGAGTGTGTGTCAATTTGGTCTTTATCAAAAATTGTAAGATCATAATCTATTTTGATCCCGCCTCCATTGTTTCTTTTTGGTTTTTGTTTAGGTCATTGTGTTTATTTTTATGTTTGGTTTTTTTTGCTTTATTTTTTGTGCTTGGTTCTGTTTAGTGTTTAGTTGACAGACTCGGAATGGGAATGGGAATGAAGTTTGGGAAATTTCATAAATTTGAGAATCACTTTCCATTTTGGTTCTGCCTCCGCCACTTTTTGAGCGTTGACTTTTTGACTAAAGTGGCACTATGGAGAAGTGTTTGTTTTCTCATAGTTCTGAATCCGCCTTAACTGCACTTTAATGCATTAATGGTAGTTGCTCATGTAGGTAGAAATTAAAATTTTTTACCTTCATTAAGGGTTAAACAATTCATTATTGTCATTGTTAAAAATCTAAGAGTACGAAAGAGTAGCAACAAAGTTCGTTTGAGCAAATTGATTGAAAGAAAGAAGGATATTGTGTATGAATTAGTTCAGAAGGTTAGCTCGGGTTCATTTGCATTTGAGGTAGGGTTTTCTTATCTTTGTTGTTCTTTGTTTATTTACTGTTGTGTTTGTTTCGTTTTTGTTTATATCTGCTTGTATTTCAATCATTTAGTTTCAACTGAATCTATGTTTCTTGGCATGATTGAATGAGTAGTTTCTTGGTTTTTTTTGTTTGTTTGTTTTAATCTTTTTATTTCTTGTATTGTCGTGTTGTTTCTTTCTATTTTTGGGCATGGTCGCTTTCACGTCTTAATCGTGATTGCATTGTGCTATTTTTGATTTGCAATGGATTAGATTAAATTAGGGTTTTAAATGGTGTTAGTTGGATTAGGGATTTACAGTGAGGTAGATTAATGATTTACAGTGAGTTAGGGTAGATTAGGTTTATCTTTTACTTAGGGTTTCATTGTGTGTTTTGATCCGGTAAAATGGTGAGGTTTACATCCGTGCCCTAGTTTTATCGGGGTTTGTTAGATTAGGGTTTCGTATCTTTCAATGATCATAGTTAAAGGATTTAAATATGATGCCCTAGATGCAGTCGTTCCCCATGGTCATATGGGTGTAGTGTTTTAAAGCTCATTTTCTATTTTAAGCAACCTTGGTTTTAATCATGAAGTTATATGTTCAATTAACGAAATCATTTGATGATGTCATGGTTAACCTAGGCGGAGGCGGGATCGTAATCGATTATGAACTTAAGAATTTTGTTTTATAAAAGTTATTGATTTTGTTTCCATCCCGTTTTTGGTTCCACGTACAAAAAAAGTCTTCTTTGGGAAGTAACAATAATCTAGATGGAAGAGGAGGCATAGTGGAAATGGAATATGAAAAAATGAAAATCTGAAAAAAAAAGATCAAATCCCTTTTTCATTCCAATCCCAGTTTTGATCACCATCCCAGTTCCGACTCTGAGTCCGTTTATTATTAGTAAAGTATTTGTATCAGTTTTGGCTCTGAGTCTCGTAGTGTTGTAAAAATGGTTGTTTTAGGTTGAGTGTTGTCTGGTTCTGACTCTGATACATATATGAAAGGTATGTTTTTAAAGTATGTTTTCAGATGATGGCTAAGGATCTAATTAGATTTTTGTTTGCAGGAGAGTTGAAAGATGTCAGGAACATGAGGGGAAGCTGCTAAGAGGAACCAACCTACAGGAACATCAAAGGCAGCACCAAAGCCAAAGAAGTTAAAACCAAAACAACCGCCTTATACCTTGAGGTATAATCATAGGAGTCTAGTGGTGAAGATGATCAAGGTGGAATCAAATTGGTCAGATATCATGAATACTAATATGGGGCGGTACAACTTTAAAGAATTACATGGAGAAACCTTTTCCCAATGAGAAAATTTGACAGGAAGGACCCAAAGGATTGTTGATTCCAACTTGGCACACATCACTGTGTTCCCTTTATCAGTTTAGTGTCTAGAGTTGATATTAACAGTAGCCAGTGCTTACAATCTTGCCACAAGACTATGCATGGATTCACATAATAATGTGATTATTGATCTTACTCCTCAAATGTATCAAAGTATATTTAATGTTTCGGATCCCAAGAATTTGGTGCAGCTAACTGAAGCAGAGGCATTGGAGAAGTATAACAAGCATAAAGACTCCAATAAGTCTCATTTGAACAAAAAATGGTTGAAGACGGAGAAGAAATCCTTGAGCAAACTTGCAGATCAGCCAAAGAGGGCATATTTCAAGAAGGAAGTATCTGATCTAATATTGATGTTGTCCAAGGTGTTTGGGAAGAGAGATACACTTCGGTTCAAGGAATGGATGTTTCCTTTCATCCAAATAATTTTACATGGTGATCATCAATTTGATTGGCCAATGATTGTGTCAAATTCTATCCATGATCAGTTGACTAACATCAGAAATAGTAAGTTTTTCTTCATGACTTCCTACATTGTATATGCAGTAGCCAGATTGGGGGTTTTCCCAAGTTTGAACAAAGTAGGCATAATGGGAGCCTTGGATGGGCAAAAGAAGGTATGGGATCACTATGATCAATTGTCTCTTCAAGTTGCTGAGACTCATTTCAGAAGAGTCAATGATGTATTTTTATATGTGATTATCAATCAATTAAATGGAGATGTTGGATACCGGTTGAGTCACGAAGCTATGGCATTCATTGCTGAATGGGGATGTTGGTACATCCAATACCCTATATTTACATACTTCAGGTTGGCTAGTTTTGAAGGTAATCCCCATTTGCTTCCAAGGTGCTACAATAATAGGATAGTGCTTATGGAGTTTGTATATCAAGCTATTGGAGTTAATGCTCAATTCGAGATCAAGCACAAAACTGGATGTCATAAGTTTCGCATGAAGTTGGGTGAATATAGCTGTCAACACTTAGTAGGAGCAAAGGTAGTTTGTGATTAATTGGTATAGTTGAAATTGGGACTGTACATAGCTCGTAAGTGTTTTATCCCAAGAAAAATATGTATGCTTTATTGCCTTCAGTATTCACTAGACATATCAACTTGTTAGAAGACTTTTTGAGTGATCGATAGGATGAATATGATTTAAGAAAGAAGAACTATGAAAGATTGCTGGTTGCACTCATGGCAGAACTAGGTATTAAAGAAAATATTCCTGACATGTTAGTGGATGATGGAGTTGTATTAGATCCATCTTATGAAGCTTTGAGTATTGGCACCAAGAATTTGGATCCAATTGACTGGAATGCTGAAGAAACAATTGACATCAAGAAAATTGGAAGGACAGTCTTGGATAGGAGTGTGCCATGGTTGATGATGAGAACTCAAGCTCCTCAAGGACCTGTCCTTAAAAAGGGCAAGGGATACAAGAGAATCAAGAGAAAGAAACCTCCCAAGGATCCATTGGAATTCTTTCCTCCGGATGTTGAAGAAATATAACTTAAGGCAGTAGATGACGAAGAAGAGACACAAGAAGGAGATGTTCGAATAGGATATGCTGTTTCTACACCTACCTTAGGTGAATCATCCACCCGAGTTCTAATTACAAGGAAGAAGAGTAAGGAGATGCAAGAAGGAGCTCTTCATAGCATGGCTGAAGCTGCTAAGGGAAAAGAAATGGAGAAGGAAGTTTTGGAAGTTGAGATAGATTTGGATGAGACTCTGTCAAAGAAAGATCTACAAGAGAACATGCCTTTGGAGGAGGATATTGAAAAAATTTTAACACATGAAGATCAGTGGAAGTTGTTTGAAGATGCAAAAAGAGATTCTGATGCAAGGGTTGTAGTAGAGAAACAAAAGGAAATAGAAACTAAAGCAACAACTGATGAAGTGGAGAAGCAAAGAAGGCAACAAGAAAATGAGCTCAAGATCAAAGAAGAGAATGAAAAATTGGAATTGATACAAAAAATTCATGATATTGAGGAAGAAAAAGCAAGGAACCAAAGAGAAAGAGAAGTCTTAGTGGCCAAACTAAAAGTTGTAGAAGAAGCTCGCTAGAAAGAGGAAGAAGCTGAAAGTTTGAAAAGGAAAAGAGATGCTGAGGAGCTAGTAAAGAAGTAGCAAGCTGAAGAAGAAAAGGCAAAGGCAGAGAAACTTAAGGCCTTAGAAGTAGAGAGATTAGAGAAAGAGAAATTAGAAGCTTTGGAAAAAGAGAAATTAGAAAAGGAAGCTCTAGAGAGGGAAGAAGAGGAAGAAAGGAAAAGGAAAGAACAAAAGGATAGAGAAGAGGCTGAGAAGTTGGTGTAGATGCATATGCTGCAAGAACAACAGGAGAAAGTAAAGGTTGATTTTCAACCTCAGGTAAATGTTCAGCCACCTTCTACAATTGTTGCTTCCTCTTCTATGATGACTAGTGCTCCAAGTGCTCCTACTTAGTTGAAATTGGACCTGCAGAAGAGAGCAAGAACCCCTCCACAACCTCTCAATTGGGAGGATGTGATGAAGGGGATTGAGTAGGAAAGGCATAAGAAGAAGGCTAAAATTCTACATTCTACCCGACTCACAGACAAAGGGAAAATTGTTGCTGAATGTGCCATGCCGATGACAAAAAAGGAGGTAGGGGATATGTAGCTAACATATTATCAGCTGAGTACAGTCAATTTGGGAAGACCCACTAGAAATCAGCAAATGAATTTGATTGATGTAGTGGCTTCAACCACCAAATCAAGAATGATTAAGGATAAGCAAAAGAAGGATGAGCTTAAAGCTCAATTAGATCAGTTGCATTCATTCTTGAAGAATGACTCCTCTCCAAGGTCATAACAGGTAGCAACCATTGAGACTCCTATTTTGTTGAGCAAAAAGGAGGTAGATGATTTGGTGCAGGTTAGAGGTAAGGCGAAGATGGTAGATAGGTGGATAGAAAAATTGAACCAAGAGGTAGGTGAGGTTTTAGTGAAAGGATTTGAAGCCTACAAGGATACGAAAGGGTTGATAAAAGAGATGCATCAATACATTGAGGCATCAGAAAAACAAGAAGAAGAGTATAAGGAATATAGTCAGAAGCTAGGAAAGGTAAGTGAATTGCCTCTAACAACTCTTCTGGAACAATCCATACTTGAGGAAGACAATAAATATTTTGTGGAGAAAACTTCTCGCATACTCCGGTTTAGGACTGGATTTTTGTGTAAACACAAGGATGAGATTCAGGAAGCAATTAATAATTTGACTGAGCAGTTGGAAGAGTTGGAAGCAGTCATTGCCATAATTGTAGATGTGAATGTAATGAAAAAAGATGACATGCCTTTGAGTTAGGTTAAAGAGAAATGGGATGAAAGGTTCAAAGGACTCATGCAGAAAAATGATGATGAAGAAGAATTGTTAATAGATCGATTAGTGGAAGTCAAAGAAGAGATAAAAGCTACTGGGAGAGAATTAATAAAAATAAAAAAGTATGAGGGAATTCACTGTAGCAGAATTGGATCAAATCAAGTTTGAGGATAGTTGGATTGATGGGCCAGAGATGGATACATTACAGCAAGTCTTCATCAGCTGTGATGAGTTTGTTGTGGATCCAACTTCACATGCATGAATCGTTGCATGCATGATGTTCTCCTTCTTTGCATGTTGCATGCAACATTGACGCCTTTTGAGTGCATGACTTCTTCTTCTTTTCTATTTTCTTTTTTTAGTTAAGACTAAATGTTTAAATGTAAGAACTCAAGATCAAATTGATCTAAGTTTCCAAGAGAGTCTAGTTCCTAAAAAAGTGGAATGCCTAAAATAGAAGTAGAATTCAAACTTTTGTATATCTATAAATACTTGATGGGTATCATATTGTAAAGGTCAGCTAATTGAGAATAGAATTGGCTTACCTAATGCTAGGAGGTAGAGTTTTGTAGTGATCATTTTTGAGATACATTGTTACTTGATCTTTTTACAGTTAATAGAATTACAACTTTTTTTATGCAAGATGGAGTTCGAATTGAGTTGTTTGGTAAGGTTGATAAGTTATGATCTATCTGAATGCTAGTGATTGTGCTGAAGCATGATAGTTTCTTATGTGGTGAAAATCATTAGAAGAAACCGGATTTAAGGATTATCTTGTTAGATTTTCATTGAATTAAATTTATTGAAGTTTGTTGATCTATAATCTTGATGATGAATGAATGTGTGTTGTTCTAAAATCCTTGAGGTATTTGTGATATGTAAGTGTGGAATGAATTAAGTACCTAAAATGTATGCAATGGTATAGATTATTCTATAGATTGTGTCATCTTATGGTTTTCTTGATCTAATTGGAAAAATATTCATTATTGAAGTTATATGTCTGGATGTTAGATAAAGTTGATTCAAATTTACTGGTTACCCATTTGTTCCATCTTTTTCTTTTGTTTGAAACCCCTTTATTTACATAGATAAAGAGAGTCATTGCTTGAATCTTTTGTTACCAGCACATGCCCCTTGAACATTACAGTTGCATGAACCGATTGAGTGACACCAGACAGTTGAGAACCAACTACCAGGACCTTGGGAGTTAGGCCACTATATGTTGTCTTTCTTTTTCAGGAGAAATAAAGTAGAAATATTCTATTTTAATGTTGTTTGTGTCATTTTAACCATCAACAAAATCCCCATGAAGATGACATGTGGCATGGTGTCGAACTGAGCTTCCTATAGTGGGGCCCACTAAAAAGCATTTGAAGGTTTATACAATGTGGGACACAGGCGAGACTCAGAGAGGAAACAATGGGGAGAAGCATTTCAAAATCCTGTATTGCTGACACGTGGCAAAGTGGATGAAAGCGTGACCAAAAAAGAGCTCGAGGCATATTAAGAAATATAGTGTGTGTGGCCAAGGATTTTGCAAAGCCGAATACAAATTAACCCGAAGTAAGCTTTGTGGATTATTTAGTCCACAAATTTTGGTGACTATCAGGGGAATTTCACCAGTGGAATGAGGATCCAAAGTCATAGTTTACAGACCAAAGCCTTATCCGTTGAGAAAAAAATAGAGCTTAGCAAGGGTGGTCAGTAGAGGCAGCCAACCGACCTTAGATGGTATAGATAAGGCACATAGATTATCTTGCACCTCGTGTAGATCGATGATCTCTTTGAAAGGAAGCTCCATGGGAATCCTAGTCCCAATCTCAAGCTGGAAAAGAAGCCATGCAACTGGATGAATAATTCCTTCAATATCCGCTATTGTGGGAGGTTGGCCAAATGATTGGAGAATAGGTAGATCCTACTGCTTCTCGATTCTTGAGGTGATATGCTCCGCCATGGCTACCAAATTATTGGAGAGGAATGGAGAAGGAAAACCCAACTGAGTCAAGTGCAAAAATTGTACCTACAAATTATTCATTATGAGACTCAAGGATGCCAAACAAATCCTGGCCTGGAGGATTGCCACATGGTAATAGATGAATTATTTTGCCTTCTTGGAAGCTATTCTTCTTTCCTCAATCCTTGCTCTTATTAATTCCGCATTAGTTACCTTGTACAATTTTCCCAACAATTGCTCAGCCTTGGGAACCCTCTCAACAATGGACCACAAAATTTTCTTGATGGTCCCATGCACTTCCCTGCTTAAACTTGCTACATCTACCATGAATTGGAGTGCTAGCTATAGGGATAAATAGGAGGATTTGAACTTCTCCCAATAGGAGACATATAGCTGCTGAGCCACCAAAAGGGAATTAGATTGAGGAATAGGGGGCTGCGTCAGAATTTTTGAAAGACTTAGCTCAACTTATTTTGACCTGATTTCCTCCATCAATTCATCAATCCTCCTATCTGATGCATTAATTCATTCTTGTAGAGTTGTTAGTTTTATGACCTTGCTCCTCAACAGTTCCTTGATTTGACCTTGGGAACCCGATTCCATTGCCAGTGACACCTGTAACCCTTCAATCTCTGTTTCAAATTGACCTCGATGGTTCTGAAACTCCAGAGTCTTTTCTTGTATTTTCCTTTCCATCTACGACAACCAATCTTGAATCTCTTGGTTATTCTATTATAAATTGGAAACCAGGTTGGGATCCTAGGATTGGAACTTCACAAGTTCCTCTTGGAGTGTCCACGCTTGTTGAGACAGGCATGACAACTCACCTTCTCTGCTTTTCTCCTTCTTCTAGAGGATATCCACTCGTTCCTTGACATTCTGAAGCTCCTCCTCTCTTTTCTTCAGTTGTTGACTATGCTTCAAAAAGTTGATCATCACAACTCTCTGGGTCTCCTCCATTAGCCCAAAATTTTCCTATGGTCAGGCTATGTACAAATCAATCCCTATAGCATGGATTGTATAGACTTCAGGTTGCATCTCCCCTTGAGCCTTGATGACATTGGGTGTCATAGTGGTGAATGTTATTGATCCCTGGTGCTCATTGTAAAGGGATTGTACACATGGCTTGATAGGATTTGCAACATCCTTTTCTTTACTTTTCTGAATCCTTAGGGCCTACATAGACTTAGTTAGGGTATTTTGTGCAAAAAATTATGTTGGTGATCTAATCTATCCATCGACAAAGGGTGCACCAGGAGGAAGAGAAAAAGGGAAAGAGACCATGGAAGACTCAGATGATGTTTTATTTGGTAGAGTCACTATTAATGGGGAGAAAGGGGGAGCATTATACTAGGTTTCAGTCTCATGAGTGGTGAAAGGGCTTATAGGAGATAATTACAGCATTGGGGATTTAGAAGTTACCATCTGTTGATCAAATTGAGCAAGTGCCGACATGATATAATTAAAAGGGTTTGCATTGGCTGATGTAGATTGGGCCTAGACAAGTGGTGGAAAATTTTGCGACAGAGTAAAATTCACCTATTCCTGTGTAGAGAAAGGAGCTTGGTGGGAACTCCCCGTGAACGCAGAAGTAGAAAACTGAAGGCCGAAACTCTGGGTGATCAGAGGGGTGGATCCAATAGGAAGGACTAAAGATTGAGATGAGAGAGAGGAAGGAATTTTTTTACCTAAGCTATTGAAGACCCCGACTCATGGCTTGCATTAACCGTCACCTGCGAGCTCTCTCCTTGGATGATGTCGATATGCTGCCTCTTTTGAGGCGAAGAACGGTCTAAATCTATGATTTCTTCAAACAGCTGAGGGATTCTAGATCTCTTAATAGCCCATGATCATGGAAGTTTGATATTCACATGAGATGTAGTTGCCTGTATATTTAGGGAAACTCTGGTGTGCTATTCCCTAGCTTTGTCACCCTTAGTTTCCTCTTCCTCCTCGAATTTATCAATACTATCATCACTATCATCACGACCCCTATTCCAGGGATCATTAAATTTGTCATCCATGTTGGGGGCTTGGAATAGGTCATCGATAAATTGTATCCCTTGATGATAGATCTAGAAGGCATCAATTTTCTATCGATTCTATTTATAATTTTTGTACAAGTCGTTGAAAAGGGTGGTTGATATCTTGCACTTGTCATTGGCCTTGGCCAATGGGAAATAGAAGGAATTGCATGGCGGAATTTGGTCTTTAGTGGGAATATAGGCTAGGTCTACCAGTACCTTCATGTGCTCTGACTGTGGATTCTGACGTCCCTCCTAGTAGGGTTGGGGGTTGTGTTTCACTTTAACCTTTATTCCTGCTAAATCATTGTCAAGATTGTAATCCCATTTGTCCTCGATTAACACTAGCCCCAAATGAGAAGGCTTTGCTAGTAGTAGACCATGTGTTTGCTTTATTTTCATTATAACCATGCCAAAGATTAAAGGGAATTTGAAGAAGGCTTTCTTATTCTTTCCTCCACATAAAATTTTATCAGTAAGAGCCAATTGCCTAAATACCTCAATAGCCAACATCCTGTTAGTGACATAGAATGACAACCAATAGGGCTCCTTAGTGAAGCCATGTAACCTAAAAAATGAAAGATCCTCACTAAGGAACCAATCATAAGGAGGAAAAAAAAATCACATCCATCCCACCTGCTTAGCAGAAAAATGATAACACCTGACCTCTCCGTCCACATCAAAATTTTGCAATATTCGAAACAAGGGATCAAAAATTGCATAATAGTTATGGGTTGCGGAAAGGAGAGGGGTCCACACAAAAACTAGCTTATGGGCTCCACTTTCATCGAAGATAGATAAATTCATATGTATTTGAAAGAAATTCGGGTTTTGGTGTAAGAACATATGAGCAAAAAAAGAAGAGAATCTGAACTTACCCTGCATTTGACATTCCCTGAATTGATCTAACAGCTCTAGACAAATGATCTCCACAAAGTTGGACTAGAATAGGGAATGTTTTTTCCTTAACTGGAAACCCAAACACATTTGGAATTTGTATACATCTTGGGCACTATTCATGTCATAAATGAAAGCCACGATAAAAAATACGTCCTACAAGTCTTGGTTGAAGGCATTGAGTGCGATCGGAAACTGTAGTGGGCACTTATCGTCTTTGTGCCTTTTCGCTTCTATGTTATAAAATTGTAGGGCCTATTTCCTGGCTCTCCAAAATTTATCCATGTAATCGATAGTGAACCTCTCATATGCCTCTACTCCTTGCAAAGTAGGGATACACAACATATCCCTAATAACATCAACGCTAATTACTAATCTCAGGTCTCGACTGACTATGATGTCGGTATCTGGGTCAAAATTTTGCAAGCACTGATGAATCAATTTTGAGCAATGGTGCACCAAGGGGATCATATGTTGTGGGAGACCATAGAACCATAGCCTATTTTCCAGAGAGTCCCTATTCCCATCTTCCTTGACATTTTTCATTCTTTCACAGGCCACTTCCCTAAGACTCTTAAGCTTTATTTTGAGGTTAGGTTCGTAAATATTATCCTAATATTCTATTATTTGGATTTTGTTTCTGTGGGTTGTCTTCTCTATGGTCCACATATGGGGCCATATTGGCTTCACTGGTATCCCCGGTGTGGCATTAGAGACATCACTAAAAAAATTTACCCACAACGCCGTCTTCATGGCATTAGACAAGCTTACAACCAGACCTTCCTATGTTTCTGTTCTAGGATTTTGTGCCATTCTTTCTAAATGTGATTTGTCTTGACCCAACAACGTCCCTTTCTTGCTTTGAAAAATTACCCTTCTTCAAAACACACTAGTATTAGATGAATGAGAACCAAACCAAAAACACCAATACAAGGCTTTTTACTGAACACAAATTTAGATAGATTCTTTCTTTTTGTTTGGGTTCGACTCATACAAGCATAGTGCATCTTTATCACTTATTTATTTGAACCTGACTGCTTTGATTCTTCTTGCATCACACTTGGGTTTTTCTCAAGAACTTGTGTATTTATTTTTACTCTCAGTGCTTTTACTTCATATGCACATTTCATTTTCTAAAACCAAAGTTAGAAACAACGGTTTCCTTTAGCAATAAATTTGGCATGCAATCAGCAACTCATCTGTTCATACAAAATGAACTCCTATCTCTTGAAAAGATAAATTCATAATTACAATTTAGTTGCTATTTATTACAACGCCATCTCCTAGGAAATTGAGCTAGGAATAAAAGAGACATGAAATTTTCTGCATGCTTTTGCATTTAATAACCGTAGCCGAATGATTTGGCTAAAAGATGTAATAATTACACAAAAAGATTTGAAATGATACTTGGAGGGTGAGAAATGTTTATAGACGGACACTTGGTTCTTGACTATGTAGATTGTCACTTACACCTACCATAAGTTTTAGTCAAATGACTAACTTACTTTAATTCGCACACAACAATCCTTTGGATGGGAATTTTGAGTAATCTCAATCAACCTCATGCTTATCGTACACAATCAATACAACTTGGAGAGAAAACTAAGCTTGCATCTCTAGTGGGATTTCCTTGAGTTTAAAACTCGATCAATCATCATGCATATCACACATTCTACCCCAACTACCTCCATAAATAGACCTAGTGATAACCACACAATTCATACTTGGCAATTGGACTTCTTGATAGCAACAATGGATACTCCCATTAGGCTCACTAGTAATAAGTCTTAGGTAGATTTTCTAGGAGAGATATCTAGTAAGTGTTTAAAGTGGATGACAAATAACAAGCATTCTTTGGCCATTATTGCAATAAAGTGGGTATTGGATAGGGATTTCGTAGAATATGGAGATAAGTATAGAGTTAATATTGATTTTTTCTCTCATTTCATTGCCTCCTTGCTTGAAATTTAGGTGCCAAAGGAGATGATATTGTAGCTTACCCAGGTAGGTTTTCCCAAGCGTTATCTCAATGGGCTTGGGGAAGTTGTGAAAAATTCCATGTATGGCCTTGGGCTTCCAACGACTAGTGACTTGCATCGACATGTTGAGGAGGATATAGTGGTGCCATGGGTACCATTCCTGAGTGGATTCCAAAAGATGAGTATTGATGAACACTGCCAGAGGGTGTCTCATGCTAGCCACTTCCTAATGAGGTGATACAACGTAGAGCTCTTTTATGATGTGGGGTGGTATACAAACTTTAGAAACTTGGTATACCCACCACCTCTTACCATTGTTGTTGATGCTCCTACTGATGCTGCTGATGATGAAGTTCCTTTTGGATGAATGAAACTTTTTCCTCCATTTTTGTATATATATATCAAAAGTTTATAATATATATACTAAAAAATCCTGGCTCAAAAGCCATTTTGGATTGTAAATTTTGGAGTACATAGTACCATAAATAATTAAAATTTAGCCTTCTATTAAGATTTTTTATCTATTGCCTTCTCTTTCCCTCTTTCTGTTGTATGGGTTCCACTTAAAAGCTCGACCAAACAAGACACAAAAAGGAAATAATTACATATTCACATATTTACACATGTCAAAGAGTTAATAAAGCTAATTGAACAATTTTAAGTGAATTCTGTTGACAAGAATTCCCAATGCTTCTTTTTCCATATTTTCTAGTTTGAATGCATTATGTTGCATACATTTGATGATGCAAAAGGGTCATTCCCATAGACTATCAAACTTACCATGTTGCCCAGGTTTTGTGGCTCTCTCATTGAATTTGAGTACCAAATCTCCACGCTTAAGACCTTGGTCAGAGGTCTTCTTGTCAAACCATTTCTTAACCACCTATTGATGATTGTTCATAGCTATCAGAGATTTTCCTCTTTTTTCTCGGACTTCTAATATTTCATCTAACCAAACCTCCATAGCTCTATTTTGTTCTACTTCTAGAGACTTTAGCAACTGTATTGTGGGAATCTCCATAGAAACAGGCAATAGTGCCTCCTTCCCTTATACTAGCTCATATGGTGAAGTCTTCAAGACCTACTTGGTGGTTATGTGGTCTACCCATAGTGCTGCTTTGAGGTTCAAATGCCCTTCTCTATGATGCTCTGGCCCAATCGTTTTGACGAGTCAGACTAAATTTTTATTAGTCGACTCAGCTAGGCCATTTCCTTATAGATAATAATTCGAAGAGTTTTTTAAGAATATTCCATGATTGAGTGTGAATTAACATACCTTCATACCCAGGTTGGATTTTTCATTATTAGAGATGATTTTCTTGGGTGGGTCAAACCTCGTTACTAGCTCTTCCAAGAAATTTAGAATTTTTGCTTCAGTTGAATTCTTCAAAGGCATGGTTTTGGTCCACCTGGTAAAATAATCTATGGTCATGAGAATCCATTTATGTCTGGTACTGGAAGTGGGATTAATCATTTTGAAAAAATCCAAGCCCCATTGTACAAAGGGCTCTTCAACCACTATCGAGTTTAGCGGCATAACCAAGTTTTTTCTTCTTCTCATGAAGAATTGGCATTCTTTGTAGGATTTGACCAAAGCATATGAGTCATTGAATAGTGTGAGCCAAAAATATACCATGCACATGATTTTAATGGTGGTGGATTTTGCAAAGAAATTTCTACCTACTAGACTGCTATGGAACTGACTTAGAATTTTTTGCGACTATTCTCGGTCCACACACCGTAGAATAAAATCATTGAAGTTACTTTTGAAGATATCTTCTTCAATCAACACATAATCACTATTCTATAATATATAAAATATCCTCTTCTAAGAAGGGAGGTTTAGTGGATATTTCCCATTCTGCATGAATCTCATCCTGTTTGTTACCTAGCAGCCTTCAAAATCAGGTTCATTTAGAAAAATTAGTTCAAGTTCTTCCTCTTCCATTGGTACTTCACTATCTTGTGCTAGATACTCACATAGCCCTCTTCCTCACATGGTTTTTATGGGCCTAACATCAATGTCATATTCCAGAATCTTTTTTATCTAGTTGGTCCCTTTTCTGTAATTTCTCCTTCCATTATGTACTCATGCACATTGGAATGCACTAAAAATACGACCACTTTACTACAAGATAGAAGGTGTCAATTTTTTTTAAGGCCTTTTGATGATGGAAAATTCCTATCTCTCAATGAAATTGTATTTCATCTCATAATATTTTAATGTCTGAGAGTGAAAAGCTATCGGGTGTTCTCCTTTCCCTTCATTATCCTTTTGAGTAAGAATGGTAGTGATGCTAGATCGACTATTGAACACATACATTATAAAATCCTTTGATAAGTTTGGGTTTAATAGTACAAGGGTTGAAACATTAGCCTCTTTGAATTTCTCAAAGGCTTCTCTATATTATTTTATCCATTTGAATGATTGATCCTTCTTGAGCATCAGGATGATTGGTCTAATTAATCCTACAAAATTTGAGATGAATTTTCTTAAAAAAATTGCCTTTCCTAGAAAGGACTGAACTCCCATTTTTTTCACTAGAAGGGATAGTTCCTTGATCACCTTCACCCGATCTAGATCGATAGCAACACCGTCTTTGGACACTACATGTCCCAACAATTTTCCCTGAGGCATTTCGAAGACATATTTTTTTGGGTTTAGGGATACTCCAAACTCCTAGAATTTTTGAAAAACCATTTCAAGATAATCAAAATGACCATCCTTTGATTTAAAGAATACTGTAAGATCATCCAAGTAGATCAAGATGATTTTATTGACCAACTATTTAAAGGAAATGTCCATTGCTCATTGGAAGGTAGCTTCTACATTTCAGAGGACGAAAGGAATTTTTGAATAGGTGAACGTTCCCCATTTGGTAGTGAATGTTGTTTTGTGTCGGTCCTCTTCTTTGACTTCGATTTGATTGTAACCAAAGAAACCATCTAGTAGAGAAAAAATCTTTAAGCCAACCACTATTTGTAAGATAGACTCCATAGAAGGCAAGGGATAGTGGTCTTTTAGGGATGCTCGGTTCAAATCCCGAAAATCAACATAGTGTTGGAAACAAGCTACACTAAGAGGGGGGATGAATCAATGTTGTGAAAAAATTAACTTTATTAACCTTTATCTTTAAAGAATTAGTAACATTCAACCATAATGCATAAACATGAAGCAAATGAACACAACACCATAACACAAGGATGTTTACGTGGAAACCCTATTAGGGGAAAAACCAGGGTGGATGGCCAATCCACAATATGATCTGAGTATACTAAAATGAAATTTACAATATGGGGATTGCACTTGCATTGAGGCACACTGCCTAGACCTCACTGCTTAAGAGGGAAGGCTCACTGCCTTACAAAATTTTCAGATTAAATCCATCTGAGATATTTGAGCTGAAGTAGTAGAATCTACATATGCTTGATTACAGTTTCGGTTAGGCTCAATACTTGATCTTCTGTTCGAAAGACTAATTCTACACTTCTACTATGTTCTTCTTACACTCGAAACAAAAATTCTTTATGCACAAGTGAAACTATGCATTATCGCTCTTCTGCTCTTCTTTTATTCACAATTCACATGACACACACTTCATACACTCTTAAAAATGATATGAATGATCACTTATATATATCCTCAACTAAGAATTAATCGCCCATAAGTTGACATCAATAAAACACAACAATAATTATAATTGTCGGCTCAAAACATGAGTAATATGTAATGCATATCCACAATGGTCGGCCACAACTTGGCTAGGACCCAAAAAAAGATGCTCGAACACAAACATCTTGAATAATTACTTCCCAAAAATTCACGACATGTTATATCCATGAAGTCGACTTCCATGCACTGAAAAAGAAAATTACTCAACCGGATCTCCAAAATCGCACATGAATCGATACAAGCCACTAAAAATCAGTATTAGTAGAGATCATACACCAAAAAATATTCCCTGAGATGCACAACACAAAATAATAACAAAAAATCTTCAGACGAATCGATGAACACTTAATTATCGGATGCCTTGTTCTTCCTTGACTATCTTCAGTCTATCTGCTGGTATGATTGAATGATGATGTGCGTATCCAATCATCAATTAGGGTTACGATCAATGAAAACAAAAAAGGATATTAGAAGTGTGTTTTGCCAACAATCTCCCCCTTTGGAATTGATGGCAACACTTAGTGAAATGACTAAGTGTCAAATTAGTACCAACATGAATTGCACTGCCATCTCAAAAATTCCAAAAATACAACTCTCTCCCTAAGATGATTATGCATTTTTTACTCTACTATTATCCCCCTTTGACATCAATGGAAAAGGTAGGGATCTGTATACCAAAAATGGATCAAACAAAACTGTTATACAAAGATGCTTCTTTAATTTACATAAATTGGAAAATATCTACAAAATCTTTCTTCAGCTGGATCAAATTTGTGTCCCAGACCCTTTTGAGACTTTCCAAGATTGTTATGTGACCATAGATTAGGTAGTATTGTGTCTCTATAGACTCCAAGTTTTCTGGATCACTAACTGCCATAGTATCTTCTCCCTTTAGAGCACTTGACATTATCTCAATATTTGGACCAATTAGGCCTCTAAGTTAATATGCTCTTGCAACAATTTTGTCATTTTCATGCTTCAAGCTCTTTATTTTTTCAAACAAAGATATCAAGTCACCTTCTATCTTTCTAACACTACCAGTTAAAGGATCAAAAGTTCCAGAAATAGTACTTAACTATTTTTCCAGATCCTTTACCTTCTTTTGATTGGCCTCAATAAATTTTAACAAAGACATGCATGATTTGTAAATCTTTCCACCTTCAGACAAAGAATTTTGTAGATCCTTCACACATGTGGATAAAAAGGTTTTATCTTTAGCAATCATTTCTTTCAACCCACTAAACCTTTTGACATCAAAATATTTTTGTACTTTATTCATAGCTGATTTCTCAAGTGACTCAAAGTGAGTACTTATAGAGTTGATAAGCTTCTTTAATTCACTGAAGGAGGAACCAATCAGTTCTTTCACATGAGTGGGCATTATCTTTTCTAGGACTCCAGATGCAAGATTTAGAAATTCACTATCCTCAATATGGGACTTCAACAGTTCTTCTCTAGCTTTTCCTTGGGAAAATAAAGCTACCTTCATTTTTTGAATTGGACTCAAGGTAGATAGGTCGATTAGACCCTCAATCAATTCAGGATCAAATTATTCTTTTTGTTCTACCAATTTTTTTTCACTGCCTTTGTAGTGTCGCTTGCTTCTACAAGAATTTCCTTCACATCAAATTTCCTCTCTTCAACCATTGCTTCCTTAGTTGCAGGTTCTAACTTATATTTAGGGATTTCAATTTCTTCATCCTTCTCAACAGATACAATTTTAGGTGTCTCAACTTCCATAGGTATTTCTATATTGTCCATATCAAGAGGAGTCTGTGAAACCTCAGCTGTATCAAGTTTTTCTTCTTTTGCTTCTCATTCTATACCATATGGGACATCTTCAACATGTGTTTCCTTAGTAACAACATCAATTCTATCATTTAATAGTATCTTTCTCAAGATTTTATCAGTTTATTTTGTAACCTCTTCAGTCAGACCAATCATGAGCTTATTTACCCTTGTTTTTCTTCTGAATTCCTTTTTGGCTTTATTCAGGAGTGCTTGCATATCTTCCATAGACATTACCAGACACAATTCAACAATTTTTTTTTCTTATCTACTCTTCTTTTGATATGGAATTGAATCTCCTCATTTCCAAAGTCTCATATAAGCTTTTAAGTAAGATTTTTCAACTTCTTCCACTGACATACCTTGTTTGTCAACTTTTTCTTTCTTTTTGGTTTTGAATTCTTCACCGGAGGATTTTTCTTTTGAGATTTTTTCTGCCTTAGTACCTTGATGCTTGATTTATCTAACACCTTCATTTGACTCTATCTCTTCATCGTCAGAGATTGCTATATAGACTCTTTTTATTTTGTCTTTATTTATTTTTCCATCCTTACCAGATGTCTTCACAGGAATTGGCTTTACTGCATGAGCGGATGGGGCTGCAAAGCTCCTTGTTGACCTAGTTTTGGTAGAGGGGGTTGCTAGACTAGCTGATTCAGTTTTTGCTGCCTTCTTAGCTACTTCAACTTCTTCTCTTTTCTTTTTGGCTTCTCTTATTTTCTCAATGGGTATGCCCATAATTTCTCCAAATATTTCTACCTCTTTTCTAACTCTTTTAGTTAACACAGGTATCTTTAGTTCATTGTGCACCTGTATGTTTTTTCTGCATAAGTACCGAACCTCTCTTCTACCAAATATAGAGGTTTTCTCGTAAGTGTTGTGCATAAATTTATATAATGTTCTCTTCAACTTCATAGCCCATAGGAATGATCCAGATTATTCTAGGATCAACGGCTTCCATCATGCTTTGGTCAATATCTACCATAAAAAAAATTGTATCCTTATACTTATCCACAATAGAAGTAGGAATTCTCTCTCTTGAATGCATCATACTCTGAAAAATCTTAAAATATCTCCAAATAGTTGCATTCTTTGTCTTAGTGTCTGCAAATCTGTGAAAGAGATCTCTGATCTAAGCGGCTACTAGTTTATCCTTTTTCCAATGATTTTTTCTGAATCTCAGAACCTCATTCATGAAATAGAAGAATATACATAATAGAAAATTACCATATTTGAAAGAATTTTTCTTGTCTTTCTCGTTCTTCCCAAGATTCTCCATCAGCTAACTCCTTAGCAACTCACATAGATTATAGTTTTCATTTTCCTTAACCATCTAGGCTACATAAATGGCTATACTAGACATAGAATTGTCTCAGCTGGAATGATAAATATTGTACCCAATAACTATAGATGCAAATTTGACATCTACATCAACAATGTCATCAATTTTCATTGCCCTTCTGTCATATTTAGAACTGGTTGCATCAGTGACCACTTGATTCTTTACTGATTTCAGAACAGGTAATCCACCAAAGGAACTCAAACCTGTAACAATACTTATAACCTCTTTTGATATCTTGAAGGGTATATTCAACCACATGAATTCTACATGAATTCGACTCAGGATGTACAAGACCAATTCATTCTCTTCAAAGATGGGAAATTTCACAATATGTGTGAATGTATTCTCTTCCAACATTTTGAATTTTGGTTTGACACAAAAGTATTCTCCAATTATATGATTTCTATACAAATTCATTAGCTAAGAGCTTCCTAATTATTCAATGTTGGCATGAATATATGCCCTAATATCTTCATTGTGTAAAATTCCGTGCGACACAAACTAAAATTCTCCTAACGTGTCTGTCTTGAAATATTTGTAGGGATGCCATTTGAATTTTGGATGAGGTCTGTCTTTGAATTCAACTACCAAAGGAGTATTCCTTTTGACCAAATAAAAAATTCAGTTAGTTTTCTGATAAATACCTTTTCTTCGGATCAAAATTTGATTTTCTGAATCACTTTCACACTTGAATTTCACCTTAATTTGCCAAAGTTCACCTTTAGATCTCTCCAAAATTATTTTCTTCAAAATGTAAAGTGAAAAATGAAGAATAGAAATGACTTTTTATCACTTGCATACCTAACCATTTTTGTTGCAATAAATTATTTTTACCCTAACTCATCCGGTTACCCTATTTCTATGCACTATGATAGATAAGTCTTCTGCGGACCTCCAATACTGCATACCACTTTCTCCAATGAGTTCAACAACATTTGTAGAACATATATGCACTTTTTGTATATATCCACATCCGATGTTACTTACCGATTAGAGGGTTAAATGTTTTTCTTGACAACTCCACCTAGGCCAAAGGTCTAAAACTAATTCTTAGAGGAACTATCGAAAGCATATTCTGGTGCTGGCACATTTTCTTCAACAAAGGGATTTTTCTTCAACCATTTCTTCTGCATCTGCTACTTGATCACATCTATAGTGAATTTTCCTTTTCCCTTGATATCCTTCTGCATATTTTTCTTTTGATTTACTTGACCTTTTTTGTTCCAATAGAATGTAGCAATGTGACCAAATTAGTTGCAGTTATAGAACACAAAATTTCTTTGTCTAGACTAGTTGTTCCACTGATTTCCTCTTGATTTGCATTGGTTAGCAGTATGGCCAAGTCTATTGCATGTATAACATTTGATATTTCTATGAAATTGGTTCATCACATTTTTGCATTCATTTGAGTAATGACCAAACTTATGATAATTAAAGCACTGAATTGAGAATGATGGACCACTTGATTTCATTCTACTTCTACATTGAGTAGCCATGTGTCCAAATTTATTGCAGCCGAAACAATATCCATTAAATCTCTAAGCATTAGTTTGCCTTACCGGATACCTTCTAGATTTGTTCATTTGATTTCCTCTCCTGAATTTCCTTTGTCCAGAATCCCTTTGTCCAAATTTTGAACTTTCTCCTTCCTCATATCCAAGACCTCTCTTGTCACCATCAATCCTTTGACCTTTAATCCGTTCAACAAGCTTGCATTAACTAACTTTGAAATTCTCCTTTTACTCATTTGCAGTAGCATGTTCATTTCTGAGATCATCAATATGCTTTTCAAGAACCTCTTCATTTGTTTTAGATTGTTCCAGTTCATTGTCCAATCGACTGCATACTTCAAATTTTTCTTTCAAGGGCTATGCTAGGTTCTCTTCATTATTATTTCTGTCTTCGACCTCTTTGGTCATTCTCATCATGATAGATTCCATTTCATGCTTTAGAACAACATTATATTTGGTAATATTTTCACATTCTTCTATCTTTTCCTCTAGGGCTTGACTGAGTTCATCTTCAATGCTCTTACTGTCATTCTGCTTAATCTGGTCACAAATTTCCTTTATGTTCTCTCTACACTTATTGATTATGTCTTTCAAAGACTCAATGAATTTCTTAGCATCCATGAGGTTCGCTTGTAATTTATGAACTTCAAGTTTTGAGTGATCAAGATCATTTAGGGCCACCAAAAGCTGTTGTTGAAGATTGATTGAGTCCATTGAAACACTTTCCAAGATCTCCCCAAGTTGTTAGACTTCTTCAGAGGAACTAGCTCTGATACAAATTATTGGAAACAAGCTACACTTAGAGGAGGGGGGGGGGTGAATTAGTGTTGTGCAAAAATTAACTTTATAAACCTTTATCTTCAAAGCATTAGTAACATTCAACCATAATGCATAAAAAATGAAGCAAATAAACGCAACACCATAACACAAGGATTTTTTCTTGGAAACCTCATCAGGGGAAAAAGCATGGTGGATGGCCAATCCACAATATGATCTAAGTATACTCAAATAAATTTTACAATATGGGGAATGCACTTGCATTCAGGCACACTGCCTAGATCTCATTTCTCAAGAGGGAAGGATCACTTCCTTACAAAAATTTCAGATTAAAACCATCTGAGAGATTTGAACTAAAGTCATAGCATCTACATATGCTTGATTACAATTCCAGTTAGGCTAAATACTCAATCTTCTATCCTACAAACTGATTCTGCACTTCTACTCTATTCTTCTCACACTTGCAACACAAATTCTTTATGCACAAGTGAAACTATGCATTATCTCTCTTCTAATATGCTTTTATTCATAATTCACATCACACACACTTCATACCTCTTCAAAATGATATGAATGGATCACTTATATATATCCAAAATTAAGAATTAATCACCCATAAGTCAACATCAATAGAACACAACAATAATTACAACTATCAGCTCAAAACATGAGTAATATGTAATGCATATCAACAATGATAGGCTACAACTTGGCTAGGACCCAAAAAAAGATGCTCAAACACAAAAATACTTGAACAATTACTTCCCAAACATCCGCAACATGTTATATCCACAAAGTCGGCTTCCATGCACCGATAAACAAAAAATTACTCAACCGGATCTCCAAATTCACACATAGATCGATATGAGCCACTAGGAATCAATATCAATAGAGATAATACACCAAAAAAATTCCTTGAGATGTGCAACACAAAATAATAACATAAAATATTTGTACGGATCGATGAACACTGAATTGCCGGATGCCTTGTTCTTCCTTGACTATCTTCAATCTGTTTGCCGATATGATTGAATGATGATGTGTGTATCCAATCATTGATTAGGGTTGCCATCAATGAAAACACCAAATGATATTAACAGTGTATCTTTCCAACACATAGAGGTGGATGTATCTAATCTTCTTTCAGAATGGAACCAGGTTAGACACCCATGTGCTATGTTTGATCAGAAAAATGATCCGGGATCGGATCAACTTCCTCAGTTGTTACACCATAAGAAAATCAATCTTTGGGTTCACCAGCCTTTGATTCTGGCGGATAGGATTTGCTCCTTCCATAAAATCTATAGTATGCTGAATGATTCCAGGATTATATCCCTTGAGGTCATGATATGACCAAGCCACTACTCCTATATACTTTTCACAAAAGTGTGTGAGCCTATCCTTGTCATGTTGCAGAACTTTTTTCCCAACCTTTAGTTCTCTTCCATCTCCAACCTGGAGGTCAGCATAATCACTTTTGTCCGCTATAAATTTCCTCTTGTCATTTCTTTCATCATCACAATCGAATAGGTTTTCGAGAGTGACTAGGTCTTTCAGAAGCTTGTTGGACCTCAACTGAATAACTTTCCCTTCATCTTTCAATTTTTTGCTGGAGCTAATCAGTAAACTATCCCGAATACTGGATGAATGAGGAAATGCAAGCATCACTTTCAAAAACTTGCCAAATTATGTCATTGTTAGGGATTGAGGGTTGTACAATTACTTTCACAGAGTGTATTTCCCCAATCAAGTTAGAAGTAGGGTCAAATTGAGATCCTGTTTTTGCCATGTAGTCTACAACTATGTTCTACTCTCTAGGTACCACCTTAATATTGAAAGCTTCAAAACCTTAAATGAGGTCGGAAACCCTATGTCTATAAGACCACATGCAAACATTATTTACCATGGAGATACCTCAGAATTGGTTAACTATCAGCTCAGAATCTCTAAACACCATTATCTGTTTTACGCCCATTCTCCCTGCAAGGCTTAGACCTTGTAGAAGGCCTTCATATTCCACTTCATTGTTTGAATAGGTAAATTGAAATAAAAAAGACCCAAGAGTCTCTTCATTATATGGAGATGTCAAACATATCTCGACACCTGTACCAACTATGCACCTTGCTGCATCAAAGTGTAGCGTCCACTACTCTGAGGCGTGATTACACTAGGGATCTTTCACAACCTTTGGAATCACTTGATCCTCATCGTAGATCACATAAGTCCACAATCCGGTTGCATGATAATTTTTGAAAGGGAAGGTGTGAAGAAATTTACTCAAGAGGACTTCTTCATCATCAGTCCAATCTCCAATTACTTTCTCATCCTCAAATAACTTGGTGCCATATGTTTCCTCTTTGGTGATAGAGCTATGTGTAGCCTCAAAATTCATCATTGCTTTATTTGCTACATGTTCTAAATGAATGGTTCAGACAACAACTTCATCTTGAATCCATGCTTAGCTCTAACAATTAGGTGTGACAAATCTAAGGAAAGGTACCCACCTAGCTTGGTAGTAAATTCCCAGGATAAGAAAAGACTGAACATGGGAGGGACATCAATGATCATAATATCTTGTTTAACTCCGATGCTAGGGCATGAAATTTTTTTTAGTGGAAGGTATTTTATGAAACCTACATTATCAACCTTATTTCCATCCAATTTCACAACCCCCTTATTTAAAGGTTCATATCTAAGTCCTAAGGCTCCAACTATTTTCTTGGGCATGACCATAGTGCTAGCATCACAGTCAATCATAGAATTATGCAACAATTTTTCACCCACAATGAGGGTTAAGAAAAATGGATTTGGTTTTGGCTTATGCTTACCTTTTTATAAGGAATCATTTGCATCATTCTTAAGGACTTTGGCCTGAAGTGATGGATCCATGGCCTTTTCCCTGGACGGTTGCTCTATTGTATTGATGGTGTTTTATGCACACCAACAACTCATAAATAATATAATATCCTATCTCTCTTGAAAGTTAGATCTCTATCAGAAAATAGATAACCCCAAGGTCTCTAATGTCAGGTCTTGAAAAATGCAGTGAAACAACTCAGAGGTAATGTCAAAATGCTGGTAATCACAAAGGGACCTTCCAAAACAAAAACTAGATCCTTATCAATTTTTTCAATGTGTTGATACTTAAATTCTTAGATTTAACTCGAATTCAAATAAATAGAAAAAGAAGAGGGTTTACAAAAATCCTAAGGTAAAATCGCTCCTAAGATCAACAATAAAAATGAAAAGATACTTGAAACAGACCAATCCCTTAAAACTAATTTTTGTTTAACCCAGATTTATACTACAATCTCATAGAAACAATGCAATCTTCTAAGGAATTAAAGATTTTCAGATCATGAACATTCATCCACACCAACCTTATTTTTAAATTGATATGAATAAATAATCACAATTGAACTAAGCACATAAATATAAGGTCCATGCTAACTTTACAAAATAACCCACAATCAATAAGTTGCCAAAAGTATGGACCAGGGATCACTGCAAGCACTTCAAGTATCTAACCATGAATATTATTGAATCATCTAACCCTAAATCTAAAATTCATTCAATATTTTCAAAATAAATTTGGAAAGCTAGAATAAAAAGAACCATATAAGATAAATCGATCCAAGAGAGGCCATGAAAGAATAATGTCTTCAATTATATTGAGCTCATCCAATAGTAGCAACAATTCTAGCATTTGGTGTTACAACATTTGCTTCAAAAAAACTAAATCCTAATTCTAGCTTCTACTTTATTACCTTGCTTGCTTCAAAGTCTAATCCTCTAACTAACTCTACAAAAAGAGGCCAAATTCCATACTTATAGAGAATTTCATCCCAATAAGGGTTACAAGGAAGGTCGGCCACAAAATAGGTTGGCCAAGGAAAAAAGAGCTCCTAAAATAAAATATAATATTGTATTAAATGCTTGAGACTCTTTTCTAGGTCAGGTTGGAATCTCCAATACAACACGATCCAATGCATGTGAAGGATGAAGAAGAAATAATGGGAAGCAAATTTTTTGAGGTAGTTACTCATTGGCTAGCCCTTCATCTTTACCTTGACCCATTTTATCTCACACCTTAAGGAAAATCTCCTCTAGGTCAGGCAAAGGTGGAATATTTAATAATTTGAATCTTTTATTAGGGATTTAATCTCTTCCCTTGATTTCATGACGACCTCATCCCACTCCACCTTTAGGGTTTGATACTTCTCCATGACTGCAATGTATGTGGCCACATAATCAAGTTAGTGCATAGTAATTGGACCATCATCAACTAGGGCATAAACCTCATGCCACCATTTCCTTAGCTGCTCCAAACTTAAGTGTTTTGATGCAAAATTTTTCCTTCCTATCATGATCTCAAAGAATTAAATGCACTTATTATATATATCACTCAGGGTGCTCTCTATTTTCTTTCCCTACTTTTATATCTTCTTCAATACCCTTTTCCCTATTTGCAAAGCTTCATACCATTCCCAAGGTTCGACAACCTTTGAGGAAGATAAAATTCCATTACCTACAAGCTTCTCCTCAGTATACTCCATGATAACCTTGGTTTTTTGTAGTAAGAGGTCAAAATCCTCCTTATCCTGAGTTAACACATTTTTCAACCATTCTGCCGAGTTGTGGGCATCTCCACCGGTTGATAAGATATCTTTGGTTGCATCATCTCCTCTGGCTTTGAATCCTTGCAACCAATCATGTGTGGCCTGGGTGGTGGTTTCATCTTTTCCAATTCAGTGATGGTATCCTTAGGTAGACGGCCTAGTGCAGATGATGAAGAGATATATTACAAAGGTTTCATGAGATCTTGTAAATATCTTTTCAATATCTCATTCTCCTTCTTCAATTCCTTCCTAGCTTGCACCTCCTTGTTTAATTTGCCTAAAATTGCAACACTGGAGCCTTCAAATTCCTCAACTTCTTCCATCATGGAGGTGGGTCCAAGATTAATGGTCTGAATACTATAGTCCTGGCTAGTTACCTCATCTTTGTTCTTATTAGGTGCAGGAGTAGCAATGTGAATCACCCGGTTATTTGCCTCATCTATATCAAACTTGGAAATAACCCTAGCCTTTTTCTTCACCTTTCCCTTTCCTATGTTGGCTATTAGTTCATCCCAATTTGGATGGGTATCATCTACAAAAATCTACTTATTCTTCAATCTTTCACTGAGCCAACTAGGGGTAGAAGCATCAGGTTATTGTTCATTCTGTCTTCCCTTTTCAGTTTTATTCATAGAGGGCTAAATATTTACATTATGATCTTAGGGAACCTCTTCACCTTTGCCTTCTCCTTTATCTTATTCCTTATCCTACTCTAGATACTCATCTTTTTCCATATTATGTTCATCCTCGTGTATCGATAGAGGAGTCCTTTCAGGTATTTCTTCTTTTCTTGGGGACTTATCTCCCTTATCCTTGATAGGTGAATCCTCATAAGTTACCAAAGGATATTGCAAGATTATTTTTATCTCTGCCTCAGTACTATGGAGTTATCCCTCTTTTAACCCTTCTACATCTTCATCTTGGTGATCACTAATCTCTGCATCCTCTTACTCATGTTGTACATCATGTGATTCATGAAAGGGGAGGCATCCTTCTATTGTTATGCAACAAGAGCAATTATGGTAACATCTTATTTCAATGCACTACCCTTTAGAGAAGGAGTCCTTGATCTTCTAGTATAGACTTGTTTCCTTTCTCCAAAAATCTCCCCATTCACCACTAGAGGACATGGTTTCCCTTCATTTTCCTTGGAGAGCTCATTCTTTTTTTTGAAGTTCTTGTCACCTTTATCCTTTTAAGCACAGGGGCACTGTCCTACTCACCTTCTTCATTTGGTTCCTCCTCTATAGTAGACTTGTCTTTCTTGGGAACATTCTTCCTCTTTTTGGCAGTTGGCTTCCTCTTCTTTTCTACCTCTGTATCTGCTTGAGCACCTTTAATTTTGACCTTGAAGGGAGAATCTACCTTACCTTTTCCTTTTGATTCTTGTTTAGTTTCTTTAGATGTAGAATAAGATTCCAGATCCCCCATCAGGTCATAGGTGTACTGTATGCCCGTACTGTCCATCTCCCAAATTTTGTGTTTGATCAAAAATCTGGTGTACTTGAGGATGGGAGCAGTGATTTGTTCCAACTCTATTTTCTCTTCTTCCAGCTAATCAATATCTCCTACTGATTGTACTTGATGGGCTCATAATTATGATTTTGGATCACATCCCCATCATCATCAATTTGATCAAGGATGACATTGACATTGTACAATGTATTCAAAATGACTGGTAGCCTTGAGAACTTCTTTCTGATCTCAAACTCATCTTTGCAGTTGGCCCAATAATCTTCAATGTCATCTTTGTCGCTGAACTCTCTACTAGATTTATTTTATGCTTCACCAATCATGTCAAATCTAGGCCTTTTAGAGTGGAATGATAAGCCCAAGGCACCCATTTCTTCCGTAGAAGAATGTGATGAAATGATGGAAGGACATGCTTCATTGCTACCTATCCTGAGTGGGAAGTCATTATCAAATCTGGTCTTGTGTTTATCCTTCTTCATAATAGCATCAAAGTCATATATCTGCCTATTGACCTATAGGAGTATGAGATTATCGATTGGATACCTAGGAAACCTATAAGGAGCCCTTTGGCAACCATCTATCTTGATGTAGGAGAAAGTGGGGAACTATATGAACCAGGCCCCAAATCTCTTTATCAACTCCTTTACAACATCTGAGATTTCGATATGCTTTGCACCTTGGAGAAACCTAGTGATGTACATAGTGAATACATAATTCACTCTCCTATAGCTTGAGCCACCCAAGTGAAATTGTAGATAAAATTCATAGATCACATCCTGCCCAAAGAAACCTCTTGTCCCCAGTCCCTTGTATGGATGAAATCTGGCCAAGGCATATACCAAGTAGGAGGTCATGGTGAAGGTCTTTGTCTGCAACACATTACATAGTTTCTCATGAATCATGGTAATAATGGCACTTGGCCAGTGATAGTCTATACCTTGCTCCATTATTACTATGATGTAAAACATCCAATTTTCAAATACCCCTGTAGTCTTCAACCGTACCACTTTGCTAAGGAGAGTGATTGCATCATAGTACTCTGACTTGAACTTTGCTCTGAATTGCTGCTTAGGCAATTTGGAGATGTGTGGCTTAGGCTTCTCCAACCAAGAATTAGTCACTTGTAGGGAATTATTTGTATCATTTGCATAATACTTCTTAGCTGTGTCCATATCAAAACCCAACACATGAGGTCTATCTGACATATCAAATGTTTGAGCCACCAAGATAGGAGAGAAATTGGAAAGCACCCTACCTTGTGGGCCAATTATCCTCTGGGTATCTGGATCATAATGTCTAGCACACTCTAAAATCAATTCATAACATTGGACCGTTGGAGGAAACCCAACTACATGAGCCAATCCCGAGTCCACTAATCTTCTGGCTAACAATGGAGGACCTTTCACTGCCATTCTTGCCTTAAATTTTTCATATTCCCACTTGCCCACATTGGTGTCAGTGATTTATGTCCAAATGGAGGTTAGCTTGCTCTCTGGAGCTTTTCTTTGATATATAGTTTGATATTTTCTGCCTCTGAGATAGAAGCTCCCTCATCACTAGGTCCATCACCTTACCTTTAGCTCTACCAACAATAGTCTTGCTTGATTCAACCTGCATTCAAAAAGGAACCATAATAAATACCCACTACAACATGAAATTCTAGGTTAGTCCATCATAAATAACATGTTCATCACCAAAGAAACCCAAAAAACAATTAAAGTCCCCTTAAAATATCATTAAGGCACCCTTTCTCAAAGTTCAGTATTTTCACCCCTTCACGAATTTCGGGCCATAAAGGAATTTCGGAGAATTTCGAGCCAGGCGGAATTCAGCAATGAAATTATAGAAAACATCAAAAGTCACCCAATCATTATGCAAAATCCAAGTCACAACATCATATATCCTTAATTCACTCAAATCAATCATGTGATGCAAGATCATTAACAATTAACTCATGCATTCCCCTAGTTTCTCACTTCTAACAGATCTTTGGGAAATTCTGCCAGGGACAAAAATCCGCGAAATTAAGAAAACTTCACATATTTCAGGAAAATGAAGGAGCAACGGAAGTTTGGAAATTTCCCAAGACAACGGATTTCCATGAAGTTAATCTTTTCATGTAGTCTTTCAGAAAAATGACTAAGTGAAGGAAATCCGAGGAAATCCTAAGGTAAAGGAAATCCATGAAATCACCAAAATCTTGAAATCTTTGAATTCATCAGGACATCACCCAAATTGATCAAACAATCAAAAATTTGGGGAACTCTAGCTCGGATTACATCTACTCAGATCTTATCGATGAACTCAATTTTCTAGCTTTGTCAAGGGCAGTTTGATAGCTTTGGTAATATACTCATGAATTAAACCCTAGGGTATCATCAAGAACACACAATCACAAACTCAATCCACTCGCTTGCCCTATAAATCATGATGAATATCTCATAATATTTAGGGCAAGGAAACTATGGAACGTGAATGAAGACTAAACACTCAAATCCACCCATAATCAGAAATTTCATCAAACGCAGGGGAATCCAGAATTGAAACTCCAAGAAAAATGAAATCACACACAAAACTAGGCTTGGGAGGAGGTAAAACTAGCAAAGGATGGCACAATATAATCATCAGATGATCAAGGATGGCCGCATCGATTTCAGAGGAGGCATCGAAAGAAAAAAGAGAGTAACCCTAACTTACACACAAACCCCTATCATGCTAAAATCCAAACTCAAAGCACATTCATGACACCCTATAACTGTTGATATCCATCAATTGAAAGCAAAGGGACCATAAACATACCATGAATGTAGAGAAATTCAAAATAGCAGCAACAAGCAACAATCTTTGAATCCTCAAGAAAACTCCGAAAATCCTAAAACAAACACCACCAAATCGAGAAATCCAAGACTCCAAAAATGTTAAAACCTGTGCACAACACCTGAAATAAAGCTATCCAAATTTAATCAAGACCAAAAGAAATTGATGCACAACATAAAAACCCTAAACTTCATTAAACATAGTCTGCAGAGTCCGTACATGAAGTATAAATGCAATGACATGAGAACCGAATATAAGTTCGAAAAATCGAGGGGACGAAGGAATTTCAAGAAATTTTGGGGAAGGCGGAACTCCTTGACAAGTTAAAATCTTTGAGAATAGTGCAAAACCAGTATCCACCGGGTTTTCTAGGCAACCGGGGATTTTCGTCTAGAGAGAAAATTCCCAAAACTAGAGGAAAATCCAAAATTTACCCCAAGACTCATAATTTTCAAACTGTTACCTCAGTAGGGGTATTTCCATAAGAAAGATAAGCATTTGGGAACACTACAAAGTAGCCAAATGTTGCAACCAAATGATCAAAGCACCAAGGACCAAAGACAAGCCCAAAGAGGAAAACCAAAAGAGCAAGCAAAGAGGGTCCCCACTTTTAGTGGGGAGTGTGTGCAAAAACTACACAACAATGATTTTTGAAAAATATGAGATCCAAATGCATTCCATATTTGACTTAACCAAGTGACCTTCATATTCCAAGAATATGTAACACCATACAAAGGGATTCCACCAACCGACTTAGGAAGGATGACTGAAGTTTGTAAAAGAAACATGCTAGAACAAACCTAGGCAGAACAATAGTTGTTATGCAAGTGTAGCAAGTCCAAAAGAAAGCAAGAAAATTCAAAGAAAGAGAAAAGAAGAAAGAAAAATGAACCAAAGAAAACCTACTCTAACCAAAAGCAGAGAACAACCAAAGCAAAGCAAAAAAGAAACTCTATTCTAACCAAAGCAAAAAAAAAACAACAGAAAGGAAACCTACTCTACCTATGTACAAAGAAAGAGTTGCAAACAACTCAGGATTGGAAGTAATGTTTCAAATACTGCCCATTGGAAGGCAGTGGGATATCCTCTCTAGTGAGGGTTTTTAAGCAAAAAGCATTATCTCCCAGAATCTCTAAGATTTGGTAAGGGCCAAGCCAAAGTTTATCAAATTTTCCATGCTCCCCTTTTCGGTCATGTGCTTTATCCTAGTAGAGAACCAAGTTAGAGATTCCAAAGGATTTCACCTTGGCTCTCCTATCAAACCATATATTCACCACACTCTGATTTTTTGCAATTCTTTGTAAGGCTTCATCTCTTCTCTCTTCAAGGTGTAACAATTCAACTAGGCGGGCTTCACGCTTATCCTCTCCATGATAATATGCATTAATGAAGTTCAAGGTAGGGATATTTTGCTAAATGGGAAATACAGGTTCCAAACCATACACTAGGTGATAAGGAAAGGTTCCTAGGGATATCTTTTGTCTGGTATGGTTTGTCCAAAGAGCAAATCTAAGCTGGGTGTGCCAATCCTTGGGATTCTTTTCTAATAGCTTATGAATTACTATTAAAAGATTCTTATTGGAAGAATTAGATAAACCATTTCCCTATAGGTAATAATTGGATGCAAAATTTATAATGATTGCATGATCAAAGGCCTAATTAGAAAGTTTCAATGATGCAAATGTAGGACCACTATCACATAGAAAAGCGAATGGACACTCAAAGCGATTAATAATACCCGATTCAATGAAATTGATTACCACATCAGAAGTAAATTGTTTGCATGCCAAAGTCTCATTCCATCTGGTGAAATAATCAGTGACAGTGAGAATGTACCTATGGCCTGTAGAAGAGGGTGGATTTATTAGACCAATGAAATCCATTCCCCATTGTGTGAATGGTTTTACCTCTACTACTGGCTGAAGCAGAAGGGCTACACATTTCTCCTTACTTGCTGCAATCTAGCATGTATGGCAGGTCCTTACATGGTTATGTGCATCTTTGAACAAGGTAGGCCAATAATAGCCTGTTCTCAGAATCTAATTTGTAGTGGAGGGTGTTGACCCATGACCTGTACCATATCTGTCATGGAATTTTGCCAATACTGTCACAACTTCTTGTTTTCCCAATAATCTCAAGTAGACACCCTCATGATTTTTCTTATACAAGATAGCTCCCTTCATCATGAAGCTATCACTTTTGAGATGCAATTCTCTTCTCTGCATGGAATTGAGGTGTTCAAGACATTGCTGAATCAAGAGGTAATTTTTTTTTTCATTGTACCAATCCCCTAGGGAAACATCTTGGAGGTGGTGATGCTGGGCCATGAGGTCAAGGCCCATTTCAATCATTGCCTTTATTAATCCCCATCCTCTTGCCAGTTTCATGGGTTGGATCTCAGTATCATACTCTTGTAACATGGTTACCCATTTATCCCTTCATTATCCTAACTCATTCTGCATCAGTAGAAGCTTCACTGCAGGGTTAGGTACTATGGCAAAGACCTTATTCCTCAGGATATAATGCCTGAAATTATTTACAGCTCTGACCAAAGCATAAGCATGCTTCTGTATGTTAGGGAATCTCAAATCCACATTCTTTAAAGGAGAAATCATGAAGGATATGGGATGCTCATTTTCGTGGTCAGATTTTTGAGTTAGCATGCCAACACAAGAATTTTCTTAAGCAAAAGAGTAGATGTAGAAAGGTTTGGTGTAATCAAGACTTACCAATATTGGAGCTTCAACAATGGCCCTCTTAATTTATGTGAATTCTTCCTTAGATTTTTTACTCCATTCAACCTTTGCTTCTTGTTTCAACACTCCATTCAAAGGTTTTAGTATTTCTGCAAACCAAGTGATGAACTTCCTGACAAAGTTAATTTTCCCAAAGAACGATTTTATCTCCTTTTTACTTGTAGGGAGCTGAATTTTCAGTATAGCTTCTACTTGCTCTGGATCAATAGCAATACCTTGCTCTGAAATGACATGCCATAGTAGTTTTCCTTTAGTAACTCCAAATATGTTGGAAAATATGCCTCAATTTACTGGCTTGGACCTCTATTAAAGGCTTGATGAGTTTATGCCTTTATCACTACACTACAGAGTTCTCATGCAGTCATTTTGGTCTCTGGTCACCGAGACTTTGTCTGGTCGGTGAGACTCCAACGGGTGTTACAACGATGGGCCGACAAGCTTGGAGTTGGTGGAATGTTTTTTCGGTTTTCCTTGGCTTCATCGATGGAATGTTCACATATCGGTGGGAGACAACATGTTGTCTCATCGGTGTGCCTATGCAGCTACCTCACCTTCATCACCGGAATGGGCACTTATCGGTGGGAGGAAATGTAGTGCCTCATGGATATCAAGACACCTGCATCTACGATTGCAATGTTTTTTAATGCGATGGTGCTTTTTTTGTTTCATACCCTTTTGAGGCAAGTACTGATGGGACTTTGTGAGTCGGGCATAATTTTTTGAGCAATTGATGTGTGATAGTTTGATCAGCGATGATTGCTTGTCCCATAGCTTGCATGGTGGGTCCCAAGTTAATACTATAGGGTGTTGCAGGCTTCGGACACATGTCAACATTTTAGAGAAATTTATTGGAATATTGTAGATGTGGTTTTTGATTCTCCGCAAGAGAACTAGCAACATACATGTGTCATGGTGGGCCCCAACTATGACGATGATTGGGCGATCAGACAGTTATCGCCATACTGCGGTGGCCATTAGGCCATACCGTGGTAGCCCAGTAGGTATTTCTTGGGGCACAGTTGACCAATTCGATAGTCAAAGCGATGGATGAATGGCATGATGACATGTGGTGTGATCTCATTCATTGATTTTACATCATTGTTGTAAATCAACTATCATTGGTCGAATGTTTAAATCTGTGAAAGCGATATGTGTATTAACTGAAAATTTCAATTCGGTGATTCACATAATCCAATTATGGCAAACAAAAGTAATTGATGGGCAGCCCGATGTGTGATTGCAGGGTAGTTGGTCAGGGATCAGTTTTTCATGTTAGATAGAGGTGTATAATTAAGACACCCGGTTGGTTGGTAAGGAATGAATGTGATGTAAGACTTGTAACAATCAGATACATAGGCATAAGGACTAAGGTGATGATGTGTGTGATTCATTGTATGCAGTAATAGTATTGGAATAGTGAAGAGGTTGACTGAATGCTGTTGAGAGAGCTAACATCTTCAAGTAAAGTCTATAACTTTGTATGTAAACTATTTTACTATAATACAAAGTGATTTAACTTGGTGTGGTGGGTTTTTCTCCTGAAAGGGTTTTCCCACATAAATCTGGTGTTATTTCTATGATCGTTTATTTGTGTTACTCTTGTTATCCTATATGTGTTCATCTTAAGTGTTTTAAAGTTTTAAATCTAGTCTTTGCACTTCTCCTCAGTGGTTTTAGTGTTAGGAAGGCATTTCTACACTGTTGCTTTTCCTTTCAAGTGGTATCAGAGCCTGTCCAATTGTGTTGTCCCTGTTAGTAGGGCTGGTTTTTTGTGCTAATATTTTTCCAGTGGGAGTCTTGAAAAGTTAGAACCTAGTTCTGTTTGAGATGGTGAGTATATCAGGTAGAGTAGAGATTGAAAAATTCAATGGCGAAAACTTTGAGTTGTGGAAACTCAAAATGGAAGACTTTCTTGTAGATAGAGACCTATGGGTTGTTGTGTCCGGAACTATGCCACAAGGTATGAAACAAGAAGATTGGGATTTTTCAGATAGAAAAGCAAGAGGACTGATAAGATTTTATCTGGCTGATTCTGTACTCCTAAATGTCCATGAGGAGAAGACTGCAACTTCATTATGGAAGAAGCTTGGTGATATTTATCAAGGAAAGTCTTTGGTAAATAAGTTATTCCTAAGGAAGAAGTTGTACTCCTTGAAGATGGAAGAAGGTGCATCTGTTGCAGACCATCTGAACTTATTTAATATGGGTGTTACTCAGTTAGCATCTGTGGGTGTGAAGATAGAGGAGGTGGATCATTGCATGGTCATGTTATGTTTGTTACCTGACACTTGGGATCATCTTGTAATGGATATTGGAAGTATGACCACTACATTCAAGATGGAAGACATGGTTGCTTTGCTACTATCAGAAGAGAAGTGAAGGAAGTCTTTAGAGATGGAAAAAGAGGCCCTTGCAATTCGAGGTAGATCGAAGGAGAAAGGCAAGAGGAAGGACAAGAAGTCTAAATCCAAATCTAAAGGGAGATCAAATTCTCCTAGTAAAAAGTCCAAGGTGAAATGCTAGAACTATAGGAAGCCTGGTCATATCTAAAAGGATTGTAAGGAGAAGAAGAAGAAGAAGAAAAAATCTTCAGACAATTCTTATCAGAGTGATGCAGATGCCTTCATTGCAGCCCTGACAACTCAGGCATTAGATGATGTATGGCTAGTTGAATCGGGTGAATCTTTTCACATGAAATATCATATAGAGCGGTTCACTAAGTACAAAAATTATGATGGTGGAAAGGTGTACTTGGAAAGTGATTCAAAATTGAAGATTATTGGTTGTGGAAGAGTCAAAATACAATTACCTAACAGAAGAATCAAAGGGATTGGTGATGTACTGCACATACCATGTTTGGCTCGCAACTTAATTTTTGTCAGTAAGCTTAATGATGTTGGTGTTGAAGTTTCTTTCTCAAGTAAAGGATGTAATATGGCTAGAGGTGCTATGGTGCTGGATAAGGGTGTACGTACTGACACTCTGTACAAGCTAGATGCATGTCCTATTCAATGTAACAATATCTTTGTAAAGTTAAGAAAAACTGCTCTTGTAGAGAAGGATGATGAAGCTCTTTTGGGTGAAAATTCCTTGGAGGTGAAACTCCCAGCTAAGAAAACCATGTTGTGGCATCATAGACTCGGTCACATAGGTGAGAAAGGTGTACAAACCTTGAAAAATAAAAATCTTGTTGAAGGGCTTGTTGATTGTAACCTTGAGTTCAATTTTTGTGAACATTGCATATATGGAAAGAAACACGTGTTTCATTCTATTTGAGTCCTCATAAATCTTATGGGGTATAGGATTATGTTCATTTTGATGTGTTTGGTCTAGTTAATGTTCCTTTGATATCGAAGTCTAGATATTATGTTTCTTTTACTGATGACTATTTAGGAAGGGCATTTGTATACTTCCTTAAAAGTAAATCGGAAGTGTTCAATCAGCTTAAATAATTTAAAAATTTGGTAGAGAATCAGACTGGAAAGAAAATCAAATGTTTGAGGATGGATATTGGCGGTGATTTTTCTCCACAGATTTTGAAAGCTACTATAAAGACCATGGGATTAAAAGGCATAAAAATACACCTTATACTCCACAACAGAATGGAGTTGCTAAAAGGTTGAACAAAATGTTAATGGAGAGAGCGAGAAGTATGCTGAGAAGTGCTGGTCTGGAGCAAAAGTTCTGGGCTGAGGCTATGGCTATAGCATGTTACTTGGTAAATTGTTCACCTTGTTCTGATCTTGTTGAAAAAAACACCTTTGGAAGCTTCATCTGGTAAGAATCCCTCTCTTAGACATATTCGTGTCTTTGGTTGTGAGGCATATGCATATGTGACAAATGAGAAAAGATCTAAGTTGGAGAACAAGGCTATTAAATGTATCTTCATCGGCTATGACATTGATGTGAAGGGATACAAGCTTTGGAATCATGATACTGAGAAGGTTCTGTACAACAAAAGTGTAATACTTCATGAGCTGAAACCTTCAGTAGCTGATCCACAGTTGGAGATAGATAAAAGAGAAAAGAAGAATGATGTAGTTAAAATTCCACAGACTCTAAAAAAAGAGAAACTAAATGGTGTACCTGAAATTGAGGAGAGTTCAAGCAGCTTTGAAAGTTCTAAAGATGAAGAACCACAAACTCAGCTAGTAAGAAGGTCTACACATGAAAAATGACAACCTGATAGGTATGGTTTCTCTATGCTAGATTCAAACTATTCCTATGCCTTGATTACTAGCACTGATGAGCCTAGGACTATAAAAGAGGCTATTAGTATGTCTGATTCAAATTCTTGGTTGGAAGCCATGAATGAAGAAATGGAATCATTACAAAAAAATGAAACCTGGGATTTGGTACCTTTGCCTAAAGGGTGAAATCCTATTGGCTGTAGATGGGTATTTAAGAAGAAGACGGGTCTAGATGGTAGTGTTGAAAAATATAAGGCAAGGTTGGTTGCAAAGGGATTTTCCCAAATAGAGGGAATTGATTATGGAGAAATATTTTCCCGAGTAGCAAAGCTGACATCTATTAGATTTATTTTGTCATTGACAACAATGTATAACTTAAAGATCAAGCAAATGGATGTGAAGACAACATTTCTCCATGGAGAGTTGGAAGAAGAAATTTATATGTCCCAACCTGAGCACTTCATTGAAAAAGGTAAAGAAAACCTGGTCTATAAATTAAAGAAATCTCTGTATGGTTTGAAATAGTCTCCTAAAATGTGGTACCAGAAATTTGACACTTTTGTGTTGTCTATGGGATTTGTGAGATCAAAATATGATCATTGTGTGTATTATAAATCTGAAAATGATCGTGTGTTTATTATTACTCTGTATGTGGATGATATGTTGCTCATAGGAAATAGTAAGACTATGATTTCTGATCTTAAACCTCAGTTGTTTGCAAAGTTTGAAATGAAAGATCTAGGTGCAGCAAGGTATATTTTGGGGATAGCAATAACCAGAGACAAAATGAGTAGAAAGCTTTGGGTTAGCTAGAGTAAGTATGTTAACATTGTTTTGGAGAGATTTGGTATGAATGATTGCAAGCAGCTAGTTGTTCCAATTTTGTAGGGAATGAAGCTATCTATTGAAGATTGTCCAAAATATTTTGCTGAGATGGAGGACATGACCAGGGTTCCTTATATAAGTGCTGTTGGCAGTCTAATGTATGCAATGGTCTGTACAAGGCTAGACATTTCCCAAGCATTGGGAGTTTTTAGGCATTTTATGGAAAATCTAGGAAGGACACACTGGGATGCTATGAAGAGAGTGTTCAAATATTTAAAGGGGACTTCAAAATATGATCTGTGTTACCATGGAAATTTGGTTGCATCATAGAGAATACTCAATATTCGTGGATATGTGGATTCTGATTGGGAAGGGGTCATTGACAGTAGAAGATCCACCAGTGGATATATTTTCATGTTGAATGGTGGTGCAATCAGTTGGATGAGAAAGAAATAGGCTGTAGTTGCTTTATCCACTACAGAGGTAGATTATATGGCAGCGACACACACTTGCAAAGAAGCTATTTGGCTCAGTCGCTTGTGTTATGATATTGGTTTCAATGTAGGGAAGATTACAATTTTCCATGACAGTTAGAGTGCCATTTTTTTGGCAAAGAATCCTACTTTCCATGCCAGGATGAAACATATCGATGTGCAGTATAACTTTATTTGAGATATGGTGGAGGATGGAAAAGTTAGTTTAGATATTTGCCATATAAAGTTAGTTTATATGGTAGCGACACACACTTGCAAAGAAGCTATTTGGCTTAGTCGCTTGTATTCTGATATTGGTTTCAATGTAGGGAAGATTACAATTTTCTATGACAGTTAGAGTGCCATTTTTTTGGAAAAGAATCCTACTTTCCATGCCAGGATGAAACATATCGATGTGAAGTATAACTTTATTTGAGATATGGTGGAGGATGGAAAAGTTAGTTTAGAAAAGGTGGATACTCTAAAGAATGTTGCTGATGCATTGAAAAATCCAATGAGCACAAAAAAGTTCAGATGGTGTGCAAGTTTGATGGGCCTTGGGGCCTATGATCATCAATAAATTCAAAGTCTAGAGGAAGCCAATAAGTCTTTGTCAAGTGGGAGCTTGTTGGAAAATGTATCTCAATTTACTAGCTTGGATCTCTGTTAAAGGCTTGATGAGTTTATGCCTTTATCGCTACACCATGGAGTTCTCATGTGGTCATTTTGGTCTTTGGTCATCGAGACTTTGTCTGGTCGGCGAGACTCCAATGGGTGTTACAATGATGGGCCACCGGGCTTGGAGTTGGCAGAATGTTATGTTGGTTTACCTCAGCTTCATCGGTTGAATGTTCACATATCGGTGGGAGATAACACATTATCTCATCGATGTGCTAGTGCAGTTACCTCACCTTCATTGCCAGAACAAATGCTTATTGGTGGGTGGCAATGCAATACCTTTCCAATATTCTGACACTTGCATCTACGAATGCAACATTTTTTAATCTGACGGTGCTCAATCTATTCTGTGCCCTTTTCTGGCAAGTACCGATGGGACTTTGTGAGTCAGGCGGAATTGTCTGAGTAGTTGATGCATGGTAGTTTGATCAACGATGATCACTTGTCTCATACGTCGCATGGGGCATCTCGAGTTATTATTGCAGGGTGTTGCCGACTCTAGACACATGTCAACATTTCAAAGAAAGTTACTGGAATATTGTGGATGAAGTTTTTGATTCCCCAAAAGAGAAGTAGTAGCGTACACATGTCATGGTGGGCCTCGACTATGACGACGGTCAAGTGATCAGACAATTATCGCCATACCGCGGTAGCTCGGTAGGTGTTGCTTGGGGCACAATTGACCGCTTTGATATTCAAAGTGATGGATGAATGGTGTGATGACATGTTGCATGATCTCATTCATTAATTTTACATCATTGTTGTAAATCAGCTATCATTGGTCAAATGTTTAAATCTATGAAATTGATATGTGCATTAACTGCAAAGTTTGATTCGACAGTTGACATAATCCGACTATGGCAAACAAAAGTAATTGCTGGGCGGCTTGATGCGTGATTGTATGGTGGTTGGTTAGGGATCGGTTTTGCATGTTAGATAGAGGTGTATAATTAAGAAAACCGGTTGGTTGGTAAGGAATGAATGTGGTATAAGACTTGTAACAATCAGATACATAGGCATAGAGACTAAGGTGATGATGTGTGTGATTCATTGTATGCAGTAATAGCATTGGAACAATGAAGAGGTCATCTGAATGCTGCTAAGAGAGCAAAAATCTTCAAGTAAAGTCTGTAACTTTGTATGTAAACTATTTTTACTATAATACAAAGTGATTTAGTTGGTGTGGTGGGTTTTTCTCTCGAAAGGGTTTTCCCACATAAATCTGGTGTTGTCTCTATGATTGTTTATTTTTGTTACTCTTTTTATCTTGTATGTGTTCATATTAAGTGTTTCAAAGTTTTAAAACTGGTCTTTGCACTTCTCCTCTATGGTTTTAGTATTAGGAAAGCATTTCTGCATTATTTCTTTTCCTTTCAAAAGATACACTTCTTTGGATTAAGGGAAATGCCAAATTATCTACACCTTTGGAATACTTTGCAGAGGTTTGTTATGTGATCACCTCTCTTCTTAGAAAAAAACTATCAGATCATCCATATAAATGATTATGCACTTACCAATGATGTCCTTAAAGGCAATATCCATGGCTCTTTGGAAAGTAGCTCCAACATTGATCAATCCAAAAGGCATTCTCCTATAAGCAAAAGTCCCCCATTTTGTAGTAAAAGCAATTTTATGCCTATCCTCATATTGCACCATAACTTGGTATTACCCATCTAGAAATGACATCATCTAAGATCCATTGACAATCTCAAGCACTTCATCTAAAGAAGGAATTGGATAATTATCTTTTTCTGATGCCTTGTTAAGGTTCCTGAAATCTACATACAATCTAATCTCTCCATTTTTCTTTCTTACTAGAACCAAATTTGCAACCCATGTTGAATTTCATACTGGAAATATGATTCATGTAGAAATTAGCTTTTGCACCTCTTTCTGAATGATAGGTTCCAACAGGGCATTAATTGGCCTTTGTCTTTGCCTAAATGGTTTAACATTTGACTTCAAAGGAATAGTGTGTGTAATTATAGAAGTATCGTATGTCTTTAAGTCCTCATAAATCTAGGCTATAACATCCTGATAGGTGTGTAATTCATCAATAATCCCTCTCCTTTCTTCTGGAGTGCACACCTTACCAATAAAGACATTTTTTATATCATCTTGAGTCCCCATGTTGTATGTTTCACACTGACTGCTAAGAGATTCCCTCTCAGCTTGCTTCTCTTGATCTTTCATCCTATCTAAATCAAAAATAATTTCTAACTGGACCATACCTCTTGGGATAGTATTAGTTTTCAGGTTGATGACCCCTTCTAGGTCCATTTCTGATTCCTGAGGTTCTACTTCATCAATCACCTAAGAAGTAAACACATCAGAGTTGGTGATAAAATCAAGAATGTGCTTTTCATCCTCAAATACTTGGAAATTAGTTACGTTATAAGGTACTGAGGGAATTGGAGTGAGCTCCACTATAAAATTATTTAAACCTAAGAGTGATAAGGGCTACAATGTGCTAGTTGCTTGCGCCAGAGAATCGACTGTTTGATTCTTGCTGCGAGGGATCAACTGAAGGTTGAAAGCATCAAATCCCTCAATGAGATGCCAGAATCGATGTCTATAATTAGTCATTCTTCTATCATGACATGAGTATTGTTTTCTCACTTGCCTAACTACTAGCTTTGAATCTCCAAACACTTGCAAAATATTAACTTTCTTCCTTAGTGTCATTAATAACCCATGGACTAGAGCCTCATACTTAGCCACATTATTTTTACACTAGAATTGGAGTCTATGGGCAGAAAAATAGGTCTCACCTCTTGGGATAATTAATTCAAACCCTGATCCAACTCCCTTCTTTGATTTGGATCCATCAAACCTTAATGTCCAACAGCCATCAAATCCCAATCTTCTTGAGTTATCCTTGGCCTTGCTGCTACTAGGAGGTTAATCAGGGAGCATTGGTCTTTTACCTTTAGGATCATCTTGAATGCTTTGTATATCTAATCTTACATTTGGGGTCGGATTAATGCATCTTTGGATCTACTCCGCTGCTGTTTGATATAGGTAACATTCCATCTCAGAGTGAGGAGAATTATGTACTATACACCAATTGGGAAGGAGTAGGCCTTCAAAATTCATCCCTCTTCGTAGCTAAATTTGATCCTCTACACATTGTTGTAAAAAATCTAGGAAATTGCTTAGTAACCCAAGTTGTCCATCAAATTGATCATCGATTTCCTCTATTGACTCACTCAGTGCCCCATAACTGCTGGATTTTGATGTGAGCTCACCAACAGAGCTCTGTAACATAAAAATTTCTTCCATATCTAAAATAGGGGCATCCAATACATAATTTCCCATACTAACCTCTGATACCAATATCTCATTTGAAGTGTTCTGGTATTCAGTATTCAGTAATCATATACTTCATTCTAGGTTCCCTTTCAATTCGTATTTTCTTTGGGACTCCTTTCCAGGGAAGCCACATGTGGGAATGATCTGTGGATGTGTATCCATTTAGTGCCTTAGTGAAATATTGTCCTAAAATTAGACCATAAGTATCGGGGATGTCTGCTACTTGAATGTTAATTACTTGTTGCACCCTAGGGTCTGATGCAACCTGCTTGGGAATCATGTTCAGTTCCCCTACCACATTTACCTCTATCTTGTCTAGTTGAGTGACCTTCTTTTGAGAGGTAGCAGGAGTGATGCCTAGAGCTCTATAGACTACAAAAGGCATAGCATTTATAGATGCTCCTTAGTCTAGAAGGAAATTCTGTAGGTTCTTCCCAAAGATACAAACACAAATTAGGAAAGGAGGAGTTTCTACCTTTCCCTAGAATAAACTCAGTTGTGTGTCAGCTTGCGCAATCTGAATCTTATCCTTTTATTTCCCTCTTTCTCTAGACTGTACCTAGCCTTGGACTTTAGGCATCTGTGGAATGGGAGTCATTCCAATTGCCTCACTTAATATCCTCCCTTGGAGAACTGTATGCAAATTAAAATATTCTAAAATTGTATTATGATAGTGGGAACCCTTAACAACTCAAAATAAGAAAGACTCACCTTTAATTTTATAAGTTCTTCAATCACATACTCACCCAATTGCTCCATGTTCATATAAACCTATATTTCCCTAGGATGACTAGTCTGCTTATCAAAATTACCTCCTTTCAGTGCATCAATTTTTCCTCCTTTTCTAAATTACTGTGTTGGAACATGAGGGTAGGATGGATTATTACTGGCATGTGGATCTGGTGGAGTAGTAAAATTATTTGGAGGGATAGATGTTGTGAATGGGCCTCTAGCCTGAGGGTTCCTGTTAGGTATATTCCTCAAATCATATTTCCTTGTAGGTTGCTAGAACATCTGTACTTCCTCAATGCCAGCTTCTTCGTTAGCCAAGGGTCCATTATCATTCTCAGTTCCTTAATTGAATAACTGAGAAATTTCATCTTCATTAAGAACTTGCTCAATCTCCCAGTTTTGTCTACTTGACTCCTCTTTTGGCTCATTCTCACCATCCTTTAGAAAAGGTGCATGATTCAAGACTAGTACTAGAGAATCATAGGGAGTGAAAGGAATTATATCCTGACCAATGGAATTATTCTCAACTTCATACTAGAAGATTAAAGCAACAGTTTAGAACTTAGGACAATCTAGCTCAGAGCATTGACTTGTCTTGTGAAGCCTGCTCCATCCAGATAAAGCTGCCTCTGCTAGGTATACACCACTTGAAGGTTTCTCCTTATTAGGAGGTTGATCTAATGGAGTAGGGACCACTCCATTATTGGGTCTAGTGTTCCATGAACTTTTTTTCCAAGGTGGCTATCTCCTTTCGAATCCTTATCCACCTTGTTTCCCTCTATAAAAGTTCTGACCAAAACATTGTCCTCCTTCAAAATTTTGATTTCTGTAAGAATGTTGTCCTCTATCAAATTTTTGTCCCCGTGTAGCATATCGATTCTCTCTATTGTGATTTGATTGCATGTTCCTCTAGGCAGCTTGGAGTTGAGTGTTCTGGTTTCTCAAGTAAGTTACCTCCATATTCAATTTCATTACTTGCTTAGTTAGCTCATCTAACCTTTCCTTGTTAGGATTACTGTAGGGCACTAAATTCACATTATTTTGAGGGTATCCCGATGCTCCTCCAGAACCAATGGATTGATTCAAGAATTCTGAATTCTACAAATACATAGGAAAATCGTCCCATTTCTATGAATTGAGGGGTTGATTGGCACTTTTCTAGGGATAACTGGGTATTGGGTGAGATTGAATTATTGGAGGACTTGGGTGAGTAGCCAAAGGCAACTACAAAATGGGGTTCATAATGGGAGTATGATTGGTCAAGTCCTGGTTGAGAGCTTGGACCTATCCTAGGTGAGCAATAGGTCCCAAAGATAACAAAGGTCCTAACAGATGTTTCCTTAGATCAGTGCTAACCTTAAAAGCCTTTGTATACATAGTGAGAAAGGTAGTTGGGGGATTATTTCTCCACTTAAGGAAGGTGGATGTAAGACTATCAAGGGCTTCAAAATAAACCTCCAGAGCAGTAGCATCATCCACAACATAGGGAGATTGTAATCTAGTATATGCACGATGGAGCCCATTGTTGAATGATCCTATAGGCTCATTAACTTCATTCTTAACCCTGGTGAACTACAAGTAGAGCTCATTGGAACTAATAAGGATTTTAAACTTCTATAGAAATGCAACCTCAAGTTCAGTCCAATTATGAATCGATGCAACAGGTAAATGGTTGTACCAATAAAAGGCATCCTCTCCCAGAGAATAAGGGAAAATCCTACATGCAAAATATTCATGATTGATCCCTCTGTCCCTCAAACAAGTCTGAAAAATCCCGATGTGCTCCTTTGCTATCCTATTAGGGTCATTTGTATGGAACTTAGAGCAAAAATGCTTAGGGTTCTTGGGCATGACATTGTAGTTATTGAAGGATAGAGGTGATGGGTTGTTTTCCAAGAAAGCCATTGGTGGGGGTGGGGGTGACAAAGGATGATTTATGATTGGTTGGGGTTGTTGAATAGGAATGGACTCAAAATCAGATGAGGATGATCTTGATGAAGGCAAGGATGAATGAGATGACGGGAGTGACTGGGTGGATGATGATTTCTCCCTCCTTCTAGTTCTTCTTGACCTAGTTGGGGTTGGTAGTTCCTGAAACTCTTCTCCTAGCATGGATCTGGTTCTCCTTTTGAGTCTCTCAGGAGAAATGGCATATAGAAAATGCTCTACTTTTCTTACTCAAGCCCTCCTTCTAGAGCCAATTAGTTGATGGTGTTTTTTGCACAACAACTTAGACATAATATAATATCCTATCTCTCTTGAAAGGTAGATGTCTATCAGAAAAGAGATAACCCAAAGGTCTCTAATGTTAGGTCTTGAAAAATGTAGTGAAATAACTCAGAGATAATGTGAAAATGCTAGTAATCACAAAGGGACCTTAAAAAAAAATTTGAATCCTTATCAAATTTTGCAATGTGTTGATACTTAAATTCCTAGATTTAACCCAAATTCAAAGAAATAGAAAAAGAAGAGGGTTTACAGAAATACTAAGGTAAAATTGCTCCTAAGATCAACAATACAAATGAAAAGATACTTGAAATAGATAAATCCCTTAAAACTAATTTCTGCTTGACATAGATTTATCCTGCAATCTCATAGAAATAGTGCAATCTTATAAGGAATTAAAGATTTTCAAATCATGAACATTCATCCACACTGACCTTATTTTGAAATTTAAATGAATAAATACTCACAATTGAACTAAGCACATAAATATAAGGTCCAGACTAAATTTACATAACAACCCACAATCAATAAGTTGCCAAAAGTATGGACCAGGGATCACTGCAAACACTTCAAGCATCTAACCATGAATATTATTGAATCATCTAACCCTAAATATAACATTCATTCAATATTTTCAAAAGAAATTTGGAAAGATAGAATAACAAGAACCATGCAAGATAAATCAATCCAAGAGAGGCCACCAAAGCATAATGTCTTCAATTGTATTAAGTTCATCCAATAGTAGCAACAATTCCAGCATTTGGTGTTACAACATTTGCTTCATAAAAACTAACTCCTAATTCTAGCTTCTACTTTATCACCTTGCTTGCTTCAAAGTCTAATCCTCTAACTAACTCTATGAAAAGAGGCCAAATTCCATATTTATAAAGAATGTCATCCCAATTAGGGTTACAAGGAAGGTAGGCCACAAAATAGGTCGGCCAAGGAAAAAGAGCTCCTAAAATAAAATATAATATTGTATTAAATGCTTGAGACTCTTTTCCAGGTTGGCCTAGAATCTCCAATATAGCCCAATCCAATGCATGTGAAGGATGAAGAAGAAATAATGGGAAGCAAAAATTTCAAGGCAGTCACTCATTGGCCAGCCCTTCATCTTTACCTTAACCCATTTTATCTTGCACCTTAAGGAAAATATCTTCTAGGTCGGCCAAAGGTGAAATATTTAATAATTTGAATCTTCTATAAAGGGATTTAATCTCTTCCCTTGTTTTCTTGACGAACTCATCCCACTCCACCTTTAGGGTTTGATACTTCTCCATGACTGCAATGTATGTGGCCACATCATCAAGTTGGTGCATAGTAATTGGACCATCATCAACCGGGGCAAAAACCTCATGCCACCATTTCCTTAGCTGCTCCAAACTTAAGTGTTTTGATGAAATTTTTTTCCTTCCTGTCATGTTCTCAAAGAATGAAATGCACTTATTATATATATCAGTCAAGGTGCTCTCTATTTTATTTCCCTGCTTTTGTACCTTATTCAATACCATTTTCCCTATCTACAAAGCTTCATACCATTCCCAAGGTTTGACGACCTTTGGGGAATATAAAATTCCATCGCCTACAAGCTTCTCCTCAACCTTTATTTTTTGTAGTAAGAGGTAAAAATCCTCCTTATCTTGAGCTAACAAGTTTTTCAACCATTTTTCCAATGTGTGGGCATCTCCACCAGCTAATAAGATAGCCTTGATTGCATCATCTCCTCTGGCTTCTATTCCTTGCAACTAATCATGTGTGACCTTGGTGGTGGTTTTCATATTTTCCAATTCAATGGTGGTCTCCTTAGGTAGAAGGACTACAATAGATGATGAAGAGATAGAATGCAAAGGTTTCATGAGATCTTACAAATATCTTTTCAATCTCTCATTCTCCTTCTTCAATTCCTACCTAGCTTGAAATTCCTTGTTTAATCTGCCTAAAATTATGGCACTAGAGCCTTCAAATTCCTCAAATTATTGCATCATGGAGGTGGGCCCGAGATTAATGTTTTGAATACTATAGTCCTGGCTAGTTACCTCACCTTTGTTCTTATTAGGTGTAGGAGTAGCAATATGGATCACTTGGTTATTTGCCCCATCTCTATCAATCTTGGAAATAACCCTAGCCTTTTTCTTAACCTTTCCCTTTCCTATGTTGGCTAGTAGGTCATCCCAAATTGGAGGGGTATCATCTACAACAATTTTATTATTCTTCAATATTTCACTGAGCCAACTAGGGGCAAAAGCACCAGGTTGTTGTTCATTCCATGTTCCCTTTTCAGTTTGATCCACGAAGGACTCAACATTTACATTATGCTATGAGGGAACCTCTTCACCTTTTCTTTCTCCTTTATCTTTTTCCTTATCCTTCTTTGGATTATTATATTTTTCCATATTATGTTCATCCTCCTCATGTATCGATGGAGGATTCCTTGTAGGTATTTCTTCTTTTCCTGGGGACTTATCTCCCTTATCCTGGATAGGTGAATCCTCATAAGTTACCAAAGGATATTGTAAGATTATTTCTATCTCTGCCTTAGTACTATGGAGTTATCCCTCTTTGAACCCCTCTACATCTTCATCTTGGTGATCACTAATCTCTGAATCCTTTGAATCATGTTGTACATCATGTGATTCATGAAAGGGGGAGGAATCCTTCAGTTATTCTGTAAGAGGAGAAGTTATGGTAACATCTTGTTTCAATGCCCTACCCTTTGGAGAAGGAGTCCTTGAAATTCTAGTATAGACCTATGTACTTTCTCTAGAAATTTCCACATTCACCACTGGAGGACATGGTTTCCCTTCTTTTTCTTTGGAGGGCTCATTCTTTTTCTTTGAAGTTATTCTCACCTTTCTTGTTTTAAGCACATGGGCACTATCCTGCTCACCTTCTTCATCTGGTTCCTCCTCTAGAGTAGACTTGTATTTCTTGGGAACATTCTTCCTCTTTTTGGCAATTGGTTTCCTTTTATTTTCTACCTTCATCTCTGCTTGAGCACCTTTAATTTTTATCTTGAAGGGAGAATCAACCTTACCTTTTCCTTTTGAATCTTGTTCAATTTCTTCAGAAGTAGAATGGGATTTCAGATCCCCCATCAGGTCATAGGTTTACTACATGCCCTTACTGTCCAACACCCAAATTTTGTGTTTGATCCACAATCTGGTGTTCTTGAGGATGAGAGCTATGATTTTTTCCACCTTTGTTTTCTCTTCTCCCAACCAATCAATCTCTCCTACTGATTTGTCCTTGATGGGCTCATAATTATGATTTTGGGTCACATCCCCATCATCATCAATTTGATTAGGGATGGCCTTGACATTGTACAATCTAATCAAAATGACTGGTAGCCTTGAGAACTTCTTCTTTCTGACCTCAAACTTATCTTTGCAGTTGGCCCAATAATCTTCAATGTCATTTTTGTGGTTGAACACTAATCATGTCAAATCTAGGCCTTTTAGAGTGGAATGATAAGCCCAACACACCCATTTCTTCCAAAGAAGAATGTGCTGAAATTATGGAAGGACATGCTTCATTGATACCTATCCTGAGTGGGAAGTCATTATCAAATCCAGTCTTGTGTTTATCCTTCTTCACAATAGCATCAAAGTCATATATCTGCCTAGTGACCTCTAGGAGTATGAGATGATCCGTTGGATACCTAGGTAGCCTATAAGGAGCCCTTTGGTAGCCATCTATCCTGATGTAGGAGAAAGTGGGGAACTGTATGAACCAGGCCCCAAATCTCTTTATCAACTCCTTTGCAACATTTGAGATTCTGATATGCTCTACACCTTGGATAAACCTAGTGATGTACATAGTGAATACATAATTCACTCTCCTATAGCTTGAGCCACCCAAATGAAATTGTGGATAAAATTCATAGATCAAATCCTGCCCAAAGAAACATCTTGTCCCTAGTCCCTTGTATGGATGAAATCTGGCCAAGGCATAGACCAAGTAGGAGGTCATGGTGAAGCTCTTTGTCCACAACACATTACATAGTTTCTCGTGAATCATGGTACTAATGGCACCTGGCCAGTGATAGTCTATACCTTGCTTTATTATTACTATGATGTAAAACATCCAATTTTCAAATACCCCTTCAGTCTTCAACCCTACCACTTTGCTAAGGAGAGTGATTGCATCAAAGTACTCTGACTTGAAATTTGCTTTGAATTTCTCCTTAGGAAATTTGGAGATGTGTGGCTTAGGCTTCTCCAACCAAGAATTATTCACTTGTAGGGAATTATTTGTATCATCTACATAATAATTCTTGGCTGTGTTCATATCAAAACCCAACACATGAGGTCTATTTGGCATATCAAATGTCTGAGCCACCAAGACAAGAGAGAAATTAGAAAGCACCCTACCTTTTGGGCCAATTATCCTCTGGGTATCTAGATCATAATGTATAGCACACTCTAAAACCAATTCATAACATTGGACCATGGGAGGAAACCCAACTACATGAGCCAATCCCGAGTCCACTAATCTTCTGGCCAACAATGGAGAACCTTGCACTGCCATTCTTGCCTTAAATTTTTCATATTCCCACTTGCCCACATTGGTGTCAGTGATCTCTGACCAAATGAAGGTCAAATTGCTCTCTGGAGCTTTGCTTTTGATATTTAGTTTCATCCTTTCTACCTCTGAGATAGAAGCTCTCTCATCACTAGGATCGATCACCTTGCCTTTATCTCTACCAACAATTCTCTTGCTTGATTCAGCCTGCATTCAAAAAGGGACCATAATAGATACCCAATACAACATGAGAGTCCAGGTTAGTCCATCATAAATAACATGTTCATCACCAAACAAACCCAAAAAACAATAAAAATCCCCTTAAAATATCATTAAGGCACCCTTTATGAAAGTTTAGGATTTTCACCCCTTTGCAAATTTTGGGCTAGAAAGGAATTTCGGGGAATTCCAAGCCAGGCGAAATTTAGTGATGAAAGTATAAAAAACATCAAAAGTCACCCAATCATCATGCAAAATCCAAGTCACAACATCATATATAATTAATTCACTAAAATCAATCATGTGATGCAAGATCATTAAAAATTAACTCATGCATCCCCCTAGTTCCTCACTTCTAATAGATTTTCGAGGAATTTCGTCGAGGATGAAAATCCACGAAATTAATGAAACTTTGTATATTTTGGGAAAATGAAGGAGCAACGAAAGTTTGGAAATTTCCCTAAACAATGGATTTCCAAAAATTCAATCTTATTTTCATGTTTCATGCAGGCTTTCGAGAAAATGACTAAGTGAAGGTAGTTCGAGGAAATCCTAAGGTAAAGGAAATCCATGAAATCACCAAAATATTGAAATCTTTGACTTCATCAGGATTTCACCCAAATTGATCGAACAATCAAAAATTTGGGGAACTCAAGCTCAAATTACATCTACTTCAGATCTTATCGATGAACTCAATTTTCTAGCTCCGTCAAGGGTAGTGCGATAGCACTGGTAATATACATAGGAATTAAACCCTACTGTTTCATCAAGAACATGATGTCACAAACTCAATCCACTCGCTTGCCCTATAAATCATGATGAATATCTCAGAATATTCAGAGCAAGGAAACTATCAAACGTGAATGAAGACTAAGCACTCAAATCCACCCATAATAAGCAATTTCATCAAATGCAGGGGAATCCAAGATCAAAACTCTAGGAAAAAAGAAATCACACAAAAAACCAGGCTTGGGAGGAGGAAAAACTAGCAAAGGATGGTGCAATCTGATCATCAAATTAGCAAGAATGGCCAAATCAATTTCAGAGGAGGCATTGAAAGAACAAAGGGAGTAACCCTAACTTACTCACAGATCGCTATCACTTTGAAATCCAAACTCAAAGCACATTCATGACACCCTAGAAATGTTGATATCCATGAATTGAAAGGGAAGGGATCATAAACATACCATGAATGTAGAGAAAGTCGAAATAGCGGCAACAAGAGACAACCCTTGAATCCTCAAGCAAACGTCGAAAATCACCAAACAAAAACCACCAAAGCAAGAAATCCAAGACTCCAAAAATGTTTGAACTTGCACACAACACCCGAAATCAAGCTCTCCAAATTCAATTAAGACCAAAAAAAATCAATGCACAACATAGAAACCCCAAACGTCATCAAACATAGTCTGTAGAGTCCGTACATGAAGTATAAATGCAATGACATGACAACCCACAATAAGTTCAGAAATCTGAGGGGACAAAGGAATTTTGGGAAATTTTGGTGAAGGTGGAATTCCCCGACGAGTTAAAATCTCTGAGAACAGTGTAAAAATAGCTTCTTCAACATGGCATACTCCATGAAACTTAGGACCAGGGACTAAAACTTATCCACCTCTATGATGTCAGATTTTAAAATTTGGTAAGACCACTCTTGGGAATTGTTGCCTAGCTTCTTCCTGTCATCCTCATACTTAGTAGCGTTGTCCTTAAAGAGTTTTGACTGCACAAAAGCTTGGGTGATGAAGCACATGAATTCAGTGGTAACCTCGGTAGACATCCCATCTTCCATGATCTTCAAGAAGTAGGGCTTTATATTCTCTAGATTGATCTCGACCGCAGGCAGCTCATACCCCATCATCAACTTGAGGTACCAGGCACACTCTTCTCTGGAATCTCTTGCCCATTCAATGTCTGGTACTATCCTTTGCAATATTTTCTCAAGCCTCCTCTTTCAGTGATCAAAACACCTTCTTCAGGTGTCAACTAGCTAGTGATCATCATTTTTGAAGGCGAGGTCCTTTTCCCAGACTTCGCTTGGCAATGCAAGTATGGCCTCAATCTTTGGGTAGGCCGCATTGTACTTCCTTGGGAACCTCTCACAGATCTGCCTTGTGTCCTCGAGAGTTTTTTGAACTTCCAGGAACCTATTTTCTGCCCAGACGACCAAGTTGATGCCTGTGTTTCCCATGTCCAAGACCTGCTGGAACTAGTTTTCCATGGTCTTGTCCAAGTTCCATCTCTTTTCAAGCTTGTTAATCTATTCCTAGGACAACAACTGAGGTGGGGCCGATGATGTTGTAGGCTGCCCATCCAGGGATGACCACTACTGAATATAAGCTATTAGGTCAACCAACTGCTCCTTTAGTTCTTCTTTGGAGACCTTATCCTGCTAGATAAGGTGCATTACTGTGGTGACCGAATCTTGGAGATGCTCAACCTTTTGTTCCCTTGTGGAAAATCCCAGGTCGATGGTGGAGATGTTGTAAGTTATACCTTGTTCCCCAACCATCGGTGTTGCTATTTGCACTGCCCTTGATCTTGAGGCATCCATGGTTACTTTTGATATGACCTTCGACCTCTTTTCTCTTCTGGTGCTTACTCATGCTTTGGCCATGATGGCTTCCAACCTCACCTTGGGATCCTTCAAGGTGGGAGTATTTTGCTTGAGTTGTCTTTGCAGCCAATCGGGTGGTTGGGGTTATTCCCTTGGCGGTTCACTTTGAGTCCCACTATCCTCCTTCTCAAGTTCAACAGTTCTGAAAACAAGAGCCTTCTCCTTTGTTCCTGGATCATCCTTTTCTTCATCAGGGTCTTGTTCAAACATTTTGTGCCTAGCGGGGGACTCGGTGTGCAGCTACTCCTTAGGTGAATCTTTCTTTTTTAGCATCCTCCTCCTTTTCATTTAGAGTATCTTGATGCTCTTGTGGGTTCTACCCTTATTTTTCCTCATGGAGGAATGTTTCCTTGTCATGCTCTGGGATCTAGCCATGTCCCTCGGTTGGAGGCCTATTACCTTCCATCTCTGGAGCAACAATCTCCTCTTCCTGTGCCAGTCAGTCCTTGGCCTCCTTATCTTCAATTTCCTTGAGCTGCTTGCCCCACTCCGCATTGAGCTCGAGATCATTGGACTCTTGGATCAGTTCAGCATCGAGGTCCTCACTGTCCTCACTGGAAGACTCATAGGCTACTTCATCAATCTCCCGACGCTCGAATAAGGGATGTTCATGATACTCAAACTCTTTGTCCTCTGGCGCTTTCTTAGCCTCTAGCTCCTATCGTTCATGCTTGTCTGATATCTGCATGGTTGCTTTCATCTTTGGTGATTCAGTAGAGAGGAATTCTATTGGAGTAGAGGCCATAGCTTGAGCTATCGCAGCCTGGACTATTGGATTGGTTAGCATCCCCAAAATCTCAGACAATGCATTCTGCATATACTTTACAAAAGACTCCGGAAGGCTAAGGGCTGGTGTTGTGGCAATGGAAACAGAAGGAAGGGAAGGAGACATGGAGGAAAAGGTCATTGGTGAGGTGGTGGCGGATGATGAATCTACGGGAATAACTTGCAACACTAGAGGAGTAGGAGCAAGGTGAATGGAGATGTCCACCACAGGTGGGGAGGAAGCAGAGGCTGCAAGAGAAGCATGAGGGGTAGGGGAAGTAGCAGTAGCGGTAACAGTGGTAGGAAGCGACTTTGGCAAGCTAGATCCTAATCCTCTAATCCCAAGGGATAGACCCTTGGTTAATACATCCATCTCCGCGATACCAGTTGTTTTCCTCCTCTTCTTGGAAGGTTCAGGCTCAAAAGCCTTACAAGCATAAACCTTCGACTTGGGCAGTTGTTTGCTAGCCTCCTTTCTTTTCTTGGTCTTCACCGATGGTGGGGTCTTCGATGTCTCCCTAGTTGCATTAGTGGTTACCCCACCTTCAAAGCCACTTGGTTCACTTGCATGCTCACTTACGAGTTTGGTGAATGTTAGGACAACCCCTTGTTGTTTCAATTTGGCCACCTTCTTGTTGATCCATGCCCTCGTTCAGATTTCGACGGGCCTAGTGAGCACACCAATGTCATTAAGCTCTGGTGCATTCCAGTCAATTGTAGGTAGCAGCAATTTGGAAACTGCATCATATCCGGGGTCCACAACTGTGTCTTCATCCTCTTCTAGCTGATCAGGGACCGGACACAAGTTCACCCTTCGCACATAGATGAAGGTCATGCGCATGTGATGCCACGACCGCACCTCAAGATCATCCTTGCAATTCGCCCAAAAGTCCTAAATGTTGTGGAGGTGGGCATACTCACATCCCAGTGCCTTTTTGACATGACCATATGGATACATTCGGGGTTGCGCCGTATATTGCTCGAAGTTATATTTTGCCAGCTCCTTTTCTGAATATCCTACGCACTGGGAGGTGTGGATCTTATACATCCCCTGACCAAGGTTCATGGGGTATGTGGGGCCTACCAAATGCTTCTTGCTTAGGATGCTATGAATGTGTCACAGCTACCGAGTCAGCTCCAAGAGTATGATCCGGTCATTTGGGTATCGGGGCAGCTTGTTAGGTCTTTTGGTGAATCCCTGAGCATGCATGTATGTGAACCTCAGGAACTAAATGTAGCAGAAGGTGTACTACCTGAGGAAGACCCTAACACTGTGGGATGTCCTCCTATGAAAATCCCCTCCTACGGATCGGATGATGTGAGCAATGAATGCATCGTTCACCCTGCAGTAGTCTCTTTTGAAATTCTGAAATTTTAATTGGGGGTACTTGTCATAAGGTTTAAGCTCTAGCGCTGATGGATCACTGGGGATCATTGTCAACCCTTGATAATGTCGTTGATTGTCTAGAGAATATACCAAGTAGGAGGTCATGAAGAATTTGTTGGTTTTCTTCACGGTGGTAAACTGCTTGTGGAAGCAGTCGCTGATTATCTCACCCTAGTAGAAGGTAGCGCCCTTACCCCAGAGAATCTTTTCTATGAAATAGAACATCCATTCTTGGAAGAAAACTGCGCTGGGAAGGCCCATGACTCGGCTAAGTAGAGTTACAAGGTCATAGTAGTCCTCGAAGAAGTCGCTGTGGAAGAGCTCTTGAGGAAGCTTCCCAAAACTACCTCATTTGTCTTTCAACCAGTACTGGTTGATAAGCCTTTTGTACCCCAATGGGTCATGTTCCCAAACCTTCCTGCAGTCTTCCATGGTGGGGACCTCCATGCTCTCAAAGGCAGGAGTGTGGAAGGTCTCTATTATACCTGACAGAGACATATCTGCAAGGATATTTCCGTCATGGTCCACTATGGTTCTAGTATCAGATTGGTATGCTTCCATGCATGCCATTACCAGCTCTGGGGCCACTAAGGCCAGTGGGAAACCTCTAGCTTTAGCAAGTCCACTACTCTTTATTAATCTTGCATTTTCTATTTTTGGGTTCATTCTGAACCTCTGTGTGAATTCATCAACATCGAACTGTCTGATGTTGGTATCTGAGACATCCCTCCAAAGGGTAGTGATCCTGGATTGAATAGGGACCCCCTGGAATTTGTATTTCATCATGTCTCTATCCTCTTTGCCTCTTGGTGGCTTGGCTGTTCCTTTTCTTTTCTTGGAGGCACCGGAAGTCTCGGTGGCGGATTCCATAAATCGTGAACAAAAGATGTGAATTAGTAATGACGAGCTTGATAAAATGGTCATCGATAAGCCCATGCATGTTAAGATTAGTCCAACAATCATAATTCATATTTAATAACCATGCAAGCTAGATACTTCATTGTTAGAAAGTAGTGCAAACAATCTGGAGTTCCTGGGACAGAATTCCCTTGGCAGAATGCCGTTTGAAAGGGGAAAATGAGAATGGAACTCCCATAGGCACTTCTCGAGGTTGGATTCAAGGATCTAAGGTTGGAGGCAGAGGAAAATCTAATTTTAACAAGTGGGTCGAAATTGATTTTGGATTTGGAGGTCATTTGGTCTTTCATTTGGAAGTTTGGGCATCATGTACAAGAAAGTCGTTTAAAACGATGTAGAGGAAATGAAATTCCGAGTGCCAGAATCTGGGTCTTGGATTGCCGTCGCCGAGAAGCAGCTAAGGGTCAGTTGTTGGGGATGGCGAAATGAAAGTGAAAATCCGAGGGAGGAAATCCGGGAGGTAATTTCCAGAAGCGGTCAGGGTTCGGGACAGTGGGGCGGCAAACGGAGCATTGGGACTCGAAGGTCGGGAAACTATCGCGAACTCGCTGTTAGAACAACGCAAGTGGAATGGAATCCTGAGAGGGGAATTTTGGCATTCAGAGTTTGAAAAGAACTCGGAGGAAAATTGTCTGGATTCAAGTTTCGACAAACAGCGGACCGGGGTCCGGGAGCCGGGAAGATGCTCGGACGAGGCCGTTTGGAACGATGATGACACAACGAAATCCCGGGAAGGGAATTCCGAAGGTCCAAGTCTGAAGAGGGAAATTTGTCAAGGGTTTCGACTGGAAGATGAAAGACTTTGTGGCCAGGAAACAATGTCTGGAAAGCCGCTCGGGGAGGGCCGTTTGGAATGGCGAAATCGAGACAAAATTTTGGGAAGGGAATTTTGAAGATCGAATCCTGAGGGAAGATTGAATTTGGCAAGATGGAGATATTTTTGAGTTTAGACGAACTTCGAGGGTCTGGGATCCGAGGGTCGGGAGGACGCTCGGACAAGGCCGTTTGGAATGGCGAGGATGCAACGAAATCCTGGGATGGGAATTTCGAAGGTCAAAATCCGAAGCGAGGAAAAGCCATTAGCAAAATTTGAAGAAAAGAGGTGTGGATGACCACGGGAAGACCCAGGCCCGGAAGGCACCAACGCTGTTTCAAAGAATAGTCATGGTGTGGTGAAGCTCCGGACCGAATTTTTGGCCACTAGCAATCAATTTTGGTCTTTTTAAAAGGTGGGTTTTGGGCGGAGGGTGTGGATTTATTTAATTTCAGTCCCATTTTTCATTTTTTCCCCGCCAAAATCTGAAAATTCACAAAAACAAAAGGAGGGCACATGGACGGCAAACCTACCTTGAAATCCCAAAGAACAAGTTGTCGGATGCACGGAGGTCGATGAAAAAGCACTCGAAATCTAGGATAGAAGAAAAAATTGGGTGTGGGAGTTCTCCAACCTTCTCAGTTGCTCAAGCATTTGACAATGACAACCGAAAAATTTGATTTTATAGCAAAAAACCATTTTTAATGCATCATTAAATTCCTCGTACTGTGGCAGGTGTGTTTGGTGAATTTGAAAAAACACAGAGGTGGTGGGATTTCCGGGGTCTGGGGTTTGGAAAGCCGTCCCGAACCCGCCGTTAGAACGACAGAGCTCAATAGGAAATCCGAGAGGGGAAACCTAAAAGGGGAAACTCAGATGGGGAAACCCGAAAGGGGAAACCTGGAGGAGGAAACTTGAAAGGGGAAACCTGGAGGAGGAAACCTGAAAATTGCCATAGACTTCAGAAAGGGAATTTCGACAAGGAAAACCCGGATTAAACCCTAGACTTAGTAATTTTTTAAAAAAAAGGGGGGGGGGGGGGCCTTCAGTCACTATCAAAATATGGCACTGCAAAACACATCGACCCCCTTTGGGGCACAAAATGGATACGTAAAACAAGGCAAAACAAAAGGGGACCGAAAAAAGCAAAGAGGGAAAAGAGGGTCCCCGTTTCGAATGAGGCATGTGTGCAAAAAGGCACAACAATTTCTAGGATGCGGAGTGACCGGTGGTGGAGTCAAAGACTTCTACTCTTTCAGCAAGTGTTATAATATGATTGTACTTGTGGGGCCTCCGATGTGGATGCCTCGTTTGCAAATATTGCCTCTTCTCCTTCCATCCATGAGAAGAGCACATGGTCAGGAGCTATGTCAGTTTATTGCTCCAAGGATGTCCATTGCATTTGAGTGATAAGCATCACATTTTCCATTTGTCGAGAGGTATATGCATAACCTCCTGAACTTGACAGAACACCTTGGTTTCACTGTTTCACCACCTTCTATTATAAATTTCCACGCAGATAATTCCAGGGCACATGTGCTTCATTGCAGGGGAAGCACCAGGGGTTGACATCATCAACGAGATTATTTTTCCCCGCTACTAGATCTCTATTTGAACTTGGTGGGACATTAGGCAGTGGAGTAGGTATTGAAACCATTTGATTACTCATTTGAGTCCATGGACTCGTGTGCATACCTCCTTGGTACTAGTTCTGTTGGTATGAAGGTCTTCCACCTTGGTAATTTTGGTAAGCTTTCTTCTGGGGCATGGAATGACTGCGCTTAATAGTAGTTATTTAATTTGAGATATTTCACAACAACTCCTTGACATCACTCATCTCATCCATTGAATAATTAGACATAGAAGTAACATTATATGGTGTGCTCAGATATGCATACATAGATTGAGGAGGAGAAGACACTAACTGAAGCCATCTGAGGGGTGAGAATTGAAAATTATGAAAAATATAGGAATTTTGAGCTGAGGTGGTAGCTTCCTGACATCAATAAAATTGTTCTATGCTATAATAGAAATGCTATATGTGTCTGACAAGGTATTCCCACTGAGGGATTGATCATCATTGAGATGTCAATGTTGATAGATTTTAGGTAAAACATGAACACCAAATCAAGAGGTGGATAAATTGTGGTTTGGATCCTTTTCCAAGTCATATGGAACCTAGTATTGAAGTCTGTCATGGCCTCTCGAGGGGCCCGTTTGATAGTCATCAACTACTGGAATAGCGAGGACTAATCTCTGTTGTTTAAAAAATTCTCATAGAAAGGATCTCCGAGCTGGTCCTAGGTATCAATGGTATTTTATCCCAAAGTGCGGTACCAATCAAGGGCCTTGCCTTTGAAAGAGGATACAAGTAGCCTTAGTGCTACATTTTGATCAGTTATTCTATGCACTAGACATACATCCGCCACATCTTGCAGATGTTAGGATGGGGTCTTCAAGTGTTCCTTGATGAATTTCGATATAAATTTCAAAGAAGAGGTCGGGATAGGGGCCCAAATGACTGGTGCTATGAGAGGGATTCCGACATCCCACACCACATAATTTTTGTTAGCTATTGGCAACATGGATGGTGGAGGGGTTGAGACATTTACCAAATGGGTTCTTGTTCGTACTGTTACCAATGGTGGCACTAGCAGGACAAGGTTATTCATAGTTTAGGATCTAGTAACAAGTCTATGGCTCATACACCCTCTTTGAATTTGGATACATTTAATACTATCCCATTGGGTGTCCTAGAAAAAGAAACTGTTGATGCCTAAAATTGCTAGGCAAACAATCTTATGGGAAACTCATGTAATGGGGGACCAATTGCGCTAAACTGACTAACCTCCAGGATTTTTATAGAGGTTGGCTCTTCTTGGAATGGGGGTTTGGAAAGGGAAAAGGAAGTAGATATAAAATAAAAAGAAATGTAAGGTGATGCACTAGGATTTGAATGTTTAGGCATGAAAAACCTTCCTTTCGGATATGGTTTGAGGGCCCATTCAACAATCTGCTATGTTCGAGAATAACACAAAAAATAGAGAAGAAAACCTTAAGCAGTTAATCAAATGACATAGTATAAATTTCACATACATCTATTGATCAAGAAGAGTCTGAGACATGATCCAAATAGTAAATTTCTATTGAAGTCACAAAAGTTTCAGATAAACTACTTAATACAAAAAAATAGCATAGTATAATGTCTTGTATTATCTAAGAAATAGAAAGGCCAAACAATTGGCATACTTTGTGAGTCTTAACATAATAATAAAAAAAATACAGAGGCATGGAGCTTTTTTGTCTTTTCTTTATGTAATTTTTGAACCCTTTCTTAGAGCATTGCAATAGTATATATAGAATTTTCCCACTGCCTCAAAGCCACCGCTTGAAAAGACCCCTCAGGCATGTGTCTCTCTCCCATTGAATGAATCAAAGACAAATTGTAACATAAAGATATTTAGTTTTCTCGAACAGAGCGTGCTTGAAACAATGATGAATGTGGTCTTGTGGGTGAAGCAAAAAAAATCTCAAAAAGACATGTGCCTAACCACTTGAATAGTTTGCTAGGACATGTGGAGAAGTGACAAATCCTTTTCCTTGACTTTCGATTTTTTGCGATCAAAACTTCTGTTGAGATGACACGGGGAGAAGCAACGAGGGTTTTGTATCCATCCTTCGCTTCCTTAGGATACAATACTCATGAAGATGACATGTGGCGTGGTGTCAGCCTGAGTTTCCTTCAATGGGCCCTACTAATAAGCATTCAAAGGTTTATGCAACGTGGCACATAGGTGGGACTCAAAGAGGAAACAATGGGGAGAAGCATTTCAAAAGCCCGTGCTATTGACACGTGGAAAAGCAAATGAAATTTTTACTACGAAAAGAGCTTGAGGCGTATTTAGAAATACAATGTGCATGACCAAGGATTTTGAAAAGCTGAATACAAATTAACCTGAAGGGAGCTTCGTGGATTATTTAGTCCACACCATGTAAATCTGATTCTTTTCACAGTTTATGCGTTTGTTTTGATTTCAAAGGGGTATTGATAGGTATGTTGTAATGTTTGCTTGATTGTCAATCATGACGCGTTTTGATTTTGTTGAAGTTCAAAGTTGTGTGGCGATCTAAAAGTGTCACTGTCTTTTTGATTTTTTGGAACATTTTTTTTAGATTTTAGGAATATTTTTTTTGGATTTTAGGAATATTTGATTTTTTTTGGGATTTTTGAAACATATATTTTTTTTTTGGATTTTTGAAATATTTGAGTTTTTGGATTTTTTTGAAGTTTTACGACGAAATGAGATGAATTGCAAGCAAGAAGAATTACATAGAGGATAGTTTCTTTGACTGTGAGATGCCGAGTATCCCAACCCATAGCTAAGGTCGAGGAAATTCCCTAGTGAGGGATAGGACCAACTTAGTATGCGTGGCGAAATGAGCAAGTGAGGAAATTGTCGAACAATTCAAAAAAGTCATGGTGAGTGTGAAAAGGCTATTATGAAGTGGAGGGTGAATGGAAAGATCAAGTGGAGCTCCAAAGGAAAGAGGAGTGAAGCCTCTACACATAGCATCAATTTCTCGGTTTTCACCATGGTACTTACTCAAGGTGCCATCGAAGTAGTTTTCACCATTGAATGAATTGATTTATCTTTACTTTTTAAATTTTTTTGTTGTTATTTTTTCAAGAATTTTTTCCATTTTTTTGTAATTTTTCAAGTCTTTTTTCCATTTTTTTTGTATTTTTTGAGGACTTTTTTCCATTTTTAAAATTTTTTTAGGACTTTAAAAGAACACACTTTCTGAAGTACTCAGGTATAAAACCTGTGAATATGCATACTATTGATGAGATCACTTAGCAACTCACCTTTTGGAGTAGATGAATAATATGCCCCAGATACATACACAACAATGATAACATATGGACCCAACCAATTAGGCTCATATCTAGATGACCATGCCAAATGAAGAGATATTATTTGGATGAAAGATGTGGATGATGGATGCAAAGGATGATTGATGTAGCAGGTGAAGGGAGTTAGTGCATGATTCATAACATGCACACTACATGGGCCATTAGGCTTCACATGAAAAGGAGTTTGGGCAACAATTGAGTTATAGTATGTGAAGGGTTGTCATCATAGGTCCATTGAAAAACATCAAAAATGGAGGGATATGATGGATATTTGAATATGGATGGATGGAATGGAGTGTATGGAATGAGCGATAATGATAGATATTGGATCAACAAGCTCTTTTTTTTACTTTATGCTTTTATAGATGCCCCTAGTGATTTTTGTTGGAGAGGCATACTTGGAGATTGACTTTTTTTCACTTTTGAATTTTATTTTTGATTTGTCTGATAGTTTTTATTTTGGCTAGGGACTTGTCTTGATCTTATTTTGTTTTTGGTTTGTCCAATAGCTTTTTATTTTGGCTAAGGGAATTGTATTGATCTTCTTTTGTTTTTGATTTATCTAATAGCTTTTTTTTTTTTGCTAAGGGACTTGTCTTGATCTTCTTTTATTTTCATTATGTCTCTTGATTCTTGATATCCTCTTAAAGATAGCTCGTTCATTAGAGCTTTGCCTTTGTTATTTTCTTGAGCTATGAATTATTTATCCATGTCTATGATGTAGATGTACATGAGTGAGGTGGATGAAATAGGTGAAGTGATAAGAATATTTAGTGGATGAATGGGAGAGGCAATGACATCAATGGAGTCTTTGGGACTATACTTTTCAGTACTTTTAATGTTAAAGGAAGCTTGCACATCCTTAATGACTTGGAAAGAGGACTCAATATAGGAGATGGTAGGGGATGCATACCTTAACCCAGGATGGTTAGAATGGAAGAATGATGGCTCAGAAGATGGAGAAGGATAATCTTGGATATCTTCAATAAGGTCATGATCAAAAAGTGGATTATCATAAATATCATGATCAAACATGGGATTATTATGTACATGAAAGGATTGGGCTAAAGTGGACATGGTAAAGGCGGATGTATTATCAGAATCCCAAAAAGTTTCAATCTAAGAATGGCCATCTATTTGTGTTCCTTCCATAGTTGTCTTGACATCATTGTTGGAAGTCTGACCCTTCTTGATGACATTAACATTGTATTTTGTTGATAAATTATCCATATGGTATTCTCCACATCCCATATCATGGATTTGGACCTTGGGGTGTGATAGTGTGGTAAATAAAATGGATTCTTTTAAAGAAATCGGGATCAACATATGCTTGAGAAGGAAGTGCTTGACGATTGCTAGCAATTGTGATTTCAATTTTAGGGCTTAGGTTATGGAAATATGTGAAAGGGTTAGGGTCTACTTGTATTGTGATTTCAATACCATTGTGTGGAAATTTAATGCACTGATGGTATGTAGAAGGTAATGCTTGCATTGCATGAATCCAAGGTCTTTCAAGGAGGATGTTATAGGTCAGAGGGAGATCAAGAACTTGGAAAACCACGTCATTTAACATACACCCAAACTTGATTGGTAAAGTAATCGATCCTTTAGATGAGCGTTATTCTTCATCATATGCCTTTATGATAATATTTTTCCTTGGATCAACTGCATTTTCAAAGAACCTTGATTTAGTGATCAAGTTCTGAGTACAAATATTAAGACCCACTCCTTTGACTATCAGAACTTGCTTGATATTAACTTTATGGACAAGGAATTCAATGTGTAATGGTGTGTTATGTGGTTGTCAGATGGAAGAATCATCATTCTTATTAAATGTGAGAGTGTGAGGAGAGGTGATGTGTCCCACCATATCTTGAAATTGATCCACATGTAGGTCTGTAGGCACTGTAGTAATAGAAAGCACTTTATCTAGGATAGATTTATGCTTAGGAGATTAGTGTAGAAGATCAAGTATGGAAATTTGCATAAGAATTTTAACTAAATTATCTATGAGGTTGTATCATGAAGTTGTTGCAACAGGTTTTGAATTAGGACATCTAAGGATGATTGTCCCTCTGCGGGTAGTAACATTGCAATAAGATTCTTTTCCTTTTATAATGAAAGTGTTCACATGACTATCAACCTCATTGATGCTATTTATGATATAATCATACTTAGCAGTAGTATAGTTTACACCATCACTAGATTCAAGGGCCTTTACTTTATCCTTTCCATGCTTAGGGAAAGGGTTTTTAAACATCTCGTGATCAGAGTTACTAGAAGGAGTGTGTCCGTCAACTGCTATCTTTCTGTCATCAATAAGGTCTTGTATTCGATTTAGAAGTTTATTGCAACTATTAGCCTTATGTCCTTTGTGTCAATGATAGTCACAAAATTGATCATCATTCGACCATGGGGGTTTGACTTGTGGATTATATTATTTTATCTTAGGTAGCATTATAAGATTATTTTCAAGTTATTTTAATGTGGATTCAAGTGATTGTCCTAATGGTATAAAATTTAATTTAGGGAAACTTCTTTATTTTTCTTTTCCTTTATCTGAAGATGAAAATTTAAGGTTGTAGATAGGTGATTATGTTTTAGTTGTTTTCACATCAACAAATGCATCATTGACTACATTATTATTCATAATCCAAAAAGGTGTCTTTTTTCTCGAACTTGATTTTTGATCTTTGTTGTTATTAAGTTTAATAGTTCCATCATCAATGAGAGTTTGTTGAATTCAAAATCCCATTTCTATGAATTCATCAAATGAATCTAAGCATTTGAGGTGAAGTTCCTTTCCAATTTCCTTGTTCAAATTTTGAAAAAAGAGGTCAACCAATGTAATAACCCATTCCAAATTATTACTTGATTATTATTATTGCAAATGACACATGAATATACTTCAAATTTAAAAGACATAACTAGTGGCTAAATTCAATCATAGCTACACATGTCCATTTAAAATGAGTCAAAGATTCTTCTATTCACTTCAAAAGTTAAATTACAATATCAAGATTTACTTGGCACCTAAGGCCACAATTTCATTACATAGTACATTTCTCATAAAGTACATGAATGAATAACATCAAGATACATCGTACAATATAATAGTCCGAGAAAAAATAATGTTCTTCTTCATCGCTCTCCTCCTCTAGTAAAAGAAAACATGGTTGAAGCACTTTACCACCCAACCATGAAGCTTACGCTTCCTCGATATTCTTTCGACTTGAAGAATGCCTGACCCTGCATAGAAATTTTAGCAAGAGAACAACCTGCAAGGTGAAATCTGCTGTGTGCCCGTACATCAACATTCAATTCTATCTACATGTTAAAAAATGAAATGCATGATCTATGCTATGAATGGTAGAGATTGAAATCATAGAGTTCATTCATACATACATAATGAACTATATTTCTTGGCCAAGCATAATAAGTGTCTTGCAACAACAACAAACAATAGGTTCTAGTAAAGAAAACCTATACTTTGTGAGCTCCTTTTTGATACCTATCCTAGAAGGTAATTTTCTACTATAATAGCTATGTAACCTCTAGCAAAATCTACCCATAGGTGCTCTAGTCAACTAAGGTATCTCTATTTTATTCCAGTATTCAATTATTCTTTCACAAATGTCTCCCAAAGAAGAAACATAATACAAGTTTATAATCTAAACAAAAAATCAGATCTATGATTCTTAGAGTAATTTACCAATAAGTCATATCATTCTTATGGCTATTCTTTACTTAACATCTTAAGCAATTAAAAAAATATACTAAAAAAAAAGAAGGTATGTCACAAGTATGTGTATGTACATAGACAAAGTCTATGTGCACACACATAAATGTGCCTACTAATGTTAAAGTTAGTGCATACATTTTGAAATAATAATTAATTCAGATTTGCAATCGTAAAACAATATTCCACATGATGTTTCTTTGTCAAATAAAAATAAGAAATAGAACAAGTTTGTACTAATAGTTTCATACATACTATTATTTCATTTTTCAACTATGATATTCTAACATAGAAGGACATTCATTGTTTTAACAAAACAAGTACTGTAACCTACCAAACAATCATAAAACAAGCTGGTTACATATGAACAAAATAAGTACTATTTCTTACTAAATAGTAATTAAACTAGCTATTTACATATGAAAATTTATTGCTTAAATAGAATATGATTTTTTTTCCTTCTAAACAATCTTTTAAACAAGTTGTTTACATATGAACATTCATTGTTTGAACAAAATAAGATCTATTTCCTTCTAAAAAATATTTTAAACAAATTGTTTACATATGAACATTCATGCTACAAAGATAAATTTCAACAAAACAGAGTCTTTTTCAAGTATAGCCAATGTTTACATCGACATATTTCTATTTCAGACTAAATAGTTATATTTTAAGGGTAAAATAATGTCATTTACTATGTTTTTTATTCTAAAAATAAACAATCAAATAGCCCCATTTCATACATAAGGACAAAATGTCTATTATTCAAATGTTAAAACACTTTCCTCTTTGGAAATTTCAAAGGAAATATAATAGTATAAATAAATCTATGATTGACATGCTTGTCAATGTTATACTTGAGCAACTACTTCAAGTAAAGAAGGCTTAGAAACTCAGTTTTCAACAAGAGTCATGCCTTTTTAGGCTACAAATAAATAAACTATGATGGCACTAGATTTGACCCATTTCATGGGTTGGGTGGTTCCTTTCATAGATTCAAAGCCATAAATGAAATTTCCTTTATGGGAATCCTAGCTTATCCCATAACACATGCAGTAAACTATATATCATGCAAACTCAAATCTAAATTTTATTTGACTAAAAATAATCCTATCGATCATGAGGACCAATTCCCTTACAAGGATACAATGAGTTAAACTTATACATTTCATTGGTTCATTAGGATGAGGGAAATCCTCTTCATGCAAACATGATTTCCACATTTCTCAATAATGAATTCTTTTCCCCTTTTTCCATCATTGTCCTAGCTGATAATGGTAGGCAATACATTGAAAGATGAAACTCAATCAATACAAATGAAGAAATACAAAGGTTTATATCCTTTGATAGGTTTGATATACGAACCTCTACAATATTCCAACACCAAAGGATACACATTTGATTGGAATACGTTATTCTGATAGCCACAATGTGGCTTACATTTGCATGCAAACTATCACATAGTCGCTTCTAAAGGGGTTTGATGCCTCGGTCTAGCACAAAAGGCTAGCCGTTTAGGGTCCACTGAATATGCTTAAACAAGAAGGTCATAGCCTTGCGATCCCTAGAGGGTGGTCACTACATTGTGCCATTAGCTTAGCCGAGATAAACACACACACATAGACAACAAATATACAAGATGTTATGCTATCAGTTTCAACAAATGCTGACTTAACATGGAAATAAAGATAGTGAAATCGATATTAATTCAAAGAAAGCTGAATTATCTCTATGGTCGAGCTTTTTGATGAGACTTCCTCAGATTTTTTCCACCTTTGCATACTTTTCTCTACTTTTCTTCACTGCTTGTCAATTTCGTCCAAATCAATCCCCTCTTTTTCCACCACCCTACATTCAAAAATGGTAACCACAGTTTTGCATGCAATCGGTTGCCATCATTATGGATTTTTCATGCCATAGCCATCAATCCCTAATTTGAACATTGTATTTATTATTGGGCATGCCACGACTATCATGGGTCTTCCTTGTAATCTTCATTGATTTTTTCATAGCCTGACTCTTAAAGCATTAGTTATCAACTTAATTTAAATTCAAATTTGATTATGAATATGTATGTATATATACGTATATATATGTGTATTATATATATACACATATATACTTATATATAGTTGTATCTCTATACATTCAAATGATTTTATTTGCATCTTACCATACATTCAAATAATATATATCTATATATATATAAATGTATTTATATATATCTTTGTGTGTGTTTGATTTACATACACGTAAATATACATACATACATACATATATATATATATATATATATATATATATATGTTTTTAAATAAAAAATTCATATACAATTTTCTTGTTTGGAATGGCTCAAAGTTTCCATACACTATCATTTTAAGTAAGGAACTTGAAATTTTCATTTCGAGCTTCTTTACACACATATAGATATACACTAAAGAAGATAATTTTCTTTACAATGCTCATTTTTTAGTTCCTTCAAATCACAAGGTTTGAATAGACAATTAAATCTACTAACCATTCATTTGCAAGCACTGAAACAATTCAAATTGGATTTTTTTTGCTTTCTTATATATGCAACTAAATCAAATGCCAGTCATCATGCAATTGTGGTGTGTGCACCCAGATTCCAACTGGCTTATCATTTGATCTGTCTAAAAAATCCTACTTCAACCATGTTCTCATCCTTTAACTTGTCACCCTGTAACTACACACACTGCACTTGCAAATTGATTAGTAACGTTCAATTCTTGATGACATATAAAATAGTTTTCAAAAATCCACAAATTCAACATCAGTCAACTCCCTATATTCAAAATTCAAATATTCTAGAATCTCCATTTAATATTTAATTGAATTTTATCAATAATTCTATTTTCCATGGTTAAATAAATATTCAATAAAATTGGGTTATGAAATCCTGCCCCCCTTGGAAGAGACATCATCCCGATGTCTAGTAAGTTGAAATAAATAACATCATAACAAATTTTGAACATTTATGTTTATTTCAACATCTCATCAAAATATATGTCTATTTCAACATCGCATGAAATATATGTCCATTTCAACATCATTTCAAAATATATGTCTATTTCAACATCACATCAAAATATATGTCTATTTCAACATCATTTCAAAATATATGTCTATTTCAACATCACATGAAATATATGTCTATTTCAACATCATTTCAAAATATATGTCTATTCAACATCACATGAAATATATGTCTATTTCAACATCATTTAAAAATATATGTCTATTTCAACATCACATAAAAATATATGTCTATTTCAACATCAAAATTTTAAAGCATGAAATATCATAGTATCTCAAACCAAGAATTTCAAGCAAAATTATTGAGTTTCTCTTTCAAGAAAGAAAATGTGGAAAGGAGTATTCTATTTCTTCCGCATCCTCCCAAGTAGCACTATCCTCTGAGTACTCATCCCATTGGACATTAAACTGAGTAATATCTCTGCTCCACAACGTAACGTTGCATCTATCTAAGATTCTAATGGGATCCACTAGCAGCTCTCCTGGATCCTGTACCTGCAAGGATTTCCAATCAAGTACATGAGTCACATCAGGATGATATGGATTAAGCAAAGAAACATGAAACAAATTTTGAAGTTGAGCTAGAGCAGGTGGTAGGGCTATTCTATAAGCAATTGGGTTAATCAATTCTAAGACTTGAAATGGTCCCACATATCTTGGGGCCAACTTGGAAGACTTTCCAAAAGTAATAGAGATTTTATGAGGTTTAACTCTCAAGAAAACCTTGTCCCCTGTTATGAACTATCTAAGAGTTTAGTTCTTGTCGACATAAATCTTTTGTCCGTCTATCACCTCTTTCAATCTGCTCTTAATGACCCTCATTTTTTCCTCCATTTCCTTAAGCATTTTAGGTCCTACTATGATCTTGTCCTCCAATTCATTCCAATTGATGGGGGTACAAAAATTCCACCCATACAAGGCTTCAAATAATACCATGCCTAAGGATGTATGATAGGAGTTGTTGTAAGCAACATCTACCAAAGGAAAATATTCTTCCCACCTATACTGTTGGTCCATATAATACATTTAGAGGTCTTCAAATACTTGATTCACCCTCTCTGTCTACTCATCAGTCTAAGGAGGATAAGGTGAGATAAAATTCAATTTAGTCCCCAATACCACATTCAAGGTCATCTAAAAACTTGAAGTCATCTATGTGTCGCTATCAAAAATGACAGTCTCTAGCACTCCATGCAAATGGAAGATCTCCTAAAAAAAATTGTTAGCCAGGGTCAATGATCCATCCTTAAGGTTTCTCATAATGAAGTGCACAACCTTGGTCAACTTATCAATCATGACCAAGATAACATCATTCTTATTATTTTTCAACAAAAACACCTATACAAAATACATACTGATCACCTGACATTTATAGTCAGGTATGTCATCAGGATACAATAACCTCATTAGGTGTGCATGCTCAACCTTAACTCACTGGCACTCCAAGAATTTGGCTACGTACTCCACTACATCCTTCTTGAGTTTAGGCCAAAAATAAAGGGTAGTCAGCTCTGCAATCATCTTGGATACTCTGGGATGTCCTAAATAAGGTGCATTGTGAACTTCTTCTAAAATCAACTTTCTCATCTCTCTAGAGTCAGGAATATAGATTGTCCTCTGGTATCTCAAAATACAATCTGGTTTGATTTCATACTCATCGAACTGATGATCCAAAGGATTTTCTGCTAGGGCGTTCTTCACTCTTTCATAGTGCTCATTCCCTGGTAGATTTTGAATTACCTATTGCATCAAGTTAGATCTCATTGAGATCATGGTTGTCATATGTCTTTGTCTACTAAGAGCATCATCCACTATGTTCTCTTTCCATTTTATGTAGTCAATTCCAAAGTCATACTTGCTAAGGAATTCTAGCCACCTTCTCTATAGTGCATTAAGGTTTGGTTGGGTGAATATTTATCTCAACCCCAAGTGGTCTGTCTTGAGTTCAAGAAACTTTCCCAAAAGGTAATGCCTCCACATTTGGAAGGCATGAACTATGGTCACCAATTCCAAATCATGAGGTAGGTAGTTCACATCATGCTGCTTAAGATTCCTTGATTCATATGCTACCACTTGTCCATCTTGCATTAACACTTCTCCCAATCCATCTCCTGAAGCATCTATGATTACTATGAACCTCCCATTCAGATTAGGGATAGTTAGCCTATCATGAGGATCTCCTTCAGGTGTTGGAATGCTTGCTCACATTTCTTATTCCATTCAAATTTCATTCCCTTCCTTTGGAGTGAGGTAATAAGAGATGCAATATGGGAGAACCCTTGCACAAATTTCCTATAGTATCCTATGAGGCCCATGAAGCTAGAGACTTCAGACACATTCTAAGGCACTATCCATTCCATGATCGCCTTGATATTCTCAGGGTCCACGAAGAATCCTTCAGCTAAAATAATATGGCCTAAATAGTAAGCCTTGTCTTGATAGAAAAAACACTTGGACAAATTTCCAAAGAGTTTCCTTTCTCTCAATTGCTGAAAAATTATCCTTAAATTTCTATCATGCTCTTCAACAATCTTTGATTAGACTAGGATGTCATCAATAAAGATCAAGACAAAATCATCCAAGTAGTATCTGAATACACTATTCATAAGGTTCATAAAGGTTGTTGGTACATTAGTTAAACCAAAAGGTACCACTGTGAACTCGTAATTTCTATACCAAGTTCTGAATGTAGTCTTTGGAATATCTTCTTCCTTAATCCTCAGTTGATGGCACCTCAAAGTGAGATCAATTTTGAAGAACACCATAGCTCCTTTCATCTGATCAAACAATTCATTAATCCTAGGAAGTGGATACCGATTCTTGATGGTAACCTTGTTCAAAATCCAATAATATATACATAGATTCAAAGTTCCATCATTCTTTTTCACAAAATATAATCAACGCTCCCCAAGGAGACACACTAGGTCTTGTGAGTCCCTTATACAACAATTCTATTAGCTGGGCCTTCAACTGATAAAGTTTTGTGGTGGTAATCTGATAAGGTGCCTTAGATTGAGGCCCAAATCTTGGAACTAGGTCGATAGAAAAATTGAATTCCCACTTCAAAGGCAATTCCATAAATTCATTAGGGAATATGTCTTGGAATTCCTTGAGAATACAATAATCATCTAAATATGGCTCCTTATTGTCAGGATTACTAACATACACTGTGTAAATTGCACAACCCTTTCGATGAGCCTTCTCAATATGCATCACAAAAATATTTCTAATCTCTAAGGGTTTATGTATTCCACAAAAATCAACTGGGTTTCCATAATCATCCAACTAGTTGACCACCTTATCCTCAAATTTCACTAAATATTTATGCTCAGTTAACTAATTTATTCCCAAAATTACATCATATGATCCTAAGGGTTCCACATACAAGTTGACCTTAGTTTGAAAGCTTGAAAGTTATAACTCACTCCAAAAGAGACAAGTACCTACCCTTCACTCTGTTCGATTACCATACTGGACTATCCAAGAGATTTCCATGTACCTAGGTCCAATGGGTATCTTAGATATTACACTTGGATCTATTAAAAATTCAGTAGCTCCAATATCAATTAAGAGAGAGACATATTGGCCATAGAGCTTACCCGTTAGCTAAATTGGTGAAGCCTGATATTCTTCCTGCCTGTTATCCACTGCAACATGGATCTGGTGAGTCTGCTGGTAGCTTCCTTCCCTCCATGACTTTGACCATTGAGGAAAATTTAAGGCACAATGGTTGCCTCCACAAGTATAACATCTATCACGAGGCCCTTTGTGACCTCCTGTCTTTCTCTCTCTAAAGCCCTTCTGCTTATGGTCATCCTTTCCCTTATCCTTATTTGATTTCTTGTTCTTTCCACCATTACCATCTTCACCCTTCTCCTGTGATTCACTTCCACTCTTGAGATCACATATGTGATGGATCTTGTCTCCCTTATGAGATTTATTCTTCCTATAATGAGAATTAGAACTTGAATCACCGCAAGGATTTGATAACTATTGCAACTTCTATTCCTGTTTGGTGGCCTTCTGAAAGAATTCATTCATGGTTTGAGGTTCATGCATATACACCTTAGATCCTAAATGGGGTATGAGTCCCATTATGAATTTTTAGATATGGACTGTTGATGCAAGAGCATCCTTGGTTCTTGGAAATCTTGCATCAACCAAATATATTTCCTTTCAATTTTGTTCTTATTATGTACCTGTTGGAGTTGATAGATCCGGTGTTTCTTCATATTTTCTCGCCAGATCATGCGTACCTAGGATTTCATTGTGGATGTATTAAATCTTCATTTTCTAAGTTTTCAACTCATTTGGATATTTTTTTGACAAGTTGTCACTTCTGGCTTACATGATAGTTTTGAGGCTCGCCCCGGAATAACTTCAAAACCTAACGGCTATTTGGATCGATCGTGAACCTTTCCCGTGACTTACAAATCCTCACAGTGTGTTAAGATTTGTTCCATGGAGTGTCCCCAACCTTAAACTTAGGTCCACACTTCATCATACGCATTTGCCATGGATGAATTTGAGATTTGAGGCTGACCTATTCTTGCACATGTTATATTTTTCCTCATTGGAGATTATAATGATCTTTGGCCGATGTAGATGTCTCTAGACTCATGGATATGATATAAAGCTAGTATTGAATCATTAGTAGAAGGAGATTATTATTAGGAAGGACATGTTGTATAGTAGATCCTATCTGTAGGATTTCACTCGCATGTATTTGAATCATCAGTAGAAGGATATTATTATTAGGAAGGACATGTTGTATAGTAGATCCGATCTGTAGGATTTCACTCGCATGTATGAGCACTATATTTTGAGAATGTTGTAATCAGGCCTGCATGCCAAATCTGTAAGCCCGAATGTGGCTGACTATATGCAATCAATATTTTAGATAATGAGAATGTTTTCACCTGCATTTTCCTCCATAAATTGTGTTGCTTCTTGTTGTGTTACTCTTGCTGCATTGTTCAAACTATTCTCTTTGAGGACCCTCCTTACCATGACTGCACCAACTGTTCATCCCCCTAATATTGAGGCAATTACCAATAGGTTAGTGAAATTTTCCTAATACTGAATCATAGTCATATTTCCCTGGGTTAAGTTTTGAATTTTTTTTCACTTTCTTGTCAAAGAAAAGCTACGGTAACCATCTCTTCCTAAAATCTTGGAGGAAGAGTTCCCAAGTGATCTCAACGGGTTATAGGTTTTGTTCTAACTACTTACTATCCCACCAGGTTGTTGATTCATCTGAGAGTTGATACATAGCCCATGTCACTTTAGTCTATTCAAAAAGGTTGCAGAGCCCAAAGTACTTTTCCATTTCTATAATCCAAGCCTCGACCCCTGTTCCAATAGCCTTACCATCGAATTTGGGAAATGATACTCTTTTGAGGTCCTTTCCAAGCTCTTCCTCAAATTTTCCTTGTGGACCTATTCCTGGAGAACCCTTTCCTTGATTCCCTTCCACATTCCTATAGTCCCAGTCCTCGCGTGCCACTTAGACTTCTTTATCTATGTGATCCATGTGAGATTCTTGATGATTCAGAAGCTCTAGAATTTGTTCCAGTCTCTTGTTTGGTCCGTTATCAGAACAACTACCACCCCCCATCTTGCCTAGTGGTCACCATGATGTCTCACATGTATCTTGCAAAAAAATCACGTTCATCACATCTTAACACAAGGTTCTACGTATAAATGTTATTATGCTACATCACATAATTTTCATATGCATACATCCCTCAATGTAGAAGACATACATATTCATGCAAGATACACACGTTTTAGAGTCTCTCATTGAACACACAAAAATATCATTTGATTTTATTTATATTTTAGGTGAGTCAATAGACCCTTATTTACAATAGAATTCTAGTTACATCATTTTGATTTATCAGTATCGAAAAGAGGACATTCCTCTGGATCATCATCTGAGTTTACCTCAAACTTTATAGAAGATGATGGTTGGGAACATAGGCTCTCCTTTTTCTCTTTGGTCAAAAAGGGTGCACTAGGTCCACATCCTAGAGGCAAGTCTCAAATTACGAAAGGATTTTTTTTATCTTAGGTGTTTGCCTCTCCTCAATCTTCAAGCCTCTCCCTAGCTTCAGTCATGTAAGATCTCAAGCTAGAGTTTCATCATCGAGAATTTCTTGTGGAACCTCCACCTTGGTGTTTCCTTCCTTTACATCATTCTTACATGGGGTTCTAATAGTTTTCCCTTTCCTTCATCCTGCCTTTGACCTTCCCATTCCCGCATTCAACTCAAGTTTGGCCAATTCTTAGGACTTCCAATTTTGGGTCAAGGGTCAACTACTCTAGTCAAATATGATTGACTCAAAAGGCCTAGAGTTGAACCCCAAGCTCTAATACCAAATATAGTAACCCATTCCAAATTATTAATTGATTTTTTTTATTATAAATGACACATGAATATACTCCAAATTAAAAATACATAAGACATAACTAGTGGCTAAATTCAATCATAGCTACACATGTCCATTTAAAATGAGTCAAATATTCTTATATTCACTTCAAAAGTCAAATTACAATATCAAGATTTAGTTGGCACCTAAGGCCATTGTGTCATTACATAGTACATTTCTCATAAAGTACATGAATGTATAACATCAAGATACATCATAGACTATAATAGTCTAGAAACAACTAAGGTTCTTCTTCATTGCTCGCTTCCATTGGTGGATGAGAACATGGTTGAAGCGCTTTACCACCCAACCAGAAAGCTTACACTTCCCTGGTATTCTTGCGACTTGAAGAATGCTCGACCCTGCACAATTTTTTTAGCAAGAGAACAACCTACAAGGAAGAATCTGATGTGTGCCCGTACATCAACATGCAATTATATCTACATGCTAGAAAAGGAAATGCATGATCTATGATAGGAATGGAAGAGAGGGAAATCAAAAAGTTTATTCATACATACATAATGAACTATGTTTCTTTTCCAAGCATAATAAGTGTATTGAAACAAAAACAAACAACAGGTTTTGGTAAAGCAAACCTATACTCTCTGAACTCCTTTTCAACACTTGTCCTAGAAGGTAACTTTCTACTATATTAGCTATCTACCCTCTAGTAGCATCTACCCATAGGTGCTCTAGTCAACTAAGGTATCACTGTTTTGTTTTAGTATTCAATTATTCTTTCAAAAATATCTCCCAAAGAAGAAACATAATACAAGTTTATACTCTAAACAGAAAATCAGATCTATGATTCTTAGAGTAATTCATCAATTAGTAATATCATTCTTATGGCTATTCTTTACTTAACATCTTAAGAATTAATCCAAACTTCTATAAACAAAAGAAGGTATGTCACAAGTATGTGTATGTACATAGATGATGTCTATGTGCATACACATATATGTGCCTACTAATGTTAAAGTTTGTGCATACATTTTGAAATAATCATTAATTCATATTTTCAATCTTAAAACAATATTCCACATGATGTTTCTTTGTCAAATAAAAATAAGAAACGAAACAAGTCTATGCTAAGATTTTCATACATACTATTATTTCATTGTTTAACTATGATATTCTAACATAGAAGGATATTCATTATTTTAACAGAACAAGTATTGTTTCCTACTAAATAGTCATAAAACAAGTTGGTTACATATAGAAAAAATAAGTATTGTTTCCTACTAAACAATAATTAAACTAGTTGTTTATATATGAACATTTATTGTTTAAACATAATAGGAAATTTTTTCCTTCTAAAAAATATTTTAAACAAGTTGTTTACCTATGAACATTCATTGGTTGAACAAAATAAGACCTGTTTCCTTCTAAACAATCTTTTAAACAAAGTGTTTACATATGAACATTCATGTTGCAAAGATAACTTTCAAAAAAATAGTCTTTTCCAAGTATAACCATCGTTTACATGGACATATTTCTATTTCAGACTAAATAGTTACATTTTAAGGGTAAAATAATGTCATTTACTCTATTTGTTGTTCTAAAAATAAACAATCAAATAGCCCCATTTCATACATAAGGACAAAATTTCTATTATTCAAATGCTAAAACACTTTTATCTCTAGAAATTTCAAAGGCAATCTTAGGGTATAGATAAATCTATGATCGAAATTCTTGTCGATGTTATACTTGAGCAAATAATTCAATCAAAGAAGGCTTAGAAACTCATTTTTCAACAATAGTCATGCCTCTTTCAAGTTGCAAATAAATAAACTATGATGGCACTAGATTTGAACCATTTTAGGGGTCGGGTGGTTCCTTTCATAGATTCAAAGCCATAAATGAAATTACCCTTATGGGAATCCTAGCTTATCCCATAACACATGCAATAAAATATATATCATGCAAACTCAAATTTGAATGTTATTCAAGTAAAAATACTCCTATCGATCATGATGATCAATTCCCTTACAAGGCTACAATCAGCCAAACTTATACATTTCATTGGTTCATTAGGATGAGGGCAATCCTCTTCATGCAAACATGATTTGCACATTTCTCAGTAATGAATGATTTTCCCCTTTTTCCATTATCGACCTAGCTGATAATGGTAGGCGATACATTGAAAGATGAAAAATAGTCAATACAAATGAATAAATACAAAGGTTTTTATCCTCTTATAGGTTTGATATGCGAACCTCTATAGTATTCCAACACCAAAGGATACACATTTGATTAGAATATGTTTTTTCGATAGCCATGATGTGGCTTACATTGGCATGCGAACTATCACACAGTCACTTCTAAAGGGGTTTGATGTCTCAGTCTAGGATAGAAGGCTAGCCATTTAGGCTCAATTGAATATTCTTAAACAATCAGGTCGTAGCCTTGTGATCCCTAGAGGGTGGTCGCTACATTGCGCCATTGACTTAGCCAAGACACAAACAAATCTAGAGACAATAAATATACAAGATGTTGTGCTATCGGTTTAAAAAAATGCTGACTTAACATGAAAATAAAGATAGTGAAACCAATATTGATTCAAAGAAAGCCAAGTTACCTCTATGTTCGAGCTTTTTGATGAGACTTTCCTTAGATATTATACACCCCTACATACTCTTCTCTATTTTTCTTCACTATTTGTCGATTTCTTCCAAATCGATCCCCTCTTTTTCCACCACCCTATATTCAAAAATGGTAAAAACACTTTTGTATGCGGTCAGTTGCCATCATTATGGCTTTTTCCTGCCATAGCCATCGATCCCTAATTTGAACATTGTCTTTATTATTAGGTAGGCCATGACTATCGAGGGTCTACCTTGTAATCTTCATTAATTTTACCATAGTCCAACTCTTAAAGCATTAGTTATCAACTTAATTTCAATTCAAATTCAATTATGAATACGTATGTATATGTATGTATATATATGCGTATTATATATATATATATATATATATATATATATATATATATATACGTATATATATACTTATATATTTGTATCTCTATGCATTTAAATGATTTCATTTGCATCTTACCATGCATTCAAATAATGTATATATGTGTGTTTGATTTACATACATGTAAATATACACACATATATATATATATATATATGTTTTTAAATAAAACATTCATATACAAGTTGCTTGTTTAGAATGGTTCAAAGGTTCCATACACTATCATTTTAAGTAAGGAACTTGCAATTTTCATTTCTAGCTTCTTTACACACACACACACATATATATATATATATATATATTTCTACACTAAAGAAGAGAATTTTCTTTACAATGTTCCTTTTTAGTTCCTTCAAATCACAAGGTTTGAATAGACAATTAAATCTACTAAACATTCATTTGCAAGAATTGAAATATTTCAAATCGGATTTTTTTTTAATTTCTTCTATATGCAATTCAATCAAATGCCAGTTATCATGCCATTGTGGTGTGTGCACCTAGATTCCAACTAGCTTACTATTCGATCCGACTAAACAATCCTACTTTAATCATGTTCTCATCCTTCAACTTGTCACCCTGCAACTGCACACATGTGCACTTGCAAATTGATCAATAACATTCAATTATTGATGACATATAAAATAGTTTTTAGAAATTCACAAAGTCAACATCAATCAACTCCTTATATGCAACATTCAAATATTCCAAAATCCCCATTTAATATTCAATTGAATTTAATCAATATTTGATTTTCCATATTTAAATAAATATGCAATGAAATTGGGTTATGACAACCAATTCTTTGTTTGGAATGGTATAAGGTAATCGTTTTGTTAAATGTCTCCATCTTTGTAAAAATGACAAAATATTCTCCTTGTTTTTGTTTGGTGTTAAAAATGTTTGTCATGGTCACTTTAAGTTCATAGTTAAAAATATAGTTGGAGACAAATTTATCAGCTAGTTCTTGAAAATATTTGATGGTCAGGGGTAATCATGAAAACCATTCCATAGATTCTCCTCATAGACTGTGAGGGAATAATCTCATAAGGTATGTCTCATCAACTGCAAATTCTAATATAGTAGCACAAAATTCTCTAAAGTTGTCTTTAGGATCTCCTTTTCCCTTATATTTATCAAGTCTTAGTAAGTCCCAGTGACTAGGAAAAGGTGACATTGATATGCTTGGATTGAAAGGATAAGGACATATATATTGAATGGATAACTTGTGGGATGATGTTTTATTGTTCTTGAGAGTATCCAATTCTTGTCTTAGTGCTCTAAGCTCATCCAAAATAGGATTGTTTGTAGGTGTAGGTTTTGACGTCTTTGAATATCTCTTGTAACCAAGTTGTAAATAAAAGGGTCTATGATGTTTGATTTTATCCTCATTGTTTTCTTTTATACTCTTAGGTTCACTAGATTCATGTTTGTCATTCATTGTGAGTAAAGATATGCCAAAATCAGGAGGTAGTTTGATTCCATCATCAACAAGGGCATTGAAGTATTGTTATGGATTATGTTTGACTACCTCTATAAGAAATTTAGTGAGTCTATGATAATTAAGTGATTCATTTATATGGGATTGGGTTATTTATTATTTATCAATCTCATTTGTTTCACTAGTTGCAACACTAATGTGATATTCCCCATCAGTCTTTTTCATAAGGGTTCCCTTCTTCTTGAAACATTTTTAATCTTGTTCTAGGGGTTATAGGTGATTTTTTTGATCTTCAAGCCAGGACAAGATAATGTATGAGACCTAAGATTAGGATGCAATGGAAATAGATATGATCCTAAGATGAGATATGAGAATGGGATGGTATGATAAGATTGATATGATAAGAGTGCAAGAGATCAAGATAACTCTAGGTCTAAAGCTAATTATGATGCAAGGATTTACTTGTGTTATGATGGATAAAAGAAAGGATAAGTGATCAAGAGAGAGTATGTAGGAGATGATGAAATCCAAAAATATTTCCCTGCTCTAGGATAATGATAATTCCCTAACTCAAGGATGATAAACCTTAAGTGATACATGCGATTAATAGCCAAAGGTTTGATTTCAAGACCTAGGAAGAGTAACCTATGTGAAAGCTAAAGATTTATTTTACCAATGATGGATGTGCAAAGGAAAACGATATGTAAGGAATAGGTAGAATGGAAGGATTGAAAGATCGGAATTGAAGGATGATGCCCCCAAGAGATTTGAATGATAAGGTTCATTTTGGATATTTTTTCTATTTGGTTTTTTGGAGTTTACAAGGTTGAGATGTTGCAGATTCTTAGGTGTGATGTTTGGTTGAGATTTTTCATGAACACACATGCAAGACACATCAGATAGAGTGATTTTGAATTTGATCTTGATGTGAAATGGTAGACACTTCACACAACCTAGGATAGGAAGAGATAATAACTGCTAGATTCCCACTTGGATTACTCTAACCACTTAAACAAGGCAAACAACTAGAGACTTGGTGGAACTAGACCCCCCTTACATGACACACAATTCTCGGGCACACCAAGTCTCATTCCCCAAAGAGAAATTTCTTCCTCACACTTGAATAGTGAAAATGTGGGGCAGCTTTAGAACAACCGTACTTACGCTAGCAAGTAAAGGGTTTTTGGATGCTAAAACAATGGTTCTTTGTCCGTGTTTTAGGGAAATAATGGTGCCTATGCATGAGGAAAGATTATCTCAATTAAGAGGCCTCCCAGTCCCTTCAAAAGAAAGGATTTTGACGTGTCACATAGACACTAGGGTTGGCACTTGTCTACATAGAACATCTTGACCAGGTGATCCAAGAATTTTGTAATGGTCACAAAAATTTATATAGGAGACCAAAATAGTGCTTCTTGGGTTGTTCCCTCTTTCAAGGAAGACCTTTCCCTATAAAGGGTAAAAAGGCAAGGAAGTGCGTTGTTTTTTATCTCCTAGATCATACAAAGGGCAGGGAGAGAGCATACACAATGCCTTTTCCTCACACTCGCATGGGGTTCATTTTAAATACAAATAAAAATGTGTGGGTGGTTATACAAGATGTCAGAGAAATGCTTTTGATTCTCAAGATCACTCAATGGAGTGAGAGAAGAGCATACACATTCAATGATAAAAATTCAAACCACAAGACACGACAAAAACTTGTTAATTTTAACCCCGCTTATAATGTCAAAGCAAACACTTGACTTCTTTTTAGACCAACTAATCTAAATGTGATCTAATTTAAAAAAGAAGACAATGTTTCAAGATAGATTCTTTGACAATCAAACTTGCAACACACTAATTAATAGTTTGAGTTACTAGTCTTCGACAAATGAGAGTTTTTGTTTTTGTTTTGAAGTCTTGGAAATTCAAACCTACACAAAAGTCCAATCAACAAAATTAGACCTGAAATTAAAAAACTAAACTAAAAATAAAACTAACATTTAATCTAACTTAATAAAAATTAGTAAAATTAGTCTAATCTAAAAATCTAATTAAAAATAAAATCTAAATCTAAACTAAGTTAGAAAATCTAAATCTAAAATTAAATCTAACAAAATTAAATCTAATCTAAATTAAAAACCTAAATCTAAACTAAGTTAAATTAAATCTAAATCTATATTAAAACAAAATATAAACTAACTTAATTAAATATAAATTAAATCTATATTAAATCTAAATTAAATCCAAGACTATCCTAAAAAACTCTGGTAAAGATTATGAAACATGATTTTTGCTGCATGAAAATCCCATTCTATGGCGAATATTATGTGATCAATTATTGACATCCCCAACCAACATCAATCATATAATTTCTGATCGAAATGTGTCAAAGCCCTGGGGGATAGCAGTCATAAAATAATATAAGTTGTGAAGAAGATTTAATGCAAGACAAATTAATGGGTGGCATGATTGTAGGATATGTTCAAAATGGCATGTCATGATTGAAAAGAAAACTTTCTCATACCTAGAATGAGAACACACTGGTCTATAATGATGACTATGCACATCCGTGGAAAGGGAAAGAGCTTGTCTGCATTCCTATAATGCAATCCATTTTAGTTAGCCAATTCATCTATTTGGACTGAAAGAACATTGAATATAGATGTATCTTAGAATTTTATCAAAGTAGAGCCGCTTTGAAAGGAAATATTATTCAACCATGAAACCTACTTAGCTTGCACTAGCTCATCCTCTACTTAATATCTCTTTAGATAATGGAGGGGTAACGTTATCTGACGTTGTCTTCGAAGGAATACGCCATTCAATTAAATATAGGAAAAGAGAAAGGGCTATGGTTGCAGAGAAATTGATTTAGATGGCTCTGTACAAAACTCAAATGCCTAATACCAACTCCTTTTCCAAAGGTTCACAAATTATTAGACAATAAGTGGTAGTGGACAGAGGAATGACTATCCAACATGAGTATAGGCACCACAAAATATGTGAGCAATTAAATCAACAAGATTATCCAGGAAGAATGACTATCTAGCATGAGAAGAGGTGACAAAAAAAGGTGAAACAAACACCCATACAATTGCCACTCTCTTGAATGCATTGATCAATGACAAGTCATTTCCATGGAAATGACCTTTTGTACAAGGAATGCTGTTGGGAATAAGAATGGATATGGAATTTGCATCACCGAAGGAGGCAAAGTTTGATTCCCTGAGAGACTCAAAATCCATGAAAGTTCAGTGAAATAATGTTCCTTAAAAAAAATGGTTCACAAATTATAGGACAATAACTGCATGAACAAGAACCACACATGCAATCATTAAACGCCTAGCTGATTTATCCATGAACAACATTAAAGTATATGAATAAAAATGCAAAAATAGTAAAACTGCAACCTATTGCAACATATAATGATGGGGACAATAGGACAAAAGCAATAACTATTTTTATTGTTGCAAAGTATGGCATATACTAAAGAACCCTGCAACCATCACATGTTATGAGACCATATACATTCACGTTGTGTTCACCATTCTATTTACGTTAAAAATTGAAAAAGCTTATTTAAATCTATAAATCTGAAATCAAAATTTCAACATAACATCAATGAAGCCTTTCTTAAATAAAAGCACATGCAAAAATGTAAACTATACAAAACCAAAAACACATGCATTCAAAAGAAAACTAACTTCATTGTTCTCCTATCATCAAGATCTTGATTTATGCATTTGGTGCTCTCATATTTTCACAAGCACAAATGCAACAAGAAGCTTATGATGAACGAAAAGTGTAAAGATTAGATATGCTATTGGCAATCAAATTTGCATTTTAGTGAGAAAAGAGGGTTTATATAGATTTCCTTACATGATGGATTCATGTTGCGAGAGAAATGTGGGATTAAAAGAGTGAAGTGGAGAAATGATAATTATCCCATATTCTTTAATCAAGTGCAATTTATGGGAATGAGAGAGATAAATGGCTGACATTATGATATGATGTAGGTTTAGGAGTTTAGAATAAAGTGGATTTGCGAATTAATGGATGATTAAATGAATTTATGTATTTAAATGATTTAATGAAATATGTAAATGGATAAAGATTAATGTGAATTGAATACATGGATAATTTAATAATAATGCAAATGGAGTAATATGAAATAGATAAATGATTGATTATGCAAATGATTAATTGCGTATAATATTTTAATGATTTAAATGAATTAAAAAAAATAAAGGAAAGTATTAAATGAATTAATTAAATAGATAATAATATCCATTTAATTAATAGATGAAAAATAGGAAGATTGTGAGGACACATTTTAAGTGTCTAGAGATACACTATACTGAATTTTCCAAAAACAGGCTCTCAACTGTTGTTGTGCACTACAATTGATAACTAGAAATCCACATCTGAAAATGACATAATTTACAAGAACAGAGTTACAACTGCCTGATTACCAAAATTTCAAAAAATCCTTGTCCAAAATTGATCCAATTCATTTTGACAATGAACTTGTCATCTGCACCTTAGAATTTCAAGGTTTTATTAGTCCACTCCATCATCCTCATTCAAGTTTTCATAGCACTTTAGGTCACCTTTTACTTGCATAATTAATCTTAGACCTTAGGTTGCACATACCTTCTACATTTTAGACATAAAAAGATCATCAAGCCTTTGGACAGTCCATGGTTACTTATCTAACTTGTCATTGACCTTCATCTTTTAATTTATCAACCTTTGTTATTATCATCTTGGCCAAAACTTGAGTCTCAAACTTGTGTCCTAGTTTAGACTCACCTTGTCAAATCCATGATATTGATCATCACCAAAAGTCAATGACAATTGGGTTAGTTATCTTGGACCTACAATAGCTTGGTCATCATCCTTTTTCTTGAATCTTAAGGTCCATACCCTTAGTGTCATTTTCATTTAGCTTCATGCCATATCCTTTGATTATAACATCATTATCATCCTTTCAATCCTTAGTCTTGGAATTAGATTACATTCTCTTGCATCCTTATATATCCCAAAAATTACAAAAACATAGCTTAAGCCTCATCTTAGACTTAGTTTCATCATAGCATTCGGTCATTAATTTAGCATTACCTAGCCTCCATATCATTATCTTTGATCATTAATTAGTCTCCCTTTGATACCATTTGACATCCATTGGTCTCATTTAGTCTCATTTAGCTTCATCCTTTGGTCTTAAGGCCATTATCCTTGCATGGTCACCTTGCATCCTTATACCCAAAAAATCACAAAAACATAGTTTAGTTTCATACCACCTTGCATTACTTTCTAAACTTCCAAGTCTTACATTGTTGAAACAAGGTCACAAACTAAAATAAAGGACATTGATTCTTTAAATGACCCATTTTCTAGTCCACATCATGACACCAATTTTGGATCAAATTCAAATCAATATACACCACAAAGAGACCCAATCAACCCATTTGACAATCTAGGACAAGAAATTGACTCCCAAAGAGATTGAAAGAGCTTATCAAGATCTAAGAATCTTACTTATTGTTTTTGAGCTGTTGTTGTTGATCCTAATAGATAATTTTATGCACTAGCCAAAAAGGGTGCTAAACATCCTCAAGGCCTTGATGTATCCACAATTATGGAAGGAGCTACTCAAAACCCATTTGAATTAGGGATGCCATATTCACAAAAAATGTCTACTACATTACCACTTGGGACAACAACATAAAGACAAAATTTCACGTTTGGTATCTCATCAAATTCCATGGGTAAAACCTTTACAAATCCTTTATTTCAAAACATGAGCCAAGGTCCTACATCTCAAGGTACCACATCTATATTTTAAAACATGAATGAATTTCCCACAACTATATTACAAAACATGAATCAAGGTCCTACATCTCAATGTCCCACATTTTAATTTCAAAACATTACCCCATTAAATCAAAATCAACCAAAAAAATCTAGGAGAATTCATAGTGTCCTATGAAGACTGCCAAACCAAAACACCAACCAAGGACCTACATTTCAAAGCACCAACCAAGGACCTACATTTCCAAATATCAACCAAGGACCTACCCCATAATTCTCAAATTTCAATCAAGTAATTACATTTTAAAATACCAATAAAGGAGCTACACCACCACTCCAAAATACAAATCAAGGTCTAACATTCCAAATTCAAAGTTCAAATCAAGGGCCCAAAATACAATTTTAAAACATCTATCAAATACCAACATGAATTTTGGGAAAAATATAAATACCAATTTTACTCCAAACGAAACCAAAACCCATACATCATTTACACAAGGTAACCAAGGTCCCATGCCACAAAACACTAATCCAAATCCAAATCCAACATATGATCTCTACACCAACATCATAATAAAAAATCAAACCAACACAACACCATCTCTTGCAGACACCTTGATGCAACAAATACAAGCCATGCAATAACAAATGCCAAACATGCAATTGGGGACCAACAAGAAAACTTATTCCATGGAGGAATTATGCCCCTATCCATTCGATAGAAATTTATATATGCAACCCTTTCCCCCTCACTTCACAATACTAAGTTTACCTAAATATAAAGGGAAAGGAGGTCCAATGGAAAAATATGAGACTTTAATACATGTATAGAAATCACATATAATTCTTCTGATTTGATGTGTCTATTCCCATGAAGTCTCATGGGGCTGGTCCAACCCTAGATTGGTTCACACACCTTCCTCTAGGGATTAGGATATGGGGTGAATTTTATGATAAATTCATTAATCACTTTTCCTTAAATATTGAAAGTGATATGACCCTCAAAAAATTATGCACCACTAAACAAGAAGGGGAGTCACTTACCACATTTTACCAAAGATGGAAAATCATGGCTAGCAAGTTCCCTTATCACATCCCAGAGAAAAAATGAGTCCCCATGTTTCTAAAATGCCTCAATGCAAAAATGATGAGTGATCTTCAAATCCAATATTGCACAAATTTTAAGGAAATCATTTAAAAGGGTGTCATTATTGAAAAGTATCTTATCACAAAGGGACTAGTTAAAGTACACAAAGAAACCCCAAAACCAAACAATGACAAAGGAAAAAATTGGTCCCAAAATAAGAATGTCACTAATGATGGAGTTGTTAATGCCGAAGTGATAAATATAGGTCCTAACATTCATCTCAAAGGCCCATCCACTTCAAACACATCAAACACATCAAATAAGAAAATATAAGGTCAAGATCAAACATTGAATGCAGTCCAAAACAACTAACAATATAGAGGTCCTCTACATGCTAAGAGAACATAAACCGCACTGGGTGAAACCATTGAATCAGTTTTAAAGACACTCTTACAATCCAATGTCATCCAGTTGCACGAAATCAAAACTATGAACCCTCATTGATCAAACCCGGCTGGTGGAAGGAAAATGAATATTTTGAATATCATCATGGAAAGGGACATAAAAAATCCTCATGCTGGACACTCAAAAATGTCATTCAATACCTCATTGAACAAGGAATAATTTCAATAGAAAATTCACAAGGAAAAACCAACGTTGATCATACCATATTTAAAACTCCCTTGGAAGATCATGACAAAGGAAATGCCTCCAGTTTAGAGAATAACAATAATGCCAACTATACCCATGTTAGACATGATTACAACACTATCATCCACCACGTACACGCCTTTGATGATCATGTTACCATCATTACCATTAATACAAATATTTCAAAGTGTGTCATCACCACTCGTAGAGCCAAGGTAACCCTTCTAGGACCTCCTTTCAATACACAACCAAAAATACAGTACAATCTCCTAGAGTAGCTAGGGAAGAATCCCACACATATTTCTATCCTGGAACTCATTCACATATCTCCTCAACACAGAGCTATCCTTGAAAAAACCTTGTAGGAAGCATTCGTACCCACCAACCTATATGTCAATTAATTTCAGGCCATGGTTGGATACCTAGCTATGTTGCATCATGTCACCTTTTCCACACAAAATTTTGATCATAATGATCCCCTACACCTAAAATTCTACGCAAATAAAAATAAGATCATACGAGTCCTAGTAGACAGTGGAGTAGGTATGAAAATTTTCTCTCTTAAATTGGTAAAAGCATTGGGATACTCTGAGAATTGCATAGATCAAACCAATATTATTTTTATCAAAGCCTATGATAATGAGCTAAATGTTCATCTGAAGGAGTAATCTCGCTTCCTGTAAAAGTTGGTCTAGCTATGTAAAACACATCATTTCATGATATGGATTTACACTACAAGATCCTTCTTGTCTACCCATGGATTCATGCCATGAAATCCATACCATCCACATACCACCAATTCCTCAATTTTCCACATAATGGCACTAAAATTACTATTCTCGGTGATCCCGATCCTTTTTAGTATTGCACAAACCTAAAAGGAACTATTGAACACCAAGTGCCCATAGATTGAGAGGAATCATCTTCCACCTCATTCCACTACATTGATCCATCTGACCTCATCAAATCATCCACTCCATTCACCCCACCTTCCAAACCTAAAGTACAGATTCAAGACAAAGGATGCAAAGAATACAACATGAAGAGCCTCTTTTGCATTGGAAAGTTACCTAAATTGCTAAAGTCTTATGGCAAGTCATATCTCATGCATCCTAAGTTTATCATCCACAATCCCCCTACCACCTTCACTAAATGGGGGGAGTTAGCTAAAGAATATTTGGATGACCACATCTACACATGGTTGCATAAAAAAGGGGAGGACGTGGAACCTAAGCAGTTGTCGGTTGAACAATATCCAAAAGGGTTCCCCTTGCTGAATAAATAAGGATATGATGGACACAATAGCCTTGGTTTAAAAAACCATGAGATGTTGGAACCCTTGCTACCTCCTAAATTTCCAAAGTATAACGAGTTACAATTTATACTAGTAAAAGTGACTATCCGAGGTATCGGGTTACCTTCGAGTGAGACTTTTAATGATATGAAATCAAGACATCTGAGGAATACTATACCAACTCTAATTCCAATCTATGGGAATGGGGTTCTAAAAAATAATTTAATGACTATGACCTTGAAGAAACATTTAGAGAACTTGGTGAGCCTACCTTTGAAGAAAGATTCAATCAAATGTTTAAAATTGGTCCCTCGTAAAACTTGTCAAATCCCCACTAAAAGGTACTCGGAAAAAGGGAAGCTTGAATCAAACACTTTTGGGAACCCGATGACTCCACCTCTGTCTTTACCTTATTTTCCTACATCATGACCCTTGAAAACACTGATGATGGCCTATTCCTCATTTAACCTCACTTAATAGATTAAGACCAACAAAGACCATTGAGTTTAGACACATTCAAGAACGATGAAGCAATTTCTAAGTTCATGTGACTTTGTGAAGGAATACCAAGTGGGGATCATAAGGTTGGATTTTTCATAGAACTTAATAGTGCAACATACTTTGGTAAGGCTATCATTTCCTCTAGTCACAAAAGTCAAAATAATAATAATAGGTCTTTAGGTGAAAAAGAAAAGGCACATGTTGATCGTGAAAAATTAAAAATAAAGGACATATCTAAAGGTGAAAACCTCTTTGAGGAACCTAAGGATGGAGGATTGGACAATCTCCCTATAGAACGTGAGAGATCACCATTTCTTGTAGAAGAGATAGAAGAAGTAAACATTGGGACACAAGACAACTCTAGAATCATACAACTTGTAGCATCTTTAGCCACTAAGGAAAAAACTGAGTTTACAACATTATTTTTAGAGAGACAAGTTAATTTTGCATGGTCATATGTTGATATGCCTTGGTTGGACCTCGAGCTTGTTCTACATCGCTTGCTATTAATACCAAATGTTAAACCATACAAACAAAATATAAGGAAAATGCACCTGCAAATCACACTCTTGGTCAAGGTTAAACTAAAGAAACTCTTGGATGTTGAGTTCATACAGTCTATTGATTATGTAGACTAGATATCTATCATTTTCTTAACACAAAAATGAATGGTCAAATCAGAGTATGCACAAATTTTAGATATCTTAACAAGGCTTGTCCTAAAGACGATTTCCCCTTACCAAATATTGACATCATAGTGGACCTCACTGCTAGTTATGAAATGCTATCACTTATGGATAGATTATTGGGCTATAATTAGATAAGGATTGCTCTTAAAGATCAACCAAAGATAGCCTTCACATACACCTGGGGAACCTTCTGTTGGAATGTTATGCTATTTGGACTTAAGAATGCTGGAGCTACATATCAAAGAGCCATGACTACCATTTTTCATTATTATGTGAATGTACTTATGGAGGATTATGTGGATGATATTCTCTCAAAATATATAGAAAGAAGTGGTCACCTAGGAGTCTTGTATATAATTTTTAGATGACCTGAAAAGTACAAACTCAAGTTAAATCCCAAGAAGTGTGTTTTTGACATCCAATCAGGAAAACTTTTAGGATACATTGTTTCCTACAGAGGAATAGTGGTTGATCTTGCAAAAGTAAAATTTATCTTGGACATGCCACCACCAACCTATATCAATCAACTAAGGAATTTACAACGAAGACTATAATTGATCGATAGATTCATCACCCAGCTAGTAGATAATATTCACCCATTTCAACATTTTTTACAAAAAGGAAATTCCCTTCATTTGGACAAAAAAATTTCAAGAAGCATTTGATCAAATTAAGCATTATCTATTGACTCCACCGGTTCTTATGGATCCAATTGATGGAAGGCATTTGATATTATATGTAACAACAACTACATCAGTGTTGGGGGCATTATTGGCACAAAATGATAATGATGGAAAAAATGAGCAATCTACTACATCAATCGTACCTTGGTTGGATATGAGTTAAACTATATATTTATTAAACAAGCATGCCTAGAAATTGTATTCCTATCTCAAAAATTGAAAAATTAAATGATAAACCACTAGACAAAGTTGATAGCTAAAATTGATCCTCTAAAGTATTTTCTTAGTAAAGTAGCTCTGATAGGATGATTATGTTGACTTCTTTTGTGGCATTTGTCCTTGATGTCAAAACTGCACTGGGTTGGTGCCTTGGAAGCATTTATCAGTTGGTCTTTGTATGGCACTTGATTGGTACAGTTGATATTTGATCTTGGTTGAGGTATTCTAGTTACAGGATCTTTGTTCTATTGATCTGGTGACATGTTTTTGGTTCATCAATTAGTACTTCAGTGATGTACTTAGTTATATGACCTTGGCATGAATCACTTAGTTCATTCTTTTGCATATGGTATTGTGTTTTTGACATGGGTGTAAGGCATATTAAATTCACCATGTATATCAGCCTTTATTACTCTTCACAAGCCTTTGGGTATACATGGCTTTCTAAGATGGAAATAGACCTTGGTTAAAGGCATTCAAATTGATCTCCTATTTGCATTTGATTTCAGTCCATTGGTTGACATTTTATTGGGTCTCAAGGCCGACAACTGGTATAAAGGTATTGGTTATTTTATGTCACATTGTATAAAGGCATCATATTAGTTGACATGATTGAATTTGGTAAGGCTGAGGTACCGCTGGTAGTTAATCTAGTGACCACGGTAGTATGGTGGAAATCACCAACGACAAGCATAAAAACTACCACTACACCGTGGGCTATCATCAGTTAAACCACGGTAGTGCGGGTAAACAATCAGCAACAAAAAAAAAAGGTACCATTACACTGCGAGTTGTCAGGAAGTTAACCATGGTAATGTGGTGGAAGATGTTAGCGGTTTGAAAGGTGCTATCACTATACCATAGATTTTCAGAAGCTTAATCAAGGTAGCACGGTGGAAACAGTTAGCAGTTAACTTGGAGCTACCATTGTACCATGAGTAGTTTGAAGCGAGACCGCGGTTGGGCGGTGACAATTAGTGTTAGCTATTGCTGTACTGCGGGTAGTCCGAAGGGTGGCCGCGACTGTGCAATAAGGAAACAAATGTCAATTTATTTCTGTTGGCATGCAAGTCGTTGATCTTTTTGTGGATTTCAACGTGTATTATGTGGTTTTTTTATTATTAATTTTTATCCTCTCAGACTCCAAATGCTATCATATTATGCAAAGGATTTCATGTGGAAAGTAGGGAAAATCTTTATGCTTCATTGTTTGAGGGTTTTGGAACCCTACTCTGGCCGCCATCATGATAGTTTGCATTCAGCCATTTCATTGAGAAATTTGCAGGGTTACTGAACTTTGACAGTGTATAAGGAAGAAAGGAAGACCATGAAAATGGTTGTTTCACCTGTCGATCTCTTGCCATTATATGGAAGCTCAAATGAGAGAAGAGCACGAGTTGCTTTGTCTCTTCGTAGACCTGGTAAATCTCTAATGGGATTTTTTTTCTTTTCTGGTCTTCACAGGTACTCATTTATTTATCTTTATAGAAATGTTACCTTCTTTGATAAGGCTAATAATGGATAAGTGTTTTCTTCTATATGGAAATTGAAGATTTGGTTTATTATAGATCTTATGCTATTTTGTTTTTAGTATAGCTTGTGCAGGCTGCTTGAGAGAACAGGTTTCAATCTGACTTCTATATTTGCACAATGCTTGAGTACTCCTGTCAGGAGACCTTATTCAAATTGATCCTTCCTTCTTGATAACGGTAACATCTATCACTGTTGCTCGATTTTAGCATGGTAACATGATAATCATCTTTGAGTAATTCTTCAAAAGTAAAAATCGAGAAATTGTTGTAACCCTTTGTGGGATGTAATGATGAAAATTGTAAAAAGGGGAAAACAAAGAGATTAGGGCTTTAATCATTACAAAAAAACCTAAAAATTAAAAGGGAAGCACTTTCATGTGAGGTGTAAGGGTAATTATTCTTTAAGGTTGAGAAATTGAAAAACATAGTGTGTTAACTATTTTTGAAAAGTATCATGAGAAAAAGGATAAAATCAAAAAGTGAGTGTTAATTGATGAAGTGAAGAACAACAAGAAATATTTGAAACAAAAGGAAAAACTTGTGATAATACATCACAGTGACTGTATTGAAAAATGCTGAGCTCTGAGATTGAAAATCTGAAATATGAGTTGATAATCAAGCTGACTTAAGGCTTGACAATGCCTGAAATTCTAAAGGTTCATTTTGGAACTTTGAGGATTTTAGTTATTGTCCATCAAGAGGCACTTGATAGATAAAAGAGAAATAGAGAGATCCTCTGTATTATTGTATGATTTACTAAAAAATTAAAGGGGTTGGTTCTCTTTGAGATTGGTGTCTCTAAATGAGGGGTTGGTGCTCCTTGAGTTGGTGCTCAGAAATCAGCCTATAAGGCATTGTAAGCAGTGCTTTTGAAATTAAGCGAGTAAGGAAAATTAGGAGTGGTTTTTCTACCCCAAGAGGGTTTTCCACTCAGCAATTTTTTGTGTCTCTCATTTGTGTAATTTATGTTTATCTTGCATAATCTTTCTTTCAGTCATTTACGTGATTGTGCTCATTTAGTTGGTCAATGCTCTGATACTTTAAGGTTGTTGAAAATTTTGAAGTCAATTTGCTCAAGTTTGTCATGCAAATTTAGATTGTGCAAATCTGATGCAAAATGTCTTTCATAAAGTGAATTAACTTCTGCATCATGTGTTCATTATATGAATGCTCAAAATTTTGTCAAAAGCAAGTCAAAGTTGCATATTATGAAGTTTTATAGTTTTGGTGTTAAAGCAAAGCAAAATTGTTCATAACAACTTTAATTGAACAATATCATATGATTCTTTTAATATGGGTTGTAAAAGTTAGTCATGCTTCATGTCAATCTGATCTAAAGTGTTAATGTTCACTTGCTTAAACAAATCTGTCACTGTGGGTTAAATTGGTAAAAGTTTCATTATGTTTTCAAAGATAAAAGTTAAAATTATTCCACTCTGATTCACCCCCCCCTTTCAGAGTGAATCCACTTCCAAAAGATTAACTAACTGGGTTATGACCTTAAGGGAGTATGACATTTGTATACACCTAAAATTGGCTTGGAGAATTCCGATTAATTAAATACGAATTATTTGGTTAATTATCCTAATTTCCTCTACTATTGAATAAGTAGAAATATTTATTTATATAGTGCACGTTCACATCCACATTTAAATTCTTCTAATCTTAATTAAATAAACAAAATTAAATACTTTGTTTGATTTAATTATGAAATCCCTATTTTATTCTATCACATCAAATCTAAAATTAATTAAATAAAGATTAAACACTTTATTGATTAATTGCCATATTTTTTCTGTTTAATTTAATAAACAACTTCTATAGTTTGTTTTATTAAATTATTTATCCCTCTTTTGCTAATTTAAATAAATCAAAAATATTTAAATTAAGGCTTAAGGAATATTCCTCTATATTTCCTAAAAATCTAATTATATATCCTCTGTCTAATTTATGTCAAAATCATGTCAAAATTAATTGATTGAAACTTCACAGGAAGAATTAGAGACAAATTTCAAATTTATCTCTCAATCCTCCTCCATCAATATTTCATCTTCTCTTTCCTGGTGTTTTCATGGGTAGAGACAATCTCCAAATTTCTCTCAATCTCCTCCATATTTCACCATTCAATCCTCTAGATTGAATCCAAGCCTCTCTTTTCCATCCCTGTGCATTTCTATAGCTAGGAAATCTATAAATAAAGATTCATTCAACCAAGAAAAGTATCTTAGGTTATCAAGTTTACTCTGCAAGAATTCATCAAGCATCAAGCATCCAACATCCAACATTCAAGTTTTCACAATCATGGCCGCCTCTTGTAGCTGCATTTATCGATTTTTATATCAATTCATGTCATCTTAGTTTCTTTTATCATCTAGTCTTTATCATATTAGTTCCATATCATTTGCATAAACATCATTCCATTCTTTAGATTGTCATTTTAACAGTTAATAGTGTTATTTAAATCTGAGAGCACATACCTTAATAAATCTTTAAAGACAGGAGACAATGGGACGCTTTCAATTGGTTATTAGCTTAATATTTGATGCAATGTTTCATTAAGAAGTGTTTTATTTCTTTATTACCTCATTCACACTTACAACATTAAATATGTTGATAAAAAAGAAATAAAAGGACAAGTGATAGCCGATCAATTTGCAAATGCACCAGTGAAAGCAGATTGCAGTCTAATATTCAACTTCCCAGATGAATCAATATTTTTCATAGAAACACCAACAAGATGTAAATTTTACTTCGATGGGTCCTACACAAGTCATGGTTTAGGAGCTAGAATTGTATTCATCACACCTCAAGGGGATTCCATTTATATGTTATTTTGAATAGCATTTCCATGCACCCATAAAATAACTGAGTATGAAGCATTATTAATAGGAATTCAAATGGAAATTAAATGGGAAATCAAGGATCTTCAAGTTTACGATGATTCCCAACTAGTGATCAAGAAAGTCAATAATTATTATGATACCAATGACGAGAAAATAAAGCCCTACAAGCACATGGTTGATAGTTTTAGACTATACTTTGAAGCTATTACCTTTGAGTAGATATCAAGAATCTAGAACAAAGTATTTGAAACAATGGAACCAATTGGATCTCTCTTGGACATCCCTAACAATGCATCACAATATAAGTTCTTGGTGGAATAGTTGTTGGTCCCTACGTTCGATGTCCTTGAAACTAAACTTGTGTGTGAACTTGTTGGTCTCAAATATCCCTGTATAAGGATATTTGAAACTATCTACATGACTAGATTATCCCTCTCAACTTGTCCCCCAACCAACGTAAGAATTTTATTTGACAAGCCTTTAAATATACCATCATTAGAGATACCCTTTACTACCGTAGATTAGATAACACCCTCCTTCGATGTCTTGACTCAAATGAAGCACAAATGACCTTATAAGGGGTTCACCATGGTATATGTGGAGCTCACTCTACTAGTCCTACCTTAGCTAAAAATATTATGAGGATGATATATTATTGGCCCAGAATGGAACATGATGCCTATTAATTTGTGAAGAAGTTTCATCAATGTCAAATTCATGGAGATCTCATACATGCACCAACTCAGGAATTGTAGCTATTTAGATCAATTTGGCCATCCTCTTAATGAGGAATCAACCTTGTAGGAAATATCCATCCCACTTCTAAAAATGGTCATAATTTTATCCTTATTTCTACAGAATACTTTACTAAATGGATCGAAGCCATCCCCATGACCTATATTACTGGTAAGAAAATATCCAAATTCATCTTGAATTACATCATATGTCGTTACGGTATCCTGCAATCCATCATTATAGACAATGGTTGCCCTTACAAAAATTAGGATGTCCATGAACTCTATGAGAAGTTTCATATCCAACACCATTTTTTCACCCCGTATTACCCCCAAGGAAATAGTCAAGCTGAGGCATCTATTAAAACTATGCTTACAATATTAAAGAAGACTAACGATGATGCCGGTTGTGACTGACATCTCCAACTTAATCCTGCTTTATGGGCCTACCGTACCAGTGCTCGTACCCCTATAGGAGCCATGCCATATTCCCTTGTATTTGGATATGATTTCATACTTCTTACTGAGGTCGATTTTCCATCCCTAAGGGTCTCTATGAAAGGATTGATCAATCAAGAAGAATATCGTGTATCCAATCTACATGAGCTAGAGTTATTGGATGAAAATATACATAATTCTTTGACACATTTACATGCATACCAAAATGGAATTTGACACAAATACAATAAGAAGGTCCAACCTAGAAGCTTTGAGATTGGTGACTTAGTCTTGAAAGAGAATCCAATGAATTGGATAGATTGAGAAAATTTCAAAAAATTTGAACCCAATTGGTTGGGTCCTTATATCATTACAACGACATACAGATCTAGTGATTATCAACTCTCCACTCTTGAAGGTGAACCATTTCCTGAGCCCATAAACAACATGCACCTTCACAGAGACTACACCTAATTTTTAGAGTATCCCTTCAAAAAGTAAAAAAAATACAAAAAAATAGAAAAAACAAAAAAATAATCAAAAAAATAGTAAAGAGAAATAATTCATCCAAAAGTGAAAAATAATTTGGTGGCACTTTGGATAAGTAACATGGTGAAAACCTAGAAAACACGCGTCATGTGTAGTTGATCTATGTTCCTCTATCTACCATCACTCTATCTAGTTTTTTGCCTTTCGTCTATCCATTAACACATATCATCCATAATAAATCTTTGTCATCCTTTCCATGGCCTAAAAGCTACCAAAATTGAGTGTCGTTCACTTTCATGACCATTCTTTACATCCATCGATCCCCTCACACATAATAAGTTGGTCCTTGTGTGAGGGGAGAATGTTAGACTAGAATATGGATTGAAACATGCTAATCTAAGAATATAAACTAAGATTAAACACATTAATCTAAGATCTAAACGTACACATACAAAATGAAACTAAGCTATCCTTGTTGGACAAAAAAGGATAGACAACTGAGAGGGGAGGTGAATCTGTTGTCACAAAATTTAAAAATTATTAACCTTTAATCTCAAATCTGATAAATAATCGTGAAACAATGAATCAACAAAACATCAGAAACGCACATAACACCATTTTTTTTTTGTGTGGAAACCCTATTAGGGGAAAACAAATGGTGGAGGTTATTCCACAAATTATACCCTATTAAAAGTATAAGATGAATGAATAAGGAATGCACATGCATTTAGGCACACTACCTAGAGTTCACTGCTCAAAGAAGACACACTGTGTTACATGAAACTTTCAGATTAAATCCATCTAAAGAGATTAAACTAAGAAAGTAGCTTCTTCAAAAGTCTGATGACAGTTTCAGTTAGGCACATAACAACTTCTCCACACTTCGCTCAAAATTCTTCATCCTCTACTCTACAATCAAATGATCTGATCTTTATTTACACATAGTTCATACACACACTCTTCTTAAATGAAGAAAGAAAATGCTCTTATATATCCGCTTCATGGAATTACATCAACAACTTTGTTAGCCAGAAATAAAAGAATAGATGTGTAAAAAATGTCGGCCCAATTCATAAAAAAATCTCAATGTGCACCAACCTAAGTTGGTCGCAACATAATGAAGACCTAAAACAACATCCTCGAATGCATCAAACATTCAAAAATTAATCCATGAGGATCTGCAACATGCTACAACCACCATGTCGTCCAAGAACATGAAAATCCTGAACACACAAAGGAAATTTTTTCTATCACAAGCACATCGATCAATGCAAACGTACAACAAGGATAGAGAATGATATAGAAACACCAACGAACATCGCAGGAGCATACACAACAACTCAAATTACTATAATCACATTCTCTTCTTCTAGAACCATCAACTACAGTAACAAAATAACTGTAGGAACACAAAAACTCACAACTTGCTCCAATCTTGATGTATACCTCTGAAAATTTTTGAGGATAAACTAGATAGGCTCAGAAAAAAACCCTTTAATGCTCAACTCCTGAATACCAACATATTGAACTTTCCACCACACTGAACCTCACAACTTCACATATAGCTTCCAACATATTGATTATAATTTTATCAATATCCTCGACATATACAACCTTCAAGACATTAATGCTAATAGTGTTGACATCAATGACAACCACATATAAGAAACAAAACCATGGGATCCTAAAATCCCCCCCTTTGGCATTAATGGCAACACATGATGTGAAAAATATCATCAACACAACTAGCTCTTCTCCAATAGTCCCCCACTTAGATATTGCACCCATCTCCCCTTTTTCTTTTTAGCACTTCTAGTATTAATTTTCTCCCCATTTTTTTTCACATTACTCTTCTCCCCCTTTGACATCAATGGAAAATGTATACAAGCTCTAAACCACATATCTGAATCATCTAACTACTCCCCCTTAGTAGTAGTCACCATAACACCAATACAAAAAAAGATATGACTGTAAATGTACAGACTGATGCAAAGATTTGAACCTTAGTTTTGATTAGGAGGGGAAATCACCCCTAACTTGCCTCACAAATACTCAAAAGAATCCTTAGGCAATGACTTAGTAAATATGCCATCAACAAAGACTTCAATAATCAACTCTTTATCCCGATCCATTTTAAAATAAAGATTACTGTCCACAGTACTTTTATTGAATCTAAGCTTCGAAAAATATTTATCCAGTCTAGCATACCAGGATCTAGGGGATTTCTTGAGTCCATACCGTTATTTATTCAATAAAAAAACCATATCTCTTTTATTAGTCAGTTGAAATCCAACTAGTTGCTCAACATATACTTCTTCTTCTAGCTCTCCATTTAGAAATGTTGACTTTACATCCATTTGATAGACTTTGTAGTTCTTAAAATCAACATAAGAAAGAAACAATCTTACAACTTCAATTCTAGCAACAAGGGAAAAGGTTTATTCAAAATCAATACCTTCCATCTGTGACTACCCTTTACATACCAATATTTCTTTATTCCTGACTACTTCACCTTGTTCATTCAACTTATTCTAAAAGACCCATTTGGTTCCAATCACATTTTTATCCCGAGGTCTAGGAACAAGAATTCATGTATCATTTTTCTCTATCTGCATCAGTTCTTCCTTCATTTCTTCCATCCAATATTCATATTTACATGATTCAATGAAATTGTTGGGCTCAGTCTTGGAAATTAGACAATAATCTTCTATAATTTTTCTTCTAGTCTGCATACCTTTGTTCTTGCCTTCTATAATCTGATCTTTAGAATGATTTAGCTTTACATACCTCTAAACTTTGGGATTCTCTCAAACTTTTGGTTCTTTTACACTTCTACTAGCTTCTCCTTCTAGACTCTCTTGATTCACCAGAATAATTTGAACTTGATTCTGTGTCTGATCGTTCTTTCCTTTCTTAGTATTATCATGTTGGTCATCTGAATCATATCCATAGTATCTGGATGATCTAGTAGTGTCCTCATCAATTCAGACATTTTGAATTTCAACCATTTTATTCAGTCTTCTATTATAGCATTGGTAGGCCTTGTTCTTAGTAGAGTAACCTAGAAAGATTCCTTCATCACTCCTAGCATCAAAATTTCCTATATCTTCATCTCTCTTGTTATAACATCTACTTCCAAAGATTTTGAAATATTTAACAATAGGATCATAACCAAACCACAACTCAAAAGGAGTCTTACCGGAATTTCCATTAAAATTTACCCAGTTAATAGTATATATAGCAGTGCTTACAACTTATCTCCAATAGATATGAGGTACATTACCTTCCAACATCATAGTTCTAGAAACATCTAGAATTATTTTGTTCTTTCTCTCAACAACTCTGTTCTATTGAGGAGTCCAAGGAGCAGAGAACTATCTTTTCATTCCATGCTCTTCAAAGAAAGAATTGAACTCCTGGGAAGTGAAATCACCACCTCTATTTGAACTTAAGCATTTAATATTCAAACCTATCTCATTTTCAGCCATAGCTTTGAAAATTTTGAACTTTTCTAACACTTCATTTTTTTCTCTCAAGAAGGCAACCCATATCATCCTAGAGTAATCATCAATAAGAAACATAAAGTTCCTTTCTCCTTATAGACTTATGATTCTAGAGGGACCACATACATCAGTATGCACCAGCTCCAACACTCCATTAGAATGATGTTGTTTTATCTGAAAAAGAAACTCTAGTTAGCTTTCCCATCTGACATTCCTTGCATATGGTGTTGGTAGGATTCATTAGCGTAGGAAAATATCTAACTGCTTGAGTAGATTTAATTTTGAAAATGTTATCAAAATTCACATGACACAACCTCCTATGCCATAACCAGATTACATCAACTTGAGCAATTAAATAACTTTCACTAGCAACACTTAGGTGAATTTTTTTACCTCTTGTCTTTGTACTTGAAGCAATTACATTTCTAGAACTTCCTAGTATTCTACATTTTCCATCTTTGAACTAAATATTGTATCCCTTGTCAACCATCTATCCAACACTCAACATATTATGCTTCAATCCTTCCACATAAAGAACATCATTAGTATTATATTTTCCACTAAGAGAAATAGTACCTCTAGCACAAATCACACCAAAATTTTTGTCTCCAAATATTACAACACCACCATCATATTTCTCCAAGCTTATAGAATTTCTTTTGTCACTAGTCATATGATGTGGGAATTCACTATCAATCACCCACTCATCCCTTTCTTCAATTTTGGTTGCAAGAGCTTTCTCAATATTATTATTACTAGCGGATTCAATGGACACCAGACCATTTTCATTGATAGCAATGAATACCCATCCATCTTCATTTTCATTTTCTTTATTATATTCATCATCAGTAACACCTTCTTCAGCATAATAAACTTTATTTTAAAATCTAGGCTTGTCAAGTTTGATTCTAGGAAGTCTTTCAGGAAACCTTGATGCAAAATGACCTATCTTATTGCAAGAGAAACATTTAATAGGAAATTTTCCTTTATACTTACCTTGTACTTTAGCTTCTCTTTTCACAATCAATGCTTCCAATTCTTCTAACTCTCTTTCTTCATCTTCAATCTATTTCATCTCATATTCATACTTGAATATCTTTCTAGAAATTTCTCCTGGATCATATCTCTGTTGGTTTCTTTCGGATATAGTAGCTTTAAATGCAAATTTTTTATTAGGAGTAGATTCACTCAACTCAAAGGTAGCAAGCTTGCCAATCAACATATCTCTTGTCACATTTGTTACTATCCTGAGCTCTTCAATAGAATGAGCTTTCATTTTGTAAGATGTAGGAAATGATCTAAGAACGTTAGCTACAATCTCTTCTTCATCCAAGGTTCCACCAACATATCTAATACCCATCACTAGCTCATTTAATTTTTGCATGAAATAAATAATGTTTTCATCTTCACTCATTTTCATGTTTTCCCACTTGCCTTTCAGACTTTGTAGCTTAGAAAATTTCACTTGTGCATCTCCTTCATACAATGTTTTCAGCTTCTTCCAGATCTCATGTGCTATTCTCAGACCCATCACATTTTTCATGTGCTATTCTCAGACCCATCACATTTTTCATGTGCTATTCTTATATATCCGCTTCATCAAATTACATCAACAACTTTGTCAGCCAAAAATAAAAGAATAGATGTGTACAGACTATTGGCCCAATTCATGAACAAAACTCAATGCGCACCAACCTAAGTCGGTCACAACATAATGAAGACCTAAAAAAATGTCCTCAAACATGCCAAGCATTCAAAAATTAATCCATGAGGATCTGAAACACGCTACAACCACCATGTCGACCAAGAACATGAAAAGTCCAAACACACAAAGGAAAAATATTTGATCACAAGCACATTGATCAATGCAGACTTGCAACAAGGATAGAGCACGATCTAGAAACATTAGCGAACATTGTAGGGGAATAAACAACTCAAATTACCAGAATTACATTCTCTTCTTCTAGAACCACCAACTACAGTAATAAAATAACTGTAGGAACACAAAAACTCATAACTTGCTCCAATGTTGATGCATACCTCTAAAATTTTTAGAGGATAAACTAGATAGGCTCATAAAAAAACCCTTTAATGTGCAACTTCTGAATACCAACATACTGAATTTTCCACCACACTGAACTTCAGAGCTTCATAAACAACTTCCAACATATTTATTATAATTTTCTCAATATCCTTGACATATACAACTTTCAAGACATTAATGCTAATAGTGTTGACATCAATGACAACCACATACCAGCAACACAACCAAAACATCCAACAATCTTACCATGCATAAATGAATCTATGATTACAGTGTTGAATGTACATGAATAAAACAGTTTTACCATCCTTTAGTGGAGGGTATTTTCCTAATGTTGAATTGTTCTTATCATTGTGAAGCCTTCAAAGTTCATGTGCAAAAGCTTGATGAGTGACTATTTTGGTTGGTTGATCGAAGACAATGGTGAAGCTCTATCAATGGTGTTCTTGACAACACTTCATTGCTCAATGTATGTTGATTCTTCAATCATTATTTTTGAAGAAAAGGGGTTTGTTATTTAGAACGACCATGATCGTTTTGAAGAATATCCAGATCAACAGTCAAAGTGTGTTGAGAGGAATCAAACATGAGAAAATTGTGCAAAGTTGATTGCTCAATTTGGGTGATTGAAAAATAGATTGGCTAGTCAAGGATGTGATTGATCAGTTAACAAATTTAGATTGATCAATCAAGATTTTGATGGCTTAGTTAGGAATTTGATGGCTTAGTTAGGAATGTAATGGCTTAGCTATAAATTGTGATTCATCAGTTAACAAAATAGATTGTTTAGTTAACAATTTGGATTGATTAGTTAATAGATTGGATTGCTCAGTCAACAATCATAATTTGCTCAATCAAAAAGTGGCTGAGGAATATGAATTAATTGATTTTATTAGTTAATTCATTTTTGGAGTTGAACATGAAAATCAATTTTGAATTTTGCGAACAAAGTTGCATTAGTTTGATTTGTTTTTTGAAAATTTAATTGAATAGTTTGATTTAATTATTCAAATTTTGGAGGGAAATTGTTGTAATTAAATTATTATTTAGCAATTTAATCCACTTAGAGGAGTAAGGTGATTTAGTGACGTAATAAAATAATTGGCATTATCAATTAGGACAAAATAAAGTGAGATTGGGACTTTATTAAATAAATGTGATTTATTTAATTGGTCAAAATGATGAAACCTGAATTAATCAAATAATGTTGCTTTATTTAATCAATAGAGGAATTTATGGTTTTTAGGACTTTATTAAATAAAAAAAAATTATTTAATTTGTCTAAAATGATGAAAAAGTGAATTAATTAAATAATGTTGTATTATCCAATTAATAAAGGAATTAGGGTTTTTGATGTTGTTTAATGTGGTGCGATGTGGGAACATTGCAGTATAATTTCGAGATGATTTTATACATTACGAGATGATTTCGAGTTGTTTCGAGATGGTTCCAAGATGTTCTAAGATGTTACAGGATGATTTTGAGATATTATGAGATGTTCTATGATAAATCAAATTCATTTTGAGATGTTACAGGATGATTTTGAGTCATTTCGAGATGTTACAAGACAATTCTGATTCATTCTAAGATGTTACAAGATGATTCTGAGTAATTTTGAGATGTTAGAGACAATTCTGAGTCATTCTATGATGTTACAAGATGATTCCAAGTCATTTTGAGATGTTACAGGATGATTCTGAGTCATTCCAAGATGTTACGAGATAATTCTGAGTCATTTCGAGATGTTACAGGATGATCAATATTGTTTGATGTTGTTCAAGGTTGTTTGATGTTGTTTGATCCTATTCGATTTTGTTCAATGCTATTCGATGTTGTTTGATTTTGTTTGATGTTGTTTGATGTTGTTCAATATTGTTTGGGGTGTGTGATAGATGTCAAGTCAATTTTACATGTCTACATTTTTCCCCTCTTTGATACAAAGTACTAGTTGCTTTGTTTCACAGATTCTATTTTTTAAGATCAAGATTTTTGAAAAAAATTATGCCCCAATATGCCCCAATGTTTAGTGGAATGATAGTAGGACTCTTTGCTACCCCCTCAAGAGGTTGACCAAAAATTTCAAGCTTTGAGGTTAGGCTATTGACACTATTGTATTGTCATTTTGATGTTTTCAGATGAAATGTTATATCAATATTTGCATCATTTCTAGTTCTGATATTTTCTAGAGCTTCTAATTTGAAAGTAGAAAGATTGCCTAAGTGTAATTAGGGTTTCCTAGATGAAATTAGGGTTTACTTGAGGTGTTATATAGGAAATTTTTCTTCAAATTGGGTCATTTGTGCTTTATTCCTCTTGCTAATTCTTGTCTCTAGATTTCACATTTTGTCAATTATTGAGGAAGAATGCCAAGATTCGAGGTTTCCCCACATCATTCTGAGCTTATTTAGGAGTGTGGATGGCCTTCAGGCATCAATGTCCCGATATGAACCTTCTCCTTTCTGATTTCATCATGTTTTTGTTCTCATTATGCATGTGCGAAGTCCTCTCAGTCAATAGCATTATTTTTGAGATTCCTACGTAGTTGCATCGGTTAGGAAATTTTGTACTATGAAAACTACATAGTTGCTTGAAAACTATGCTATTATCTAAAAATTGCGTTGTTGTTTTATGCTTTTGTCCTGAAACTACACTATTGTTTGAAAACTACGCTATTGACCTAAAACTGTGATATTGTTCTAAACTTGCACTACTGTTTCTATGATTTTGACCTAAAACTATACTATTGTTTGAAAGCAGTGCCCCTATTTCATGATTTTTACCTAAAACTGTGCTATTGTCTGAAAACAACGCTCTTGTCTAGTTTTTGTTGAGCATTTTTCCCAGAACCTAATAGTTGACTTCTCCTTTTGTTGTTTTCTTTTAGCATTTTTTCTAAACCCTAGTATGTGTTTGTTTGTCATCATAAATGTTGTTTGTCATCATGCTCATGTTATTTTATGTTGATTTTCATTTTTTAGAGTGAAATCCTAACATCTTGGTTTATAACGATTGCAAGCGAGTCTTCAACCACTTATGATGAGAGAGAGACATCCTCGTCACTTGTTCGATCCGATTTCCCATTTAGGTGCATTGGAGTGGGACTTTCTTGAAAATGTGGGATTACATTATATTTGTTACATGGAATCCAATCAAAACCCATATGTTGATGATGGCTGCTCTTGTGGAGAGGTGGAAATTTGAGACATCCTAATTTCATTTGCCTAAAATGGAGGCAACTGTTGATCTCAAGGATGTTTGAAAGATCGTTCATCTTCCTATTCACGATGAGCTTGTTATGTACCAGGTTTGACAAGGTTCATGCACTATGCAGTGTTTGTTAGGATTGGCACACTTGGATGTTTGTGATTCAAATGTTGATTTATCTAATTTTTCTAATAACACAAATGCTATCATTCTTATCCTTTGTGGCCTGGTATTAGGGTTGGTTGTTCTTGATAGATGAGGTTGATAGTTTGTGGTGGGTTGGGGTACATGTATTGAGAGTATTCTAGAGAATGGTATAAGAAATTCTTGAGGTGCCTATTTGCTTGCTCATCTTTATCGAGATATGCACGAGGTGGTGTATCAGGGTGAGAAGTTGATGTTTGCAGGTGTGTCAATTTTGCATGTTTGGGCATGGGAGCATATTTTAGTGACTCATCTAGATGAGATTTAGGATCATTCTCTGGACAATCCATACTCTTATTGTTATGGGGACTTTATGCATTACACCTTTCCTGGGGAACTACATTATTGGCTTTGTGTGTTTTATGAGATGATTGGTTTTGTGTGGAGACGTTATATGAGATGTGAGGTTTGGCTAGAGGATGGTGATTGAATTGTGTACTTATGATAGGTCTATTGGTTGATTGGCCATTCGTCATCTATAATAAAGTGTTATCTACTAGGCCGAGTCTGTTACCAATTTGGAGAGAGACATGGGTGGGTTCCTGATGTGTATGAGACTCAGTTTGGTTGGACTTGTTGGGAGGTCCTTGTATGGGGTCTCCAGGTTGATGCACATACTATGATTTTTGAGTTTGGAGCACTTGCCCTAGTTGGTTAGGGTTGGTCGGTTGGTGTGGAAGATCCAAGTGCTACTCATGATTATGAGGAGTGGTGGGTATTGATGATGATTTCACTTGCAACAATAGGGTGAATAAAAATATTCACAGACAAACCGCAAAGAAGCCTATCCTTCTTGAAAGATATGGAACAAGATAATTTTAAGGGGAAATCTACCTAAATAGAACACAAGATTGACTCAGTTCAATCCCAAGTCTTCGGTAATTAGGTCATGATCATACTCGGTTTACTTCAGGGTATGATGTGATTTTTCTGTTAATCTCAAAGGGAATATGCTCATTTTTAGAATGATATATGCTAGGCACTGAGTTTTCAATTTGGATCTTAAGAACAAGTATCATGAAATTGAAAGATTTGATATAATATTTCATGAACACCAACTAATTCAATTTTTCTATCACTTAAGTAGATTTAGCTTTAAGCATTAAGAAATTTTCAATATAAAATGAAATATTTTCAATAAATTTCCATCCATTCATCTATTTTTTGGAACATTTTCAAAATTTAAACATCTACTCTAAAATAAAGCATAAAAATACTGAAAAACAAAATTTCTCTCAGTTATTCTCCACACATGCCCCAAAGAATTAATTAAATTAAAGAAAAACAATTTATACTTTACTAGATTGCTTCATAGCTACATATAAAATAGTGCGATCTTTTAAAAGAGATGGTTGTAGTTTGGACACCGAGTAGGTTCTGCATGCACTCTTAAATGACACAACATATAGTCTTGTTTGACTGAACTAAAAAAACTAGCTACAAAAAATTCATGAGATAGGTAGCTATCAAATTGGTTCTGATATTAATCAATGCCTATGTGAATACAAGTTTTTAGATTGAAATGATTCAAAAAATAGGAAAAAAGAACAAAACTTAGAGAAATTTTGGCTCTTTCGACATCCACAAATTCTGAACTTAACTAAAAAAAGAATATCCTTTGGCCTTTTATAGAACACAAGGCACAAATGAGATAAGACAAATACATGAGAGAATTCAAGGGACCAATCATATCAAGGCACGTGGAAAGTAGTGATTGACCAAAAAATTACAATTGAAGTCAATGAAGATCAACTCCAATTTCTCATTGAAGCTCTTTGATTTTTAATCTTTTATTATCGTGAGGATAATAACTTGAATCAAGATAGCATGTAGGAACTTCCCATACATACAAAATTATCATTTTATCGCTCAATTCCAACACTTGGTTTTGCTTTGAATACACTACTCTTGGGAATGGGCTTCCCTAAAGCTTGACATTTGTTTCCACCATAGGTTTAATACCAAGATCTCCAACATTCTGGTGGAATCAAAGCCTTCTTCATTATAACCTCCTAAAGTAAGTAACCCGATCTGGAAATAATTCTATGCATGATTCATGTTTTCCTGACCATCCATAGCTAAAGTTTGCATCACAATTTTTATTTCCTACAATCACAAATTCCACACATTAAATCCCCTTTTAAAAAAGCATTTATAAACAACTCATGTATGTAAAACCATTATTCAAATGTTATAACACAATTTCCATAAATAACACACTTTCCAAGCACATTATAAATTCTTGCCTGATTATCTTCTACATATGTCAGATTATCGAACCATCAAACTCATTAGATAATCAAAAAATCTCAAAACTCTACATTACATCACAACTCCGTACCCAGTACTCAGTATTCAAATTTACCCATAAATTTCCCTGGACTTCAATTTTATTGGACTTCCATCTTCCCCGGGCTTCAAATATTGGACTAGAACATTTATCTCATATCGTTATTACATTTTATACCTTTTAAAAATTCCTAGTTCTCAGTATCCAATACTTAGAACACTTTATTATAGAGTAATTTTTAATCAAATATTTCCTTTACCATTTTTTACTTCCGGTGATCTTCCAACTAGCTAGCTCATACCATAAGAGTTAATTTTTTTCTTTTGGGTCCCCAAGACTTACAATCTTGGGGTGTGTTGTGAGACCTCACAATAGTGGCCAAGATGCATGCCTTTGAGGCTTACTGATTATGGAGGTGATCCCATTGTGAGAAAATAAAGTATTACAAGTCATTGTGGGGAGTAAAAATGTGTAGAGGTTCTCATAGAGTAGTTGGATCAAGATCGATGTGATGAGGTACAGGATGAGCGAGTACCTCCTATACAAGGTCGGAGATAGGTTCTAGGTCCTCCTCTACTAGCTAGGGATATTGATATATTGCTAGCTCAGATGACTTTGGCCAGAGATGCAGATATTGCACAACGACAGACTGTGGAGGCTTTGGTAGACACTCTGAGGGCTGAGCGAGAGGGTGAGATTGGTAGACAACATATTGAAGAGGATCAAGTAGTTAATAGTAGAGAGAGATACTCTCCAGGAAGAATGGGAGAGAAATATTGGTAGATGACATGCTGTAGAGGCTCAAGTACTATTACTAACAAAAGAGAGGGATACTCTCTAGGAAGAGCGTGATAGTATGCGAGCTGAGCGAGATTGGTATCTAAAAACATCCACCTATTATCAAACCTTATATGATGCTACTATTCCTAGGGAATCTCTCTATCCATGGTTTGGGGAGCCGAGTGTTGTGAGTGATGGCAGTGGTGGTACATGTGTAGGTGTAGGTTATCAGTCTATAAGACAACCAAATCATTTTGGTGTCAGTAGTGTTTTGTCCATCCTGTTGGGGTCTTACTATTTTTGGCACTTAATCTTCATGTTGTTTCACAGTGTAGAGGCATTTTGTAGACATGTGTTATATATATATATATTTATTGGTCTAGTTGAGACCTCGTATATATGTTATGATATTTTATTATCCTATCACACTTGTGTCATTGTGGATGATGTATTTATGACATATTCCATTTTTAACAATGATATATATGAGATATACCTTCTTCAATTCAACCTCATTTTATGTTTGTGTGATGGTGATACATGATGATGTATGTTTATATGTGTTTTTTTTTCTTTTCTGATGTATGAATTTGATGTGGATGAATGAATCATATTTTTTCTTGTTTCATGATGTTATTTATGTTGACAAATGAATGTCCCATACATGATACTTGATGTTTTTAATTGTTTTATTATCATCCAGGGATAAATTTAGTGGCGAATTCTAGGAAACCTAGCAATTCGAATTTGGCGAATCTACCATATCTGTAGGGTGTTCAAATCACTAGGAATTCACAGACTATCGGTCTAATGCATGTCCATTCGCCAACAGTTTTTTTTTACGAGGCATGTTTAGGCAATAGATTCGCCATAACAGAATATGCGTTTCCAATGCACCGATCAATATTTTCGCCTGGAATCCTGGGGAGCATGTCAAAGTCACCTACATATTTTCCAATACTATTAAAACAACATTATATGAAGACCCATTTTGCCAATTAAAATTTATAAATAGTTGCTTGTGAAGACCCATTTCGCCAATTAAAATTTATAAATAGTTGCTTATGAGGACCTATTTTGCCTTGAAAATTTCGAGGTATCGTTGTATAAGCACGTGGGATTTGCCAAATTTTTAACATACCATTTCAAAATCCCGTGGAATTCGCCAAATATGGATTGATACAAATACAATTGAAACTGTTATTTGTTCTTACACATTTTGTTCGGTTTTGAGGTTCTACTTCTCAATTCAGAAGTCAGCTAAAGTCGAAAACGTAGACTCAAAGGTGAGTGATCATTTCTTCATACTGTTATTAGTTATTAGACTATTAGTTATAATAATAAGATTTCTTTATCTATTTTCCATTCTTGCTTCAGTCTTAAACATAATTTTAAATAGGGAATGGGATCTATATTCTCTGTCGGTCTGTCCTTCTTAAAGAAGAAGACATTTTTTTCCAGCTTTTATTTGATGTGAGATAAATATGTCGAGCAGCAAGGGTAAGACTCCTGAGTAGGTGAGTAATGAAGAGACTGGGAGGCCATCAAAACGCCCAAAATAGAGAGGTACCATATAGTCTTACTTTGGAATTGGCAAAGCTTCTAATCCATCAGATCAAGGTGGAGTTACACCATCAACTCTTCCACCAAATATTATTGAAGATGGAGATACATCATCAACTCTTCCGCCACAGGAAGGCCAAGGTGAGATTGTCATTGTCTTAAATCAAAATGTATCAAATGAGGATGGAAATATTGTAGAAGATGTTCCAAGGGATACCCTGGATAGCCAGAATGAGATAATCAACTTGGATGAGGATGATGTTGGTAGCAAGAAAAGAAAAGGCAAAGCAAAATCGGGGCGTGAGTGGGAAATGACAAGGAATTTTCAAATTGGTTGGTTGTCGAAGTACCCATTCCTTGAATCAGTGGGGGTATCAAATGAAAATGATATTGAAAGGGTGACAGAGGTCAGATGTAAGATTTGTAGTTGGAAAAATGGAAGAGACAAGACGATGTAGCTAAAGCTTGAAACTATAGAAAAGCATATCGGCAAAGTTTACAAAAAACAAATCGTAGACGGAAAGGAACAATTAGTCGTACGATGGAAATCAAAGGAAGAATGTTTTCATGTTAAGTATGTTGTAGATTATGGAGAGCATAACCATAGAATGTCAAAAATTAAAAAATGTGAAGGTACACTTGAGTCTCATTTTGGAAAAGCCATGGCAGCAGCAAATCTGTCAAAAACTGTTCAAATGAGTGTTGTTTTTCATATTTTGTCCAGGGGGCGTCCTATGACAGACTACCCAAAATATTTTGATTTATTATCTTATTTGAGTGTTCCCCACTTTCCCTTCTCACATTGGTCAGTAAATGTTGGATGGGAATGGGTGAACTATCTTGCTGCAGTGGAAAAGCAAGATTTAAAGGAGAAATTAAAAGAGTCAAATTTCATTGCATTATCTTTAGATGAAGTTACTGCGGTAGACAATACTTCTTGGGTTTGTATGCATTCATATATTGTCGAACAACATGTTCGCCAAGCTCATCTTCTTTGTGTTCGTAAAATGAAGGATAGCTCAACATTGCAAAATCTATTTGAACTAGTCAAGAAATCTTTGAATGAAATTGCAGGTATGGATGAGTTGACAATTGCCAAAAAGTTGGTGTGTGTAGGAGTTGATGGAGCTACAGTGATGCAAGGTCAAAGGAGTGATCTTTGCACAAAGTTACAAACTACTTGTGCACCATACATGCTTGGCATTCACTGCATGGCCCATAGAATGAATTTAGCATTCAAAATTGTAGGCAAGTTTCCTAGAGTATCAAAAGTTGAAAATCTAGTTCTCGAGATCTACGCATACTTCTGTCGAAGTCCCAAACATTTCCTTGAATTTCAACATTTTGCTGAGGGAATAACACCTGGAAACAAGCTTCTAGAAGATGTCGATACCAGATGGATCTCCCTGCATGGACCAGCACAACGAGTTCTTTCATAATATCAATCCTTGATTGGAGTGATGTACGAGCATCACAACACAGTAGACAAAGTTCCTGACCTCTTACATAGGTTAAGCGATATAGAGACACTCTTGACTTTAGCTAGTCTTCTCCCCATGTTGGATGAGATGAAAAATCTTGTGAAGAAAGCCCAAGAAAAAACTATGTATATTTATGAATACGACAATATACGTAAACTTACATGCTTGGCCCTCGATCATCTATATCTAGATCTAACACAAGAAGGTGCAAATTATTTGATGTGGTGGAAAATTACTGATTTGAATAATCCTGATAATTATTTATAGTTTAATACAAGCGGGCACTTATGTATTTGTGTACGTGGATATGAGATACCAATGTACCATTGTAAGACAAGCACTGGCAGGCACTCTAGAAAAGAAGTACCTGTTAACGAGGAAGATTTTAACGACATTGTTAAATATTTTAGTGATAATTTGAAGGAAATTTCAAAATCTCTTTCCTCAGAGATTTGTGAAAGATTCCCTCGACATGAAATACTTGAAGCCATGGGTATTGTGTATCCTCAATTTTGGGTAAACTGAGATAACCCAAAATATTTTCATGATCAAGTAAAAATCTTGATCGAACAATTTTTAGAAAAGGCAACATACAATGAACAAATAATAGAAGGAATTTTAGATGAAAAAAAGCTTAGAAAGCAATCTCAGATTTTTGCAACAACTATGAGGGAGTAGTATAAATCCATGGGCAAGGAGAAGGCCTTTGAACCGAGATCAATAAAAAATGTTTGGACAAGCTTAGGTCAGAGTGAAATATTACATGGTTCGATGTTAGAATATTTCAAACTTGCTGATTTATGTCAAACTATGATATTGGGGTTGGTGGAGGATGAGAGAGTTTTCAGTACATTGGGGTTTTTGAAATCAAAGTTAAGAAACAAACTGGACAAGAATTTGGAAAATTGCTTGAGGATGAAAGGAACTACGTATAATGTCAAAAATTTAACTTTTGAAAGGGCACTCACAATCTGGAGGTCCACATGTGAAAGAAGAGGGACCAGGTTGTGCAACACAAACTCTCCAATTCCAATAGCCACCGGTATTGGTGGTAGTGGCAGTGAGACTGGGCCTGGGACAGATGACAATGATATTGAAATTGACACAAATCAAACAATGAATGTTGAATTTGAGACATAGGCTGAAGAAACTGCAGAGCAGTCTCAAAATCAAGATGACTCTTTTACTTTATCTAAAGATGAGGATCGGTTTGAGGACCCTGACTCCGTTTGGGAAATGGGAGATAATTAGCAGGTTTTAGGTATTTTTTCTACACTTCATGAATCAGTTTCCATTGTTCGAAAGTCCAAAGTGTAGTTGATGTCTGATGATATTTTATATTGTATTCAATGAAAATTGAAATTGTGAATCATTGCACTTCATGTTCATGATATCTTATTTTATATTACACTCAAGCACTTCATGTCAGCTTGAATCATATTCCAAACTGTAGTTGATGATTTTGTATATTGTATTCAACTAAATTGTGTATCATTGCACTTCAAGTTCAGAATATTTTATTTTATATTGTAGTCCAAGTCTCTATGATATTTTATATTATATTGCACTTCATGAATCATAGTACATATGCCAAAGTCAAACTGTAGTAACGTAGTTGATGATATTTTATAAATTATATAAGATTCAATACCATTGGGCATCAGCCTAACAATGCCTCATCGGCAGAACCTCCATCACAATCTCGTCGATGGCCCGATAAAAATAGCTCACAACCTAGTATCGGTGTAACAATACTCTATTGGGCTGAATCCTAAGGTGCTCTCCCGATATACCGATAGAGTCAATTTGTCAACAAAAGTAACCATGAATTATAATTTATGACCATGTGCATGAATTATCTTATTTTATCAATAATCACAAAAATATACCTCACTTTGATTTTATGAACAATGCAAATTGTAGTAATTTGCGTGACAAGATCCATATTATAGCGTACATTCACATTGCATCCATAAATACTAGTATACATATATTAATGTGAACCCCAATTTGATACCTGCATAAACAAAGAAAACAAACATGTTATTAGATCATATGCAAGGTAAAACAAGGATTCCCCATGAAATCCATTTACAAAACTTAAAATAGGAAAAAATGAAGAATAAAATACGAAACAGCATGTAAATCCTAATCAAGTGAGAAAACTAGAGATCCCATGGGGGAATTGGTGCCAATGAAGTGTTGCAATTGGCCCTTTCCCAACTCCTTTGTGTGATTGTTGATGATTGATCCACTGATGATGAAGAACAATGATGTGTTTTTGAGAAAACTTGCAATAACCTATCTAAGATCTTGCTTTTGAGGATGAAGTTGAGTAGAGTAAGTTTACTCAAGATGTGGATGTTTGAATGAGAGGAAGAGTCTCTCATTTATAGATTCCCAAATTGGAAGAATGGGGGATTTGGATGAATGGGGGATAAAAGACCAACCAATGAGAAGAGGCCACTTGTCCACATGTGATTGGATGAGGAATGAGCAAGTTTTGGCCAATGTGCATGATAAATGCCATTGGATTCAAATTTGAATTTTGAATGTGACATGTGAGAGGGAAAGAGAAATGGAGTTAATGTCACTTGGCTCAATGCACAAGGACATGTAAGAGACATTGAATGTCTTGTTGGAAGGACCAAGACCTTTTGAATTTTGAATTCAAATTGAGGGAATATTCCCTTTTGATGCCATGTTGAGAGAAAATAGGCAAATTAATAAATCAAAGTATTTGATTTATTGTGCAACTTGCATTTTCTAGAGGATTTTAGTGATAGGGATTAACTTAATCAAAGATTTGATTAACTTAATGAAGAATTAGGTGATGTGACAATTTAGACTTAGATTTATGAATTGATTTAAGTCCAAAATTGAGAGGAAATAATTAATTAAATAAATGATTTTGGTTTATTTAACTAAGGAGGAATATGTTAGATTAAATCAAATAAGGTCTAATTTATTTAATTTAATAAGAATACTTTAGGGATTTAATCAAATAAAATGAATTATTTAATTAAACAGAAAGGTAAGGTTAATTAAATTAAATTGATTAATTTAATCAAAGGAGGTGATAGACTTAATCAGATAAATAATGATTAAGAGACAGAATGTATGATTCAGAAAGAAATGATGTTAGTAAATAGGATCAAGTGTGTTGAATGAAATTTGTACATTTTAAATGTTTACATTTTGCCCCTCTTTGAAGCAATGTACTCGTTGCATTGATTCAAAGAATAAACTGATGTGATCAAAGTTCAAAAATTTCTCGATTTTTTTTAGATGCCCCACTATTGCCCCAACGGAAGGATGATGTTGGTATACTACCCCCTCGAGAGATCGAGCAGAAATGTATGATTTTCCAATCGAGATCACGATAAAATGCGAGAGGAGTGGTTCTATTGATCAGAGGATGTAAGATAATTCTTTGATGTAGACAATTCTGATGATGTATAGACAGTCATCAACCATGAGTAGCCTCGTGTATATTTTGATACAACGCACCGATTTTAGATAGAAATGTTAGTAGAGATAGAAGAATAAGAAGAATAAGATGGATGGAAGGAGGATCCACACAAGTTCACATTATTACCGATGATGATGATGATTTGCATTGCTAGGAGTTGGTATTTTCAAAGGGTCAATTGCTTTATGTTTGATAACACACATAGGTACAATGCATTAAGGTATAAAGGACCAGGATGGCATTGTACCTAGTGTGATGGACTCTAACTTGACAATCAGATAGGAGTGCTCTTATTCACACTTGACATGCAGAAACCTTGCTAGGACAGACCCATCAAAGCAAGTATTCGCCAAGTTATTTTACAAGAGTATCCAACAAGCACAATAGATAAAAAAGATAATGATCATTGCCCCATTCCTTTCTCTCTAAACCTATTTTGTTTTAGGCATCATCGAGAGGTCCTTGAAATGACCGCAAAATAAGATAAGTCTAAAAAGACCAAGATAAAGTAAACAAACAAGCTAATGTTCTTCATACCGCTATCCAAGGCTAAACTACTATGGGATACCTGATGCTTATGTCCATCGTAGGAAAGCTTCATCCTAGGACATGTAGTGATCAGGGTTTTGGTGGGACTAATTTGGGTGATAAGCTATTGATACTCCGAGTTGACTAACTTGCTTGCTTACTGACTTAGACTTTCAAGACTTTGATGATTACGCGTTCACTTTGGAACCCGCTAGACTTGCTTCTGACTGACTCACCAATGGGTGACAACGACGATTGATTTTATTATGAGTGATGAAAATTACAGGTGAAAGCGAGATGAAATGGATGCACCATTTTGGATTTTTCAGATATTTTTGAGGTTGTTTTTGGTATTTTCACATTTTTCAATGTTTTTGGTATTTTTGTGTCTCGGGGGCCGATCAAGGATGGCCTTGCCTACATTTAAGCTCAGAGACGACGTAGTTCAGATGACGACGAACTAACTTGATGACAAGATGGGCAAATAGATTGCCATTTTATTACTTAAAGGACTGACTTAAGATGTAGACTAGATGGGCAAACGGATTTTCCAATGTGAGGGATGCCTAAGGACTGACTCTAACCGTAAAATAGATGGGCAAACGGATTGCCAATGTGACAAATGCCTAAGGGACTGACCCTAGATGCAGACTAGATGGGCAAATGGATTGTGAATATGACAGATGCCTAAAGGACTGACCTAACCATCTCGGGGGATGATCAAAGATCAACCTTGCCTATGTTCAAGCTCAGAGATGACGTAGTTCGACAAGGTGAAAATTTGACAAGACTTAATGATGAAATTTTTTGAAGAGTTTTTTGATATTTTGACCTGTTTTTGGATTTTTGAATGATTTGGATGTTTTTGATTTTTCGCATGATTTTGACGATTTGGATATGATATGTGATGATATCAATGCTCTATTTCAAGATTTTGTTGAAAACCAAGCTTAATGTTGATCAATTGGATTGATGGATGGATTGTTTGACTAAGTGTGTTAAGTCAAACAAAAGTGATAATGCACTTGTAAAATCTAGGAAGTTGTGTTATCCTAGAGTAAACTCATGCACAAGATGATGGTTTGACTAAGTGTGTTAAGTCAAAGAAGGTGATAATTGATTGGATTCAATTGATCAAGATTGATGAAGCTTGATTTGGAACAAAATTGTTTTGATGATTTGATGTGACGCTGATGTGCAAGTTAGATGCAACTGATATTGATGTTCGATGAAAGATAATTGTGATAAGTAACATAGTTGAGCGTCAAAATATGCCATGGGCTAATGATTTAGATTTTTGGATCACAAATGCTTTAACCAATTTAATTTCACGCTCACCAATGCTCGGATTGCCACATAAGTGTGAAGGATACATATCAAGATTTATTCCCGAAGCAAGATGCAAATATCTACCCGCAGTGTCTAGCAATGTATGGAATGCCACAGGTAGATGCTTGGATGAATGGATATGAATTATCTTGCGATAAGATAAGGGTGTTCAAAAAGAGGAATGCTCATTCAGATAATGCTTCAAGGCTCAGATAGCGTTGGATAGGATGGGATCGATGAAAATGACCCATGTCAAGATGTTTACCATAAGCAAGTGTAAAGAGCTTACTAAACCTTCATCAAGATCAAGATAAGGTAGATAGATGGTAAGGGGTTCGATAAATGGTTGATGGATGAACGGATGATATGGATGGAATGTTGCCTTTATTATGGATGCGATAAGATGCTTTCTCCTGAAATGGCACACGTAGATGCTTGATTCTACTCTTGATACCTATTTTCCAGGTTTTCATCATGGTACCTGTCCAAAGCGCCACTGAAGTGGTTTTCACTGGAGGACAATTTTTCTCTTTACTGTTTTTAATCCATTTTTTGATTTTGATTTTTTTTTTTTTTTGGATTTTTTGATTTTTTTTGAGAGATTTTAAGGTGATGCTGAACCCCCTGGTGGTGCTAATGTAGATGCTTTTTTCATAATGTGCCATCAGTATCCTTCTTGAAGAAGTTGCCTTGCCAAGATACGTGCACTTGAATGCAACTTTTGAGATTCTTGATCTGCTTTGCTGATACTGGAGTTAACTCTATCTTTGTGCGCACATCACGATAGAGTGCCTTCTGAATCCTTATGATGAAGGGTTGTTGCCAACATATGGTCAATGTGAGAATTAGATATCATGCGTGGAGATATGGATGGAGTGTGTTTAGGGATAAAAGATGGATTGGTTGACAGTTTGGAGCCTTTGATTCTCCAAACTTGGGAAGATGAGCAATAATGAGTGGATATGGAAGTGTGCATGGAATTAGGACCAACTACTCGATACACTTTGTATGTTGCTTGAGAAGCTTTCTTTTTCCTTTGTGGACATCTTTGATGGATACTTTTCCCTTTTTGATTTTGCCCCATAGTTTCTTTGACTGATGGAGTTTGATAGGGATAATATTTCTTTGTATTTTTTGGTATCCATATGTATTTGATTTGTCCTTTGTGCTTCGCTAATTTTTCCTTGATAACATTCTTCTTGCTTCGATTAAAATATTTCTTTTGACGTTGGTCCCAATTTGTGGATGGCGTGATGGGTGGATGAAGATTCGCGGTGTGGCAGGTAGTAGTATTGGCATTGGTTTCATCATAAGGATTCTTTGTGCTCCCTATGTTGATGTTTTCTTGAGACGAAGTTGCCCCCAGTATGGTGATAATAGCACCTTTGTTCTTTGACTCTCCTTGTTTTGAGATGCCTTGTTCATAATGCATTCTCTGATGAATGACCACCGTCGATGATGTTATTCCAATTTGCTGCTCTGTTGACTTTGGAATATCCTATTCATTCTGACCTGTTTCCTTGAGTGGATAATGTTGGATATCTTCATACATGATGTCCTTAGTCTAGATTTGGGATATATTTGATCCTGATGTTGACAATTTAGTTTGACTGCAGGAACCAATAACTTGCCCTTTTTGTGCAATAATGTCAGGAGTAAAATAATCCTATTCTGAATGAAGACCATTTACGTGTCCATCCAAGGAAAGCATATCATGGGTAGATGGAGGAGTATGTGCTATGTGGATGTGATCATTATTTATGAAATCTTGTAGGAGAGTGGCCATCACCTCATTGTAGTATCTTGCATATAAAAATTCTTGATCTTGATAAATGTCGGAATTGCTTTCAACATGCTTTGGATCAAGTTCTTGACATGGATCAATTTCAAAGGATGGATTTCTTTCAAAGGGTTCTTGGACATTGTCATAAGGCATTGGAAGTGGCTCAATATCCTCTTGATCTTTGAGTGGACTTGGATCAAATGGTGAGTTTAGAATTTCTTCAATATCTGTAACCATGAGGTTAAAGGATGTCAATATGTCTTGGAAAGGTCCATTGCTAGACTTTGGTGATAGATGTTGATCATGATTTTGAATAAATTCTTGAGATATGTCCTATAATTCATTAGGTGGTGTAGAGAAATTGTCAACATGATCATTCATGGATGGATCTTGGTTCATGTTGATAGGATCAAATAACATCAGCACTCCTTGAAATAGATCTTTGTAGGAGGGGTCTTGATCATGACTAAAAAATGGCTCTTGATGTATGTTGATTTGATAATGAGATGAGGTGGAAACATCTTCAAGGTGTTCATCGATGAATAGATCTTGATTATTTTTTTTGACAACTGTGGTGGGAATCTGTTGCAAGCTCTGTTGAGCGAGTAATTCCTGTGTTTGCTGTTGAGCCAACAACGCTTGTTGTTGGTCATGTTGTTGTGCCAAAAATGTTTTTTGTTTGGCTGGTTGTTGAGATGCTTGTTGATAGATTGCTTGCAATAATGCCTGGAATTGTGCTTGTGATTGCACTTGTTGGGCTACTTGAGCTGCTTGTGCTTGTTGAGCAGTTAGTTGTGTAGCTTGTTGTGCTTGGAATGCCTTTTTATGGGAAGCTTCTTGAGCAACTTGTAACATGATGGAGAATGAATTGGCCGTGTTGTGTTTTGGTGGTGGTGGTGGGTTGGGGATGGTGTTGATTGTTGGGATCGCTTGGATGGTTGCCACCTATTGTTGTGATATCGATGGCAAGATGGGATGATTTGGTATGATGTTTTGATTTGGCATGATAGATTGAAATTGAACATGGTTGGGAATCATATTGCCTTGATTTAGGTAACTTTGATTTTGCATGGTGTTACCTTGACTTGAATCAACATATGGAGTTGTCAACATATTGCTTGGATTTTGAACAACATTGGGGAGATTTGCAAGCATATCTATCCCAAAATTCAACAAACTTGTATTTGGCATGTATGGATTTGGTGGGATAATGTTGTTTGGAAAACTCATGCATTGAGCATTTGGTTGATAGATTTGTAAATTTGGACTTGGATTTAAATCTATCATTGGAAAAGGTGTTCCAAACTTTGGATTGGGCATACTCACATTGAGGTTTGGAGGAGATGATGATGCCATGCATAAATGCAAGTTTCGATAATCAATTGGCATTGTGAGACTTGGATAGTTTGGATGACTTGGATTACTCATGATGGATGCATCAAATTTATATTCCATGTTCCTCTTGTGTTTTGACCTTGTTGCGAGAGTGAAACTCTAAGGTGTTTAGGACTAATGATGAGATGAAAGATGAAAGGGGTGAATGATATGGGTGATTTGAACTTTTTAGAAACTTTGGATCAATGCTAGACTTTAGGAGTTGGTTTGATTTGATTTGATTTTGATTGCAGATAGTTTGACTAAGTGTGTTAAGTCAAACAAGATGATGATGCACTTGTAAACTCTAGGAAGTTGTGCTATCCTAGCGAAAACATGTGCACAAGATGATAATTTGGCTAGGTGTGTTAAGCCAAACAATGAGATTTTTGATGATGAACTTATAAATCCTAGGAAGTTGTGTTATCCTAGAGGTAAATTCGCTCAAGAGGATAATTTGGCTAGGTGTGTTAAGCCAAACAAGGTGATGTTGATTTTCCAAAAGTCTAGCATAAGTGATGTTGCAAATTTCCAAAAGTTGTTGGTGAGATGGAAATTTGATTGATGTTTGGGAGATGAGTGAAGTAATGATTTTGATCCTAGATGACCCTATGAGGACTTACTACAAGACCAAGGTAATGAAGAACATGCTTTTCCCTAAAGGTAGTTCAAACCAAAAGAACAAAGTTCGCATGGAAACCAAATGACTCAAAAGGGAACAAGCACATGTGTGGTTCAATTGTCTATTATCTTGCTTAGATTTGGTTCCTATTTACCACAAACACTTTCTTGATTATGCTTTTCAAAATAAATATCCAATGTCCTAACTTTCTTTCATCCCACAAAGTGTATTATGTGAAAATCAAGGAAATCAAGGCAAAGGTTACCTATTGTTGACTTTAGTGAGCAAATGGAGATATAAATTCAAATGTTTAGAAGCCTCTAAGGATAGAATCCCTAGGGAAAGCAATAACACTTGAAATTTTCCAAAGGTATTTGCTTCCTAAAGGGTTTGAAATTTTGATGATAGTGTTGAATGTTTGTTTTCCACTATTTTGGAACCAAGCAATGTATTCTTTTCTAAACACTTTTACAATCCTAGGATGATGAGGCAATATCTTGTTGGGTTCCCACTTGGATAAATCCAGCTATGCATATCTTGTGTGAATGACTAAATGCTTGACCACACTGGCTCCCCTCCATGAAACTCACTTATTCGGGTCAGCCAAGCATTATTACCCATGAATCTCCCATGGCATACTTTCCATTTCCACAATAAGACTGCATGTTACATGGGGCGGCTTCAAAGGACATAACCTTTTGCACCAACAAGATAGACAAGGTTTTGGACTTTTTCTAAACAAGGGGTTCTAATTCGGGCATTCCGTTCTTGGGGGATTATCCAACATCGACGAGAGTCCATTGCTGTCCATCTCGTCAGAATAATCCTCATGATATTGGCCTTTGTTCCAATATCCACACTTATATCCCAGGTGGAAGTCGCTTGGCTTTAGCGTGTTCCCGATTGGGTCGTTCCCTTGGGTGATTACTTTTTCCCACAAGGCAGATCCTCTAAGATAAACAATAGCAAGCTAACATATCCCATTTAACACAACCTTTGTTGAAAAACAAAGGGGAAAACCTCCACAATATTTCGTGCTCACACTCGCATGATTTGTTCAATTTTAAGTGCCCAAATTGAAATGTGGAGGCAATTACTTACACAATTTAATATCACCACCAAGACTTTTGATTCTCAAGATCACAATAAAGTGCGAGAGAAGCGCATACATCTTTTTAGTGATATTACCTTGGGTAAGTAATTACAAGACAAGAAAACACTTGTTCATTTTATGTCCTCAAAGAAATAATTTGATTCTTTTTAAAGCACCAAAATGAAAGATGAAGGTTGCCTTGTTCAATTTTTATCCTCAAACCAAATCTAGTAAGTTGTTTAAACTTCTTTTTAAGCCTTTTGTTTGCAAAATTTGAAAGCAAAATTTGTATTGTTCTTTTTAAATCCCAAAGAAGTTTTAGTGTCCTAAGAGCATGAAAGTAAACAAATCCTTAGAAAAGGATTATAATTTCTCCCAAAGTGTTCAAAAACACTTGTTACAATCATGTGATAATTCTTTATTCTTCATTTCCATGCTCCATGATCCTTTAAAACCTGCAATACAAGCTCCAAATGTTATATTAAAACAAGAAATAAAAAGATATGAGGGTTAGATAAAAGATTAAGCATATCAACCCTAAAATTTAGACCAAGTTTGATGGTGTTTTGACATCAGGTGAAAGTTTGAAAATTTTAACTTTATCAAAGTTGAGGAAAAACTACACCATTGGATAGCTTATGAAATTTTACCCCATTTCAAAAAAAAAAAGCTTCGAAAAAGACTAAAAAATGACCAAGATACGACCATTTTAAAATTGGATGAAAAACCAAAAAAACATATGCGGTTCTGTTTGCAAGTGCGGCGCTGTTTGGAACAGCACCGCACGGTGCTAAACAACACCACGCGGTGTTGTTTGGAACAAGTGTGGTGCTAAATAGCGCCGCGTGGTTCTCTGGGTGTGGTGGAGTTTGCGAGTGCGATGAAGTTTGTGTTTTAGGTGGTGCAATATAGCACCGCACCTGCAAATGCGGTGCAATACAGGGCCGCGGACCTGTAACCTGCAAAAAAAATGGAAAAATAGCAGATTTTTTTAAAAAAAAGTGATTTTAACTCGAGATTTGCCCTCCTTCTAGCACCAAAATGTGAACCCCAATTTGATACCTACATAAATAAAGAAAACAAACATGTTATTAGATCATATGCAAGGTAAAACAAGGATTCCCCATGAAATCCATTTACAAAACTTAAAATAGGAAAAAATGAAGAATAAAATACAAAACAACATGTAAATCCTAATTAAGTGAGCAAGCTAGAGATCCCATGGGGGAATTGGTGCCAATGAATTGTTGAAATTGGCCTTTTCCCAACTCCTTTGTGTGATTGTTGATGATTGATCCACTTGATGATGAAGAACAATGATGTGTTTTTGAGAAAATTTGCAATAACCTATCTAAGATCTTGCTTTTGAGGATGAAGTTGAGTAGAGTAAGTTTACTCAAGATGTGGATGTTTGAATGAGAGGAAGAGTCTCTCATTTATAGATTCCCAAATTGGAAGAATGGGGGATTTGGATGAATGGGGGATAAAAGACCAACCAATGAGAAGAGGCCACTTGTTCACATGTGATTAGATGAGGAATGAACAAGTTTTGGCCAATGTGCATGATAAATGCCATTGGATTCAAATTTGAATTTTGAATGTGACATGTGAGAGGGAAAGAGAAATGGATTTAATGTCACTTGGCTCAATGCACAAGGACATGTAAGAGACATTGAATGTCTTGTTGGAAGGACCAAGACCTTTTGAATTTTGAATTCAAATTGAGGAAATATTCCCTTTTGATGCCATGTTGAGAGAAAATAGGCAAATTAATAAATCAAAGTATTTGATTTATTGTGCAACTTGCATTCTCTAGAGGATTTTAGTGATAGGGATTAACTTAATCAAAGATTTGATTAACTTAATGAAGAATTAGGTGATGTGACAATTTAGACTTAGATTTATGAATTGATTTAAGTCCAAAATTGAGAGGAAATGATTAATTAAATAAATGATTTTGATTTATTTAAATAAGGAGGAATATGTTAGATTAAATCAAATAAGGTTTAATTTATTTAATTTAATAAAAAGACTTTAGGGATTTAATCAAATAAAATGAATTATTTAATTAAATAGAAAGGTAAGGTTAATTAAATTAAATTGATTAATTTAATCAAAGGAGGCGATAGACTTAATCAGATAAATAATGATTAAGAGACAGAATGTATGATTCAGAAAGAAATGATGTTAGTAAATAGGATCAAGTGTGTTGAATGACATTTGTACATTTTCAATGTCTACCATTAATTAATAATATATATAAAGAATGCTGAAAGTTATCAATACTGAACATTGTTTATTATAATATTAATTAATAAAATATATTAAAAACTAATGATATATATAGGAAGCTATTTCTACTATTTTTATATATATTAATTAATAATATATATAAAAAACTATTTAAGCATACATATCTTAGTTTGTAATTTTAATCCAAAAGTATTTAAATTAACAACTATTTATTAGGAGGCTTTTAATTTTAAAAAAATAGAAAAATAGAAAAAAAAAAACATTTTATGTGCTTGTTATTTTTAAGGAGCACATACTTCCACTTGCCTGTCATTTTCAATGAATCTTCAAATTTTTTACAAATATTCCTTTGTTGCTTCCACTGTTTAATGCTTTCAGTGTAATTAAACAAAATTTGAAATTCTGTAATGATGTAGTCCTTCCCCCATTCCTAACAAAATTCAATACCATCAGCCTAACAATGCTTCATCGGTGGAACCCCATCACAATCTCGCCAATGGCCCGATAAAAATAGCTCACAACCTAGTATAGGTGTAACAATACTCTATCGGGCTGACTCCTAAGTTGCTCTCCCGATATACCGATAGAGTCAAGTTGTCAACAAAAGTAACTGTGAATTATAACGATGGCCATGAATTATTGAATGCATAAAGTATATCGGGGGAACAATGGTGCATCGGGGAAACATTATCTAGCGTCCGATCGATAGAACGAAGGATAGGTGTCCATTGGTCGAGAGGGTGGCTATCGATGAAAGACTAATGTGACATCCCATGGCATTGTGCTATGGTACATTTATGAACTAGAATTGAAGTGAATTATATCACAAGTTGATTGCATAGTTGTTACAAAATCCTGGAAGATTTCGCTTAGGGTAGAAGCAAAAAGGAAAAAACTTGGAGTTTTGATGCATAAAAGACCAGTGGACTGTGGAGGCAACTCGGCGAGACTCACGTAAGTACTTCACTTTCAGACCCAACTGAGAAGCTATTTTACTCAAAAGCTTAATATTTAAATAATGGAAGAGAGTATAGACAAACCTAAAGCTAAAAAATAGAAAACTGAAAAGCCTAAGAGACTCCTAAATGAAGACCTGATAGATCGATGTTCTGGGTCGGGGCCGAGACCCAAGAGGAGTGCTTAAATGAATCCTTCCATGGATTGATTATGGGACAAACATAAGGGCTTAGGGGATATTTGGACACTGCAATGAGGGTACGACCTCTTCATGTACCATTACAGAAAACAATTTAGGTTCCAACCAGTCTGCAATCCATGGAGGTTGAACCTGGGAAGACTTGTGGTGCCCAACGTGTTTGTGAAACAGAGCTAATTAAAGCTCTTGCTATCAGATATGACCCCAAGAAAAGAACTATTCAGTCACATGGCGGGGTTGACATGCTTGTTATTTCTAGGGATCTCATTTCTAATGTCTTTCAGTTAGAGTGTTCATTGAATTTATCATTCACGCTCAAAGATCTCTTGACAGAGTATCACCACATGGATACCAGCTATAAGAGATGGAAATTACCTTTGCATAGGCCCAAGGATGATGGAGGCCAACTTAGGAGGTTCTCTAGTAGTGAAAACCCTCCTTTCCATGAAGATTTGTTCGAAGAGTATTTCCGATGCACTTATTATTCAGCTGGTTAGGTTTTGGGAGTAGAGGTTCCCCCTCTCATGTCGATTGCCCCAATGGTCTTAGCTATAGACATAGAGAGCAAGGATGCCAGACCATTTGATTATGCTAGCTACTTGGCCAACGCCCTACATCGAGGGCTCGAAAAGATTAAAAATAATAGTGATAATATTAATTTTGAACACTATTCTTTGCTTATGCATTTGCTATTATACGACGGACAAGTCAGAGGGGTCTGGAGTGAAGAATTAAGGATAAAAGATACAGATGAAAATGGAGATTTTAAACCTATACAAATGTGGACTTCATTGTGGGACAACCGATTTGGTAGGTCTCATTACCTTTATTTTGAAGAATTTTTTGTAAAACCATTGATGAAGTTGCTGGGGTATCTGTGCAACTGTAACCTATCCCCAGAAGTACAAAGATTTCTAGGACCAAAGGAAAATGACCGGAGAAATAAAGTGAATCATAATTGGGGAGACTGGTATGCTTTCCCTGATTATACAGTGATAAGGGTTTATGGGTTCTAAGGGGTTCCACACTTGATGCCATGAGTAGTTCCTAACCGAATTGCTTTTTTAGAAATTGTGAGGCAATTGGCAAAATCTGATTCCAAACACCTCAAAGGACATAGCAAACAATCAATTATGCCCAACACCTTATGTTTTGGAGACTTTACAGTGGTTGCCAATGAAGGATATGGAGAAATTGATGGTAAATATGCACAGTACAACCTACCTCTAGGTGATGTAAGGAAACAATTTGATGCAGAAGGGTTTATTCACAAGGCGAGATTATCACAGGGGCTATCAGGTTATGAACATTTGTTCTCAATCGAAGATGTCATAAGAAACCATGATGAGGCTTCCACCAAGGAAAGAATGGCCACTTATATCAAGATTATGCTTGTAGAGGAATGGAAGAGGAAAAATGTCCCATCTTATTCAAAGGCATTTGGTGAGATATAGGATCCTTTAACAAGAATTGAGCAACTCATCGCTCATGTCAATGAACTGGTAAAGGATGTTCCCCTAGTTGTTTTTGATGCACCTCATGCAACCTATTCAGGAGTACAAGATGAAGACATAGAGCCCTTGGATTACATACCTTCATAGCCTACTCCTGAGGTATGTTTTTCTATAGATACTAATATAAGTGAAGAAGAGCGGAGTGATGAAGAGGGTGAGCAGGTCAAGCAAATCAGTGCTCCTGTGATTGCACAGTATGATCCCCCTCAAGAGCAAAATATTATAAGATTTGAGGAATCAAATGAACTATCTGATGATGTGAGGGTCATGGCTGGACAACAGTTTATTTCTGATTGTGATTTTATTAAATCTTCTAAATTTAAATAATTTGTTTATGAATATAAAGGTAGAAAAATGAGACAACAGATACAAGATATCACTCTTGAACATGAGGCAACCGCTCTAGAGGAATTGAAAAGGGAGGTAGAAAAGGAAATGGAGTCAATCACTCCTGAAAGAGGTAGGGAATTGCTTCAAGAAGCTAGAGTGTTGCTCTTGCTAGGGTGGGATATTATCTCTTCAATTGTATTTGATAGCTTTAGAAAAAGAGGGGATATGACAATGAACTTAATAGAAGAAGCAAGTGACAAAATGTATTCAGGATCTGGGTACAACTAGACAAAGCCACCTTTCTTATTTGGTCACTGTATCCCCATGATAAAAGACCTATTATAATTATTAATTCAAACCAAGTGTTTGGTCATCTCTTGGTTCAACGAGTAGTGGATACCAACCCTATGGAGACAACAAAATTGAACATAAATGTGGAAAAATTTACCAAAGCATAGATCGATAAACTGTTTAAGGAAAATGAAAACCTGAAGAAGTAGCTAGCAAATCAACGAGAAAAAACATCTTCCTCCTCCACATTAGAGTTTTACTCCCCATGGCTTGAAAAAGATAAGAGAGTGCTTGATGCATTGGCTGATGCAGCCTACTGGAAGAATTGCCATCTAAAATCCCAAGGGAAATGTAAAGAATTGGAGAAATAAGTGAAAACCATCAAATATAACACTGTATCTGAAATGATAAAAGAAAGGTTCAATAAAATGATGAAATGTGCTATTGAATATTGGGAAGTATTCAATTAGACACACATTGCATTGGTGGAGAATGAATGATTGCATCATAGAATGATGGAGAAAAAAAAGGAGCTCACAGATAAGAATGTCATGAAAGGACAAATATTGCTAACATATAACAAGTTGGTAGAATCATATAATAGATATCATAACAGGTTTAGGGAAGATTTCATCTACTTTGATTCAGTCCCATTCCCGACACTTCATTTTGGCATTAGAAACCCATGAGAATATGATGATTGGAAGGAAGAGCTTGATGGGATTTTGATTGATGTGTTGCAAGAAATAAATGACGAGGATATGGTTTTACAAAACAGTCATAAGAAAATAGAAAAAATAATGTCTCTGGAATATGATATGAAAGAGGCGATCTCTAACGTGGACACCTATGCTGAACAAGAGTACATCCATCACCTCTCTGCAGTCAATATGTTTATTAGCCAAACTATAGATTTGTCAGAATTAGATCCAATAGGACAACCATCAGATTCAGAGGAAGAACGCCATTCGACAACATGATGAGCACCCTATCATGGAGTAGAAGCATTGAACAGATCTTAGGTGGTTAGTGGTCATGGGCTTCTGCTTGGAGATTAACGGATCGGTGCATATGACATTGTTTTATTTATAATTTGAGTTATGTTTAGTTGTCAAAATGTCATGAATTTGTGCAAGGGGTTTGTAGCTTGTTGCCTCTCATATATAAGAGAGATCAAGACCCCAATAGAAGATCAATGGATCATCACATCATTTTTAATTAGACTTTAGAGTATAAAATAGTAAGAAGATAGATAATAGATTGCACCAATTCACCCATCCATCTCATTATTCATATCATAAACTATTTTTATAATGTATATCATTTGAAATTTGAAGATCAATACAATGGAGAAGGTTACACATATTTATTGATTTTCTTTCGAGTGTTCAACTGTTGTGGATTCATATGCTTATAAGTTATTCACTTATTTGGCTATCTCCAAAGTGGTTGTTTATGCTATTCAAATTGTTTATGTTATTCAATTTGTCAGTACATTGAATTTGAATTCTTCAAGAATAGGGGTTGTGACAATGGGATTTTAGATTTATTAATGGACATGATCATTGATCAAGTAGTAATGTGGGCCACAAAATGGATCTTGTCACACAAATCCCTACAATTTGTGTTAATCATAAAATTAAATGTAGTGTATTTTTGAAGTATGTGGGATGTGGGTGAGGTGTAAGTTGGTGGATACTGATCAGGATTTTTAGTCAAAACATAACAGAAGCTAACAATTCAACATGCATAACTTATAAGCTTTAGCTCTACCAAGAAGTAAATATAATGAGCTAATAGTTCAACATCCATAACTTGGAAATGGAAGCTCTACCAAGAAGTAAATATAATGAGCTAACATTTCATCACTAGTTCAAATGATAAAATAAATAATACAAAATCCTGATAATTGAACATCATCACATTATTGAAGTCTGAATTTGAGATTTTTAATTGAATTTCACATGAAGGAGTACATATTGGCATTGGCAATGCAAAATCTTGCCAATTTCGAAAGACAAGTCTGCATAGAACTGAGTTGGAACTTTGAAACTCATATTATCAACGATTGAAAATAATAGATCAAGTCACTGTATCAACATTTCTAGCAACTTCCACTCTTCAGGTGGTGGAATTTTCATTTGCTCTAACTGATGTTGTTTGAATTGAAGTTTTGTTAACATTTCTTGATTGTAATTGGAAATGGAACCTCTCTTGAATTCTTCAGTCAATTTTGCATTCAAGGTTATTAGTGTTGTGATGGAATCCAAATAGTTCACATCTTGGTTCTGAGGAAATTGGTCCAAATCAATCTTCCTTGCACCTTCCATCTTCTTTTTGAAAGCATCCTTTCCAATGAATCGCTCATTTGTGTCAAAAGGCTCTTGAAAACCAAGCTCTGTGAAGTTCCTTACCTTTTCATCCACCACCTTCATCTTGTCTGCAACCAAATGAAAATATTCCTTTGTTCCAGACATTCTTGAACACTTTTCAATGATAGATGAAAACTTCATCAAGGTTTCAATCCGATTAGTAATCCCTTTTGATTTTAGATCATTGTCATTGGCTTTGTAGACTATTTGTAGAACTTCATTTACAGATTTCTCTAATTCCAACACCTTTTTTTTGTCCACTAAATATTTGTTGAGCTTCTTATAATGTTGTCTAGTAGCATCAATCAATTGAAACATGTCACACAAATGATCAAACCTCTACATTATTTCATCCCAAATCTTTTGTTTCATATGCCTCACTATATCTCTACAAAATGTAGATAACCTATTTTGAGAAGAATTAATTTATTCTTTTGCTTCTGTCAACTTTATCTCCAATATTTCATTTGTTTTTCTCTGTTTCTCCAATTTTTGTTCCCACTGTGCATTTCCATTCACAATGTTTAGTCTTAACTTTTCTGAAGTGGATTTTAACTCATCATATTTCTTGTTGCTCTCATCTAGCCTTCGCTTCAGGTCATTCACTTCTCTCTCATTTGATTTATTCTTATTGCTTGCTGATGTAGAGGCAGATTTTATTATTCTTTTTTCTAATTCATTGCTCTTGTTATTTGCTGCTTTCCTCTTTGCTTTCTCACTTGCTAGGTCTACCTGTAACTTTTCTATTTGGGTCTGCAACCTTTTCTTCTCTCTATCTTGCTTTAGCAATGATGTGTACACCAATTCATTGTTCTTCTTTGATACATTAATTTTGTTAGTATTTTTTAGGCTAGAAAAATCCAATTGAAAATTGGTTACCTGGTATTTAGATCGATCCATCTGATTTGTTGGTTTGTTTTGAACTGTGGGAACAACAATCGTGTACTCCATGATTTATTTATTTGTGTCAAATGTGGGTAATAACATGGTTGTTGCAGTCTTTGAAGTTACAGCAGATGCACTCTCCATCAGTTGCTTCTTTTCTTTTTTATTCAGGTCTGATTTATTTTTAAACTCTTCAATGAAATCATAACCTGGGGAGGCACGAACAATGGAATGCTTGAATGGTGAAGGAATAGGAGTACTTGCAGTTGCTAATGATGTCGCACCCACACTAAATTGATTTGTGGGAGTTTTTGGAAACAAATCCTTTGTGGTACTGGTGGATCCATTCATAGTGTGACTTTGACCTCTCAAAATCCTTTTCCTCTTTTGATTGCCTTGATAACCTGGTGTTTCTGTGGTATCTTTTTTTTTTTTCCTCTTAGTATTGTGTGTAATTTTTTGTTGTTGCACATGTTGATCACTACTAGTAATACTACCCATACCATCACCACCAATGGCACTCCCAGTTGCACTAAGCTATCCACCAAGGGCATGTCCTAGTTGTGATTTTATCTGACCATGAGGATGAGGATTAGAAGCTCTAACAAATTGAGCTTCACTTGTATGCCCTTGGTCTATCTTTTCACCTCCAAGCCCAAGGCCAGATTTATCAACTAGTTTTCTATGCTCAACATCTATTACCGTCCAAGGGCCTTGTCCTTTGGACCCCAAAGGACCACCTTCATAACCAATTTTTTCAAGTATGGTTGCTCCTGAAGTATATGTTGAAGCATATTCTGCTTTTGCGGCCTCACTTAAACCAGGTTTGTAATTGGCATGGCTTTTTTCTTCTTCTTCCATATCAATATCATCATCAGATTCATCATGTCCATTAGGATGCCCATGCTCTATATTCCACAATTTGCTAAATTATTCATCTTCTTCATTATTATCATACTCTTCAAGAGCTCTTGGAGCACCTAGGTCCTTCCTCATAGACCAAAAGGCAGCAATTTTTTATCATGACCATTTTTTATCTATAAGTTTCATCTCTAGAGAACCTGGAATTTCTACTCTACTAGATGGTTTATCACTTTTTACATAATTTTTTTTGTATGTCTTGATTTTCTTTTGGTGCAATGCCATAATTTCTACTGAAAATTGTTAAAAAAAAATACTATTCTCAACAACACTTTTCTGCATTGCTATTTTGACCTCATCCCAAGAATCCTTGTTTCTCGAGTTTTCAAGCAAGGGTTTACTTTGATGTTGAATTCTATTTGCAGCATTCCTATTGGCCACAATCATTGATTTAATGATGTCACATGGATCATACTACTAGTGACAGATAGGATCAAAGTCAAAAAAATTCAAAAGATTATGTGCCACACTAAATGCTTTTCTCTCGAATGTGAACCCTCCACATGAAAAAGGTAAAGAAGGAAATAAGGTCTTCTTTTGCTGACTGAGAAAGTGTAGTTCATCAGCACTGTGCACCTGCCTTACATATTCCAATGCAAAAACCCTTTTTGTCACATGTATTGGAAGTTTGTATGGCTGTACTCCCAATCCATAAAATCTTAGCACAATATATTCTTCCATTAAGTACCAATCAGCCAATTGTATTTCTTGTCCTAGTTGCATGCAGTTTCTACATGACATAGGCAATCTAGGCATTGGATTATTTGTAATTACTTAATGCAATGGAGCCAAAAGGTAGTCTATAAAATGACTGTAGTTCCTTCGAGAATCATGCATCCTTATCTCATTGGTCCATTCATATACTGGAGCCATTTTTTTTTCCTCTGCATTACTATAGGGCTGAATCTGAAGCTTGTTGGTCTAAAACATTCCTCTAAATTTGAACAGAAGAAGGTAGCGCAAGCAGGTTATGAACCTAAATGTCTTTGTGGAACCTGCTTTAATCATTAAAAATTATTTATGCATGGATTCTACAATGTGCTATGTATAATTATATTTGACATGTTCTTTAGTATAATGTACATTATATACCATTTCAGGGAGGCTTGCACCCACTTCCAAATTGCTATCTAGATCGAGGCAAAATGCAAGCATGAAAATAGTATCTTGAACCCATGGTTTAAAAAAATCCAAATTATAAGGAGGCTTATGACCACCTTTCAATTTGTTTCTATCCTTAACTATTTGGTTTAAGAAATCATTTTTCAGCCTTTCTTCCATTGCTTCATAATCACTAGCAAGATTTTCTAGGTCAATGTGGTGGTTTCCAAATTCTTCAGTTGTAAACCCCAACACTTTTCCAAGTTCTTCTGCATTAATGGATAACAATTCTTCTTGGTTATCTTTATTAACAATTTCTCTTTTCTTATCATCATAATTTTCAGCACAGACCATGATAAATTCTGGGCAAGGGAAAACTTCATGTAACATCATGCACCCTAATCCAGTTACCCACGGTGCACTAATACTATCAACTTCTGTTTGCTTTGCAGCCTTATTTTGAGATGAAAATCTAATTTTTGAGGTACGCCTACCATAGATTTTAGGATCATAAATATCATGGTACCCATCGATGAAACCTGGGGTTTTAAGTAATTCTGCATAATGCATTTTTTTTATCGTACATTGCTATAGTGGTACTGGTGGTAGACATGCTTGTACAAATGTGAAGTTGTGTAATTTGAATTCCCTAATAAGTAATACCTATTAGTCCTTAATTTTAATGAATTCTTGAGTCTCTAAAGTCTAAAACCAAACTTCAAACTTTGACAAAATAATATTTTAAGAAATGTTAAACAATGAAAGTTGAAATGTAGCCATAGGAATTCTTTCACTTACCCAGATTATGAGTCCCGATGCTTGAAAACTGGAATGGCATTGTTGGAAGTGGAATTGTGGAATCCAAAACAGGGTGGTGCACTATAATGAGCAATCTGAAGATTGAAGACTTTAAAAATCAGTACAATTTCAAATTGCAAAGTGCTTTAAATGTTTTTTTCTCGTAATTGGAATTTGGAACATAAAAGTTAATGGCATGTTTTAGGAGTTAGGTCTACAAGACTACAAGTTGCAAATTCTTCACCATTGATCTTTTTGAATCTAATGGTTATAGGGTGATTCCAGAGGTTTAAGTTGGGAAGCCCATCGCTCTGTGCATGTCATTACGGAATGGAACTACAACCATACATCAAATGTTCATCCAACGGTTGAAACTTGAGTAGTTAATGATATTAAATTTTAAAATAAATATTAATCACTTGACAATTGACACTTAGCAGTACAAAGTGCTTTAAATGCTTTGTTTCTCAAAATTGGAACATTAAAGTGAATGACACGTCTTAGGTCTACAAGTTGCAAATTCTTCACCATTGATCTTTTTAAATCTAACGGTTATAGGGTGATTCCAGAGGTTTAAGTTGGGAAGCCCATAGCTTTGTGCATGTCATTACGAAATTTGATGGTCTATTACATATTTGACTATTTTTTCAATTTTAGATAGTATATTATAGCTATAAAATTTATTAGACCGTATAGTTTGACTTGCTATATTTTTATTAAACCATAAAAAATTATTATATAGTATTTTAATTTATAATATATATAATTTTATAATTTTTATTATAAAAAGAAAATAGAATATAACTTTTTTGAATATTTTTAATATGAATTTAGAAAGTTTTGACTTTTTTATAATAGCTATCATTTTTTATATTAACATATATGATTTATAATATTATTATAAAAATATATATTAATTTAGAATATTTTCAAAATAAAACATAATTATTTTTAATTTTTAGAATATATTTAACAAGATTTATTTTTAATACGATTTTAGAAACTTTTGCTAATTGTTAATTATAACAATAGATTTTTATATTTATCACTAATAATTATCATTATTTTCTAATTTTTCAAGATAATCCATTTATAAAAGATTTTATATAAAAATTCGTAAATTAAACAATTTTTTTGATAGGCATTTAAATGACCAAAGTCAAACCGTCATAAAATTTTCATATTGATTGTTTGCTATTGTCATAATCTTAACTATTGATCTTTCTGAATCTAACGGATATAGGGTAATTCCGGAGGTTTAAGTTGGGAAGCCCATTTCATGTCATTACGGAATTTGATGGTCTATTACATATTTGACCGTTTTTTCAATTTTAGACCGTATATTATAGCTATAAAATTTATTAGACCGTATAGTTTGACTTGCTATATTTTTATTAAACCGTAAAAAATTATTATATAGTATTTTAATTTATAATATATATAATAATTTTATAATTTTTATTATAAAAAGAAAATAGAATATAACTTTTTTGAATATTTTTAATATGAATTTAGAAACTTTTGACTTTTTATAATAGCTATCATTTTTTATATTAATATATATGATTTATAATATTATTATAAAAATATATATTAATTTAGAATCTTTTCAAAATAAAACATAATTATTTTTAATTTTTAGAATATATTTAACAAGATTTATTTTTAATACGATTTTAGAAACTTTTGTTAATTGTTAATTATAATAGTAGATTTTTATATTTATCACTAATAATTATCATTGTTTTCTAATTTTTCAAGATAATCCATTTATAAAAGATTTTATATAAAAATTCGTAAATTAAACAATTTTTTTGATAGGCATTTAAATGACCAAAGTCAAACCGTCATAAAATTTTCATATTGATTGTTTGCTATTGTCATAATCTTAACCGTTGATCTTTTTGAATCTAACGGATATAGGGTAATTCCAGAGGTTTAAGTTGGGAAGCCCATCGCTCTGTTCATTTCATTACGAAATGTAACTACAACCATACATCAAATGTTCATCCAACGGTTGAACTTGAAACTTTAGTAATTTACTAATTTATGATATTAACTTAAAAAAATTAACATGACACATGTGTTTTAAAGTCAATACCATAGGGATTGGCCTAACAATGCTTTATTGGTGGAACCCCCATCACAGCCCCCCTAATGGCCCGAAGGTGAAGACTCATAACTCATAAGGTGCGCTAACCGCTCCCAGTCCTCGATATACCGATAGAATCAACAAAAGTAAGCACATCATTGTAACACATAAACATCGGAGGAACAAATGATTGCATTCCCTCGATGGCATGATATAACCATGAATTCTCAAGTGCATATTGCATAGAGTATATTACTTAATTTCTCAAAAGAAAAAAAATTGATTTGAACATATTAAATTATTAATAGACAATGACACTGAAGTTCCGAACTCAGAAAACAACTCTTTACTCTTAAATGTAAATGAATAATGAAGATTCAAGAATAGCACAACATGACCATTTATTTTATTGCAATTGAATTTTAGTGTCACATTATTACATATCTTTTTATAGACGAATAGCACTGTAGCTCCTATTTTGTATAAATAACATATGTCAGTGACAGTGTGTCACTTTAGTACTTTACATAGACAAAATTTAATAATTTATTCCAAGTTGTTGCTCGTTACAATGGATTACAAATTGATTCCAATTTCCAAGCTTTGTTGCTGAAAACCTAATACATCTCTATCTTTAAAAATAAATCTGGCTCTGAAAATAAATTCATGATTCCAAGCTTCTACTGGTGGATTTGCCAACCATGCTGGGCAAAGGGGGTTCCAATCACTCCTGGGGAAATGGGATCCATGAAGATACAAAATGTACTTATCCCCTTCGAGAACCAGAGTCATACAGAAGATGAGAAACAAATGTCTCTTTGAAAATAAATGCATGGAGCTTGCGTGGCCAACCATGCTGGGGAAATGGGAACTATTAGAATACAAAAGGAGAAAAAAATCTACTGCCACCTTTTACTTGCAACCTCTATGCATTTGGATAGCACTTATCTCCATGAGAGCTCCTCATCCTGGTTAAAAACCCATTTGAAAATTCAAGTTAACCAAATCAACTTCTTTCCAATTCCACCCATTCTGAACCTGAAGGAAATTCGTCTTTTACTGATTACTCTGTAACTACATAATTGTAGGTAGCAAAATTTACAGTATCCCCAATACTGCATCATCTTCTTCGTGAATCCTTATTAACCCTAGAAAATAAAAACCCTTATGGCACTATCTACTAATCAATGAATCACTATCCCTATTTATGGGCCACCAGTGCTGCTACCAGCCTGTATAATTAAAATTTCTAATTTGATTGATGTCTTGCTACGTGCCAACTTGAACTCTACCTCAAGCTGACAAGCTATCAAAATCACTCATTCAAACGATATGAAATCATTACAAATCTTGTTTCATTAAAGCTATGAGTTGTCCAAGAAATTGCTTCGGATGTTCATATTACATATGGCATTAATTGCCGCCACTGCCATTTCCAACTACAGTTTCTTCAAAAAGATTGAGAATTTAAATGAAATGAAATGTACAACATCGAGATTCGAGGCATTGAAAAGAGTGAATGAGCGATGAATTAATTTGAACACAAAGTCTCAAAGATGAAAAAATAAGCATTCTGAATTTGACCTGACACTAACAAATAAACATTGAACAATTATCATGAAGAAACATAATTCATTCATTATTTAAAAGGAAGAATTGATAAATACAAAGATTTAGAAATATATTATTTTATGTATCTAATGCCAAAAATGTGGTTTCACAGACCTGTCACCCCACACACTGTACAATCAACATTCAAAAAGCGCTCAAAAGCTGAAACTATGCCCCCTTATCATTATGTGTCACAAATTCACAATTCACTAAAGGATTCGTGTATGTTGTAACATTGTTAAATTGCTGGAGGTTCCGAGACTTTGTACAGTTCCAGCTGCATTTCCATAACAAAATTATGAAATTCAGCACATTCTTCTTCTTCTAAAACAAAAATCACCTTGTTGTACTCGGCATAGCTAGTTTTCTCTTTCCACGCCACTGAACGTAGTTGGGAAATGATGTCAAGTTGCTCTTCTTCAGGCCAATTCAAATTGGGTTGCATGAAGGCCACAATTTCATCTTCCCATACTCTAATATCAGTTGGAAGTACCATTTTGAGGAAACTCTGAGTATGGAGTTCAAAACGCTGCCACCTTTCCTCGTATGCAGACTCACTTAGCTTTACAATATACTACTAAATCCGTCTCTCCAAACTCCTTAATACCTTATTTAAGATCTATCCAGTTGGTGTTTGAGAAGACATCCCTTAATGGCATCGTACAATTCATTAAATGAGTTGTCACTTCGAAAGTTGTGCATCCCGTTGAGGTCACCCAATCGCTAAGAAACAAAACTTTATAACCATTTGTATGGTAATAAAATATCAACCATTGATTTCTAGAAATCTAACAGTTCTAGTGATATTCCGGAGGTTTCAAATTGCAAGTCTACTGCTTGATAGATTTACTTTCGGAATGCAACTACAGTCGTCCATCGAATGACCCATATGATTTTTATTTTGCCACTGGATTTTTTTATTATTTTTAGATTCATTTTAATTCACCAATGAAAATATACTTTTTTCTTTGAAAAAAGGTTTTAATCGCCAATGGGAAAAAATTCAGGTTTGAAAAATGAGTTTATTCGCCAATGAAAAATATTTTCTTCGATTTAAAAAAATTGCAATTCGCCATGATTTTCCATAGACTTCCAGGGATTATAAAAGATTCGCTAATGGGGATTTTTTTTTTCTCGAAAAATGAAAAAAATCACCAATAAATTTAATATTTTTCATCGAGAAGTATACAGGATTTGCCAGGATTTTACACCTGCGCTGAGGGGGGTTTTTTTTAAAGTTATCCCTGTTATCATCATGATATGTATTGATAAAATTTTGTGGATGCAGTATGGATATGGTATTGATGATTTTTTAAGCAAGATGAATGTTAATTAGAAGAAATATTGATGATAGATAGAGATATGATGTTATTTGGAATAAATATGATAATGGATAGAATTGTGATGTTAATTAGAAGAAATATGATGATGTATGTTTGTAGAGATATGATGATGGATATAAATTTGATGTTTATTAGAAGAAATATGATGATGCATAGAATTGTGATGTTAATTAGAATAAATATGATAATGGATAGTGATTGATGAGTTGCTTTTGCTTCGCTTTAGATACTTCACGATTTAAAAAACCTTGTTTGATATAGCAAACATATACGATGCACTAGGGTATGAATTACCAAGGTGAATTTGTCTCTATTGCATGAAATTTGACTCTAAAAAAAGAGAGTATCTTTGTTCATACTAGACACATGAAAACTTTGTTTAAAGTATAGGAGGGGTTGCATGAAAAACATTTCAGAACTAGTCACATAGAGAGGTATAGAACACCTAACATGTAACTACTTTATGAACTATATTAATAAAACTTCCATACCCAATAAAGAAAGTATTCACCATGGTAATATTATAAAAATATATTACAAACAAAAAATTGAAATGATGCTCAATTGCCCCCATTCCTTCCTCTCTAAATTCTTATGGACATCCTTGAGAAATCCTGGGAATGAGTCAATAAAATAGATTGCAAAAAAGTAAGACCACAAAAAAGATAGAAAACAAAGTTGCAGTATCACTTGATATATATGTTTAGGGTGGGGCTATTATCTATTGTTGATCATGTCTATCGTAGGAACAAATCTATTAAGGCATATCTCAGGATGTTGTTGGGATTTGTTAAAAATATAGATAGTTGATACTTTGGCATTGTTTTCGTCTGTTTATAGTCAACTCTTATGTGATTGTTTTTTCTTGAAAGTTCTTGATTTTTGATGTTTTCTTTGTTTTCTTTGTTTTTTTTTGTCAAAGGATGATTGCGACGATTCATTGATTATGGGTGAAATTTTTATCGTGGATTTTGATGACAAGATGGGTCTTTTTTTATTTTCTAAGTTTTATGATGTTTTTTTGTTTTCAAGGGACTAACCTAAGGCCTCAGGGGCTCATAAAAGATAAGACCTGCCTATGTTGTACATGCAGAGGCTTGTAGTTCACTTGGTTTGACCTTTTCTATTTTGTGAATGTTTTTGGATTTTCTATATTATATATGTTTTTTGGGATTTTATATATTTTTTTGACTAAGTTGAAATAAAGAATTTTGGAAACCTAAGTGGATTAACCCAGGGTCTTGGGGGCTAAAAATCCTTGCCTACATTGTACATGCAGAGACCACGTAGTTCAAGCATTTGACTCAAAGCATAAATTGTTTTTGGGTAAACAAGATTGATAACTTGGATTGATATCTTGTTTCTGTGTCTAGAGGATATGTTGTGGTAAATTCACTTGAACTGGTTGTGAGGTTCAAGAAAATTTTAATATCTTAGACCGTTTGAGTGAAGGACTAACCCAACGATGTTGTTTTGTTTTTTTATGTTTTCACATTTTTTTGTTTGATTTTTTGTTTGATTTTTTGTTGTTTTTTAGTGTTTTTGACTTTTTGTTGTTTTATGACCACGATTGAATGCTACCAAATATAATCCATGAACAATTTTGGGAAGTTTCCCCCAATATAACAACTTACCTTAATTAGTGACAAGCCATGGTTGGATACATGATTTATGAAATGAATGGGTGGATGCTGTGAAAAAGTGCTAGTAGATAATGATGCATGTTTTATTCACACATAGTGCCTGTTTTCCAATTTTTTACTATGGTATCTATTCTAGGAGCACCACAAAGTGGTTTTCACTTAAAGAACATATTATTTCTCTTCACTATTTTTCTTGATTTTTGAGTTTTTTTTGTATTTTTTATCTCTTTTTTTTTTTTTTTGGATTTTTACCTTTTGGCTAGGGTATAAGATGTTGAAAACTTGGATTGGTACTTCATATTATTTTTCTAGAGGATATGTTGCTGAAAATGCTACTTGAAATAGCTATGGGGTTCAAGCAACTGTTGATATCTTAGAGTTTTTGAGCGAAGGAACAATCCATGTTGTCATCTTTGAAGGTTACCTTGGTAGTGTGTTGGTGGTACACCTTATTTTTGGGATGAACTATTTTGAAGGTTACCCTGGTGGTGCATTGGTGGGTACACCTTGTTGTTGGTGGATATTTACCCTCTTTCTTAGGGTGTAAGATGTTGAAAACTTGGATTGGCACTTCACCTTATTTTTCTAGAGGATATGTTGTGAAAAAGATTACTTGAACTAGCTATGGGGTTAAAGCAACTGTTGATATCTTAGAATTTTTGAGAAAAGGAATAATCCATGTTTTCATCATCTTTGAAGGTTACCTTGGTAGTGCATTAGTGGTAAACCTTGTATTTGAGATGAGCTATTTTGAAGGTTACCGTGGTGGTGCATTGGTGGGATACCTTGTTGATGGGATGAATTGTTTTAAAGGTTACCCTAATATTATGTTAGTGGTACACCTTGTTTTTGGGTGGATTTTTACCCTGTTTCTTGGGGTGTAAGATGTTGAAAACTTGGATTGATACTTCACCTTTCTTTTCTAGAGTATATTTTGTAGGAAAGATTACTTGAACTACCTATGGGGTTCAAGAGACTATTGATATCTTACAATTTTTGAGTGAAGTAATAATCCATGGTGTCATCATCTTTGAAGGTTACCTTGGTAGTGCATTGGCGATACACTTTGTTGTTGGGATGAATTGTTTTGAAGGTTATCTTGGTGGTGCATTGGTGGGATACCTTGTTGATGGGATGAATTGTTGTAAAGGTTACCCCGATAGTACATTAGTGGTACACCTTGTTGTTGGTGAATTTTTATGCTCTTTCCTAGGGTGTAAGATGTTGAAAACTTGGATTGATACTTCACCTTGCTTTTCTAGAGGATATGTTGCACAAAAGATTACTTGAAATAGCTGTGGGGTTCAAGAAACTATTGAAATTTTAGAATTTTTGAGTGAAGGAATAATCCATGGTGTCGTCATCTTTGAAAGTTACCTTGGTTGTGTGTTGGTTGTACACCTTGTTGTTGGAACAATTTTTTTGAAGGTTGCTATTGTGCACTTTTCACACACACGGCCCACTGAAAGTAGGGACCCTCTTTCTTTCTCTTTTTCTTTCATTCTTGGTGTTTTAACCCCTTTGCTTTTGAGGATTTGGTTGGCTTGACATGTTCCCAAGTGGTTATCCTACTTGTGCAAATTCCTCTTAAGGGAAGCACTTTGAAAATCTTGCATTCTGGGATCCATCTCGGTTTTTTCTCTACTTTTGAGAAAATTACCTTGGGGTGGAATTCCTTGAACACCTTGGAAACCCAACAGAGACTTCTTTGTATCATTTTTGGAAATTTTGGGAATTCATGGAATTACGCTTAGATCAAATTTTCTCGAGATTCGGTTGTGCCTTCAGATCACTGGGTTCGTTGTCTTGTTGATGCATTTAAGTACCCCATATGGTCTAGAAGTTTTCCATTATTGAGTTTATTTGCATTTTATGAGGAGGTTTATGTCATTTTCCTTATTGTGAGATTTGAGGTGTTTGATTTTGGATTGCTGCTACTGGATTGTGCGTTTGAGCTCGTGGTCGAGGGTTGTAGTCAAGCTTTCTTGTGATTGCTTGCATTCTACCTCGATTTTTTGGGTCTCTTGTCGACTATCACTACCTTGATTTATTTTCCCTCATGGTATGTTCATGATACCCTCCCTTTTGATAAATGAATTAAATCTTCTTTAAGGTTTGTGTGGGTGTATCCTTTGAGTCAAGATATCGGTGTGGTATCATTTGGTAGTAGTGATAGGCTTGCCGATTGTTGGTTTGATGCCCTTCCTCATGGCTCATGCCTCCTCTCCTTCTGCATGATTGTAATTCAAGTGGGTTAACCATTGCTTTTCCTCCGTCTATTTAATTTTGAGCTTCCCTATTTTGAGGTTTGGTTTAACTTGAAATTCCTTGACCTATGATCAAACCGTATCCTAGGAAAAGTGAGGGTTGTTGCTATCATCCAATTTGATAATCGCCCTATCATTAGTTGAGTCATGTGAGGAACAGTGAAATGAAGACAAAAAATTGAGATTGGAGTTGTGTTGTCATGGTGATTTCCTAGGTTTTCCTCTATTGAAATCCTCCCTCTTGTTGAGTGGATCTTATTTTGATCAATTTGAACCTGAATTTTTCATCTTGCATTATAATCAATCTAAATCTAGGGAGAAATCTCCAACTTCCTAATCATTTGATTAATCTAGGACAAATCCTGACGAAGTCAAGGATTTTGGTTTTTCGAGGACCTCGTAGATTTCCTTTACCTCGGTATTTCCCCTATTTATCTGTCACCTTATCGATTTCTCGAAAGTGGGCTTAAAGCATGAAAATTGCATTGACTTTGCGAAATTTCGTGCCTTCAGGATTTTCTCGAAATTTCTTGGTCGCTTCATTTTCCCCAAATTTGTAAATTGTTGACATTTTCATGGATTTCCGTCCAAGGCGGAATTCCATGAAATCTTGTTGAAAATGGAGAATTAAGAGAATGTATAAAAGTTTGGTTGATAATTATGCATCTCATGATTGATTTTACTTGTTTTAGGATGCATCATGTGGTTTCTTAGTTAATGTGATTGATAAAATGATGTATTGGAATTTTCTTTTTGGTCATTTTGCTAGATTTTGTCTGGTCCAGCCTGAATTCCATGAGAGGGTTGAAAACCCAAACTTTACAATAAGTGATTCTTATGGGATTTTTTGGAAATTTTTCTTATTATGGGATTGTTTTAAGGAATGGGTATATCATTTTTGATGGATTAAATTGAATTCTATGTTATTATGTATCTTTATTTCAATGTCTTTGTTGTATGCAGGCAAAATCAAGTAAGGCTATTGCTAGATAGAGCAAGGGTAAGGTAATGGATCCAAATCCTGAGGGCTCTTCTATCTTTGAAGCAAAGATATTTAAGATGGATTTGAAGAGTAGAGTCCTAGAGAGCAAGTTGACCTCCATTTGGTTAGGGATCACTAATACAAACATTGGGCTATGGGATTATGAGTAATTTAAGGAAAGAATGGAAACACATAATCTCTCTCTATTGGCCAAAAGAATATTGGAGTCAGGGTTGGCACATGTGGCTGGATTTCCTCCTACAATCCAGTGTTATGAGTTGGTGCTTGAATGTGCTAGGCACTATGACAGGGGCATACAGAGGATAATTGGACCTCAAGGAAGAATCGTGGCTAATATTAATCCTATGTCTACTGCCTTGACCTTTGACATACCTGATAGGTCTCATGTTGTGGAATTTGATATAGATGTAGCAAAGAAGTATTATGATGAGAGTGTCATCAAATCCCAATAGGTCATCAATTCTTGGTTGGAGAAACCCAAGTCCCACTTCTCCAACTTACCCAAGTAGCTATTCAAAGCTAAGTTCAAGAGGGAATACTATGATGTTATCACACTCCTGAACAAGGTAGTGGGATTGAAAAGTGCAAGAATGTTTGAAAATTGGATGTTCCATGTCATTGTGAGGATGGAGCAGGGTATGGACTACCATTGGGTGGGCATTATAAGTGCAATGATAAATGAGAAGATGTGTAATGTTTCACGGATAAAGACCTTCACAATGACCTCCTATTTGGGGTATGCACTTGCAAGGTATCACCCATACAAGGGACTGAGCACAAGGGGTGTCTTTGGGAAGGATGTAATTTATGAAGTTTACCCACAATTACACTTGGGTGGCATAGGCTATAGGAGGGTGAATGATGCATTCACCATGTACATCACCAGGCTATTGCAAGTTGCAAAAAATGGTCAAATCTTAGACAATGCCAAGGAGTTAATTAAGAGGTTTGGAGCCTAATTTATCTAGTTTCCCACCTTTTCATACATCAGGATTGATGGCTATCAGAGGGCTTCATATAGAATCCCTAGGTACCCCATAGATCATGGTGTACTTTTGGAGATCACAAGACAAATCTATGACTTTGATGTAATTATGAAGAAGGAGAAACATAAGACCAGATTTGGTGGTGATTTTCCTTTGAGAATAGGCCATGGTGAGGTATGCCATTCTATTAACTTAGCCCATTCTCTTGAAGAAGAGATGATTACTCTACATCTTCCTTTCCATTCCAAGAGATCCAAATTTGAAATAACTAGTGAAGCACAGAAGAAGGCCAACAGGGAATACAGTCACAAGGATGACATAGAGGATTACTAGGCTAACATTAGTGATGAGTTTTAAGTCACAAGGAAGAATTTATCTAGGTTACCAGTGAAGTTGGTCTGGCTATACAATGTAAAGGCCATTCTAGACCAGGTTGAAGAAGATGGAAATTTGATTCAAGGCCTTAACTTTGAAGCATTGAAGGATAGGAAAGTTGGAGAAGTGGATTGGCTAGAGGAAGAGAAGACAAAATTAGAATAGATCATGACCCCAGTAATCAAGTACACCAATCTATGGCTCAAGCACAAGATTTTGGTGTTGGAGAGTGAGGGTGTGCAGTGCACCTATGATCTAATGGGGGATTTGGAGTCTCACTCCGCCTCTGAGGAATCACCTGAATAGGACCCAAACGTTAAAATCAAGGTGGGCTATCCTTTCAAGATTAAAATTAAACATGTTTAGGTAGAGGAGGTAGGAGAGGTAGGGAAGCAAAGAATGCCTATAGCCAAGAAAAGGAAGCATGTCTCGAAGAAGAAAAAGGCTAAAAAGGATGAAGAATAGAAATAAGAAAGGGATCTCAGTGTCACCTTGCCCAAGAAAAGGAGAATTGTGAGGTTGTCATAGAAAGAGAAGGAAACATCTAAGGAAGATGAAGAAGTTGACTCCCCGGTGGTAGAGGTGGAGAGCTCAGGAGAAAAGACACACGTATATACTAGGAGATCAAGCAATCCATATCCCAAGGATGGTGCACTAAAGGGAAGTGTTTCCATGACTAATCTTGTTAGTAAGCATGAGGATATCCCTCCTTCTCATGAGACTAACAATGTGCCAGATGACTCAGAGGATGTTGAGGATGTTGAGGATTTGGGAGAGGAGGAATTCCAAGAGAGAGAACTCTATAATGTTGAGGAAGAAATGAAGAAATTTCTACAGTCTCCTTTGGTGGCTTATGAGGATTCACCTGCAAAGGTTCATGAGAATAGACCTCCTCAGAAGGAGGAAATGCCAGCTAGGATTCCCTCACCAGTCCATGAGAAAGGGGAGCATGATAAAGGAAAGGAGGATACAATTGAGGATATTATCAAGAAGCAAAGTTTGGATGAAGATACACCCAATGTTCAATAAGATGCAGTGGGATAAGATAATGTATAGTCAGATCCCATAGTCCCAGGATGGTTGCACAAGAAGTTGAAGAGTAAAAAAATTGTGGTGGATGATACTCCTCCCAATTGGGATGAATTACTGGTGAACATAGGAAAGGAAAAATAAAGAAGAAAGACAAGGTTATTTACAGAATCAAGAGAGATGAGGAAAATAATAGAGTGGTCTACATTGCTACTCATGCTCCTGACAAGAATAAGGATAATGTGACTGGTAATGATTACAATGTGCAAACATTCAACCTAGGGAAATGCTTCCATGGAACAAGATATTGAATAATATAAGGGTTCTAGTGTTGTAATCCTTGGTAGATTAAGGAAGGAGGTGCAGACCAAGCAAGAATTGAAGAAGGAAAATGACAAACTTAAAGGATATTTGCAAGAGTTGATGAAACCCTTGCAATCCATTAGTTCCTCATCATCTTCTATAAGATTCCTATCACAAGAAATAATTATTGAGTTAGAAAAGATGAAGGTCACCAACCATGTTACAACGAGCTGGTTACAATGAGTGCAAACTCAGGGAGACAATGCCATGAAGTATATTCTTTCAACCGGTGGGGATGCTATGAATTCAATAGATTGGTTAGAGAATGTATTGGCCTAGGATAGGGAGGATATGGATCTTTTTCTGCAAAATACTAGAATCATCATGGGCTACATCGAAGAGAAGCTGGTAGGGGATGAAATTATTCCTTCTTCCAAAGTAACATAACCCTTGGAATGGTTTGAGGTTTTGCAAATAAGGCAAAGGGTTTTTAAGAAGGTGCATAAGAATGGGAAGCAGATTGAGGATGCCTTGACTAAAATGTACAACAAATGCATCTCCTTCTTTGAGGTTATGACAGGGAGAAAAAGGTTTGTGCCGAAGCATCTGAATGTGGAGTAGTTGAGAAAATGGTGGCGAGAGGTGTATTCTCTAGTCAATGAGAACTAGGTCACCAAACACCTATTGGATGATGCAACCATATACATTGTGGTAATTGATAAATACAGGACCCTGAAGGTGGACTAGGATAAGGTGGTAAAACAATCAAGGGATGAAATTAGGTCCATTGAAAGGAGAATGAAGGTTTTAGTTATGCCACCTATTACTGACTTGGAGAAAATATTTTTGATGATACAAGATAGGGAAAATCAAGATAAAGACAAAGGGGAGGGTAGTTAATGCAATGCCTCATCAGGATTTGTGCTTCCCTATTATTCCTCCTCTTCCTTCGCATGCATTGGACCGGGTTATGTTGGAGATCCCAAGCTAAATTGGATGAAATTGGTGCATTTAATGCACATTTCATTTTATTTTTGAACTCCTCTTGGACAACCTATTTTTGGCTATTTGTTATTGTAAACCTAATTGGGCTGACATATCTTGGAGGGTTTTCTATAAATTTGGCATTCTGCCTCATTTATTAAGAGTTAGATGATTTTTTTATATTGGAGCGAATTGAGATAAAAGCAAGAGTTAGAGTAAAGATTTAGTTTTATCTTTCAAGCAAGTGTTGTAATAGAAGATTGGAATTGTTTCCACTTTGGATGATTTAATAAAAGTAAAGACATTTTGATTTGGTGCCTTCCTTGTGTTGAGTTTTATCTGGCATGGTTCTTGATATTCTATCTTTAAAATTTCTTATGTTTATTTGATGCATGTTTGATGATTTAATGGTGTTCAGGATTTGATGCTTGAAGTGTTTGCAACAATCTCCGACCCATACCTTTTGCAACTAATTGACTATTAGTTATTTTGCAAAGTTATCCTAGACTTTAATATTCATTGTGCTTAGTTCGATTTTGGATGTTTGTTCATTTCAAGTTGTGATAGGGTTGTTTTGAATGAATGTTCATAATCTGAAAATATTTGACACCTTAGAAGATTGCACTATTTATGTAAGATTGTAGATTTATCTGGGTTAAATAGGAATTAGTTTCTAAGGGATTGGTCCATTTTGAGAATTTCATCATTTACATTGTTAATCTTAGAATTAGAAATAGTCTTAGAAATATTTTTAAACCCCTTATCTTTTTTGTTATTTCTTTTATTATCTGGGTTAGATTTAAGATCTGATAAATTTGAATGCAGTATTTGTTTGTAGTAAGGTCCCTTTGTGATTACCAGCATTTTCACATTATCTCTAAGTTGTTTTATTTGCATTGTCAAGACCTGGCATTAGAGACCTTAGGGTTAACTCTTTGTTCATAGAGATTTAAATTTCAAGAGAGATAGGATATCATATTTTATCTGAGTTGTTGTTGTGTAAAAAAACCATCAAAATATTGGCGCTAGAAGGAGGGATTGAATAAGCAAGATGGATTTATTTATGTCTACCATTTCTCCTAAGAGGTTCATAAGAAGAACCAAATCTACTCCAAGAGAAGAGGAATTCCAAGAATTACAAGTTCCTACTAGGGAAAGAAGGACTAGGAGAAGGGGAGAATCATCATCCACCCAACCACTCCCATCATCTCCATCATCCCCATCATCCTTATCTTGATCAAGATCATTCTCATCCTATTCCGCAGCCCCAACCAGCCATAAATCAGCCATTACTGCCTCCACCTCCACCAATGGCTTTCCTCACCAATAACCCATCTCCCTTGATCTTCAATAATTACAATGTCATGCCCAAGAACCCTAAGTACTTTTTCTCTAAGTTCCATACCAATGATTCCAATAGGACAGTAGAGGATCATATTAGGATTTTCTAGACATGTTTGAGGGATAAAGGGATCAACCATGAGGATGTTGCCTGTAGGATTTTCCCTTATTCTCTAGGGGAAGAGGCCTATTATTGGTTATAATCACTTACCTATTGCTTCTATCCAAATTGGATAGAACTGGAGACTGCATTTTTGTGGAAGCTTAAAATTCCCATTAGTGCTAATGAGCTCTACATGCAATTTACCAAAGTTAAGAGGGAAATTAATGAGCCTATGGGGTCGTTCAATAATAGGTTTCACCAGGCATACACTAGAATTCAAGCACCTTATGTTGTAGATGATTCCACTTCCCTAGAGGTCTACTTTGAAGCCCTTGACATCCTTACATCCACCTTCCTTAAATGGAGGACTAATCCCCCAACTACCTTGCTCACTGCATATACAAAGGCTGTTAAGGTCAACATAGATCTGAGGCAACATTTGTCAGGACCTTTGCCATCCTTAGGACCTGCTGCTCACCCTAGAAAAGTCCAAGCTTTCAACCAAACTTTAAATAATCATGCTCCCATTATGAATCCAATACCACCATTACCTTTGGTCCCACACCTAGGTCCTCCAATAAATCAAGCTCAGCCAATGACCTCTTATCCTCAAAAAAGAGCCAATCAACCCCTTCACCCACAATAGAAGACTGGTTTTCCTACATATTTGTAGAATTTGAAAGTCTTGAATTAGTCTGTTGGTTCCGAAGGAGCATCAGGATACTCACCTGGTAATCTGAATTCAATGCCATACAATGTTCTATTTAAGGAACGATTTAATGAGTTAAATGAGCAAGCGAAGAAAATGAATATGGACGTAACCTATCTAAGAAATCAGAACAACCAACTTCAGGCTATGCAGAAGAACATGCAATCAAATTACAACAAAGAGAAAAGATGTTGCTAAAGGACAAAACTCTGATAGAGGACAAAATTTTGACAAAAATAAAAATTTTGAAAGAGGAAAAGGCCATGGCCAAAACTTGGACAGGGGGAAACTAGGTGGATAGGGGTTTGAAAAAAGAAAAGAACCAAGATAGAATAGACCATGGAATAATAGACCTAATAATGAAGGAATTCCCATTCCATTGGATCAACCTTCTACCTAAGCGAAGCCTCCAAGTGGTGTGTATCTTGCAGAAGCAACTTTGTCTGGATGGTGCAGGCTCCATAAGACAAGTCAACACTCTGAGTTAGATTACCCTGAGTTTTAGATTATTGCCTCCATCTTTCAATATGAAGTTGAAAACAATTCCAATAGTCAAGAGATTGTTCCCTCTAATCCTTATGATTCCCTAGTAGTGGTACTTAACCATGCTCCATTCCCAAAAGGTGAGGAGAATGAACAAGAAGAAGATTCCAGTGACCAAGATAAAGAGACAGAACAAGTGCTGAATGAAGAAAAAATATCTCAATCGTTTAATGAAGAGAATGAGAATGATAATAGCCCTTTGGATGAGGAGGAGGTTGGTGTTGAAGAAGTTTAGATGTTTTAGCAACCAATAAAGAAATATGATTTGAGGAACAATCCTAACAAGAGTCCACAATCTGGAGGCCCTTTCACTACTTCTATCCATCCAAACAATTTCACTACTCCACTAGATCCGCACGCCATTAATAATCCATCTTACCCTCATGTACCAACACAATACTTTGCGAAGAAAGGACAACCTGATATATCAAAAGGAAAAAATATTGAAGTATCAAAGGATAAAAAAACTAGTTGTTGCAAGGAAACTCATGCTGATATGAATGTGGAGCAATTGGGCGAATATGTGACTAAGGAATTCAAAAAATTAAAGGTAAGTCTTTCTAATTTTGAATTATTAAGAGTTCTTGCTATTAGGAATGCTTTCTTGGGGTCTTTCAATTCAAACACAATACCATAGGGAGTAACTTCCGATGAGGCCGTTGTCAGATTCTTTAATTCACAAGCACCCAAAGGCTAGGGCCAGGCCTCACTTGAGGAAAAGGGGAAAGATAAGGATAAGAGTCAAGTTACACAAGTTGACACCTAGTTGAGTCTATTCCAAGGCAAGATGGAAACCCTCCCCTTTTTGATTTCTATTCGTATCTTTGGGAAGAATCTACATAATTGTCTATTGTATTCGGGAGCATCTACAAATGTTATGCCTTTTTTTGTCTATAAAGAATTAGGTATTGGCCCTATATCCTCTCAAAAGAAGATCACTCAATTAGACAAGACAAAGGTGAATATAGTAGGAGAACTGAACATGATCCCCATATAGGTTGTATCAGATCCTAGGGTGTAGCAGGTGATCAACATTCAGGTTGCTGATATTCCTGACACCTATGGTTTGATTTTGGGTCAAGATTTCACTAAGCCATTAAATGGGTATACATCTACAAACCATTATCACATGTGGCTACCATGGAAAGGAGTCTCAAATTAGATCAGAATTGAAAGAGAGCCCAGAATGAAGTATGCAATCATTGAGTACTAGAATACTTCAAATGAGATATTATCATAGAGGTCAGCATGGGGAACTATGTGTTGGCTACCTGAGTCTTGGATTAAAAAGAGGTATTTATGTTGCGGGGCCCCTTTTATGAATCTACATAAGAATATGGTGGGTCTAAGGAAATATTTATGATGCAAGATGAGTCCATCAGTGGTTCTGAAACATTGAGTGAGAAAACAAATGAAACTAATGACCAAGAGGATAGGCAACTCAATTTTTTGGATAACTTCTAGGAGTTCATCTAGAGGTGTATGGAGATTCAGATCCATCTTGGAAATAATATAAATTTTGAAGAATTATTGCTTCCTAATTGTGTCAAGTCCATGATGCTCCCCACTCTGAGTTGGAATGTCATGTATTTTAGACTGCTATGGAGCAGGTAAAAAAGTGCATTGACCTAATCCCAATTGTCAGGCTAAATATACAAGAAGAGGGAAATAATGACAAGGGTAAAATCCCAATGCTTCCTGAAGAGCCTCCTAGCTGCAATAAAATAAAAGATGACTCAAAGCAATTAGGGAGTGATGGATGTTGGACGTTAAGATTCAATAGATCCAAATCTAAGCAAGGTGCTAGAGTAAGGTTTGAATTGATCAATCCTAAAGGCAAGAATTATTTTGCTTCTCATAGAATAAAATTATAATGTACTAATAATGTGGCTGAATATGAAGCTTTAATCCATGGGTTGTTAATGGCATCAAGGCATAAAGTTAAGATATTGCAAGTTTTTGGGGATTCTGAGTTGGTAGTCAAGCAGGTGAGAAAATAGCATTCATGTTGTGACAGAAGGATGACTAATTATAGACATAGAATATGGGATATTATTTAGGGATTCAATGCTTTCAACATCCAGTTGATTCCTCGAAGTAAGAACTAAGTTGTAGATTCTTTAGCATAGGCGGCCAGTACATTGCAACCTTTATCACTTTTAGGATTGAAGAATTTTACTATGGAGCTCACTCTAGTACCTTTGGTACTTGACAACATTACCAAATTCCAGGTATTTGAAGATGATAAGCATATTCTTGATTTAATTACAATCTATGATGTGTTTTCTTCTCAAGTAATTGATGAGGTAGAGCCTCAAGAGGTAGAAATGGACTTGGGAGGGGACATCAACCTGAAGACCAACACTATCCCAAGAGGCATGGTGCAGTTAGAATGAAATTTTGATTTGGAGAGGATAAAAGATGAGGAACAACAAGTCAAAAGGGAATCTCTCAATAGTCAATGTGAAACATACAACATGGGGACATAGGATGACGTAAATAACATTTTTATTGGTAAGGTATGTACTCTTGAAGAAAGGAGAGGGATTATTGATACTATACACACATATCAAGATGTGATAGCCTGGAGTTATGAAGACTTTAAAACATATGATATTTCAATCATTACACACACCATTCCCTTGAAGTCAAATGTCAGATCAGTCAGACAAAGACAAAGACCAATTAATCCTCTATTAGAACCCATCATTCAGAAAGAAGTACATAAGCTACTTTCAACACAAACTATATTTCCAGTGAGGCATTCAACCTGGGTTGCGAATCTAGTTCCTGTGAAGAAAAATAATGGAGAGATCAGACTATGTGTGGACTTTAGGAATCTTAACAAGGCATCAAAAAAAAGATAATTATCTGGTTCCTTCACTGGATGAGGTACTCCAAATTGTTAATGGATCCCAAATGATTTCTTTTTTGGATTGGTATTCTGGATACAACCAAGTCATGGTACAATATGAAGATAGGCATAAAAATTCCTTCACTACAAAATGGGGAACTTTTTCTTACAAAAGAATTCCTTTTGGGTTGATCAATGTTGGAGCTACATTCTAGAGAGCTATGGATGTTTCTTTTAATGACATAATTGGTAAGTGCATCATTATTTATATGGATGATTTGACAGTTTTCTCTAGGAAGTGAGGTAATCATAGAGAAGATTTATGCAAAGTATTCCAAAGGTGTAGAGAGTTTGGCATTTCACTTAATCCAAAGAAGTGCATTTTTGGGGTTACAAATGGAAAATTGCTAGGACATATTATTTCAGAACAGGGTATCGCCATTGATCTTGAGTGAATAGAGGTTATTTTGAAGATTTAGACTCTTGCAAGCAAAACATAAATGAATTCATTCTTTGGGAAGATTAACTTCGTTAGAAATTTTATCACTAGATTTTTGGAGATAGTGAAGCCCTTGAATACTATGTTGAAACAAGAGGCAAAAGTGGAATGGAGTGCAAAAGCCAAGGAGGTGTTTACAGAAATCAAGAAAGTTATTGTTGAGGCTCCAGTATTGGTAAGTCTGGATTATGCTAAGCCTTTTTACATATATTCATTTTCTTTTGATCACTCCTATGCTGGAATGTTAACTCAAAAGTCCAATCAAGGTGATGAGCATCCTATAGCCTTCATGAGTACCCCTTTAAAGGACATGGAGTTAAGATATCACAATATAGAAAAGAAGGCCTATGATTTGGTCAACATAGTGAAAAATTTCACACTATATTCTGAGGAATAAGGTCTTTGCTATAGTACTCGATCCTGCGGTGAAGCTGTTGTTAATGCAAAATGAGCTAGGTGAACAAAGAGCTAAATGGGTAACTATGTTGTAGGAATATGATATTGAGATTCAACCCATGAAATTAGTGAGAGGGAAAGGAATAACGAGGAAATTGGCTAAGATAGGTCTTGATCACACTCAACATTATCATCTCCAAGAGATATCTCCAGGAGATTGGTATGATGAAATCATTTATTATTTATTGAACCAACAATGTCTCGATCACCTTAGTGCAGTTCAAAGGAGGGCCCTATGTCTGAAGAGTGGTAGTTTTATGATGAAAGGGGCTGTCCTATATAATAAAAATCATGAGGGTGTGTATTTAAGATGTCTGGGGAAGGAAGAAGCTACCAGAGTGATGATTAAATTCCATGAAAGATATGGCATGGGCCATGGTTCTGCATCATCCACTGCCAATCAAATCCTAAGAGCAGGCTGTTATTGGCCTCTCTATTTAAGGATGTGCACACAATGTGAGGACTTGTCATGTATGTCAGACTGCAACAAGTAAGGAAAAACGTGCAACCCTTTCACTTCAGCCAGTCATAGAGGTGAAACCATTTGCACAGTGGGGAATGGAATTCATAGGTCCAATCAACCCACCCTCTTTTGTGGCCACCAATATATTCTAACCATAACTATTTAATTTACTAGATGGACTGAAGCTATTGTATGTAAACAATGTACTTCTAATGTGGTAATCAATTTCCTTGAATCAGGTATTATTAATTTTTTTGCTTTTCCATTGTCTTTAGTTTGTGATAATGGTCCTACATTTGCATCACTGAACTTTTCTAATTGGGCTTTTGATCATGGAATTGTCATAAAATTTGCATCCAATTACTACCCTGAGGGTAATGGTCTAGCCAATTCCTCTGATAAGAACCTTTTGACAGTCATCCATAAGTTACTAGAGAATAATCCTAAGGACCGGCACACCCAGCTTAGATTTTCTCTTTGGGTAGACCGTACTAGACATAGGGCATCCATAGGAACTTCTCCTTATCACCTAGTGTATGGTTTGGAGCCTGTATTCCCCATCCAACTAAAGATCCCTACCTTGTAGTTCATTAATGAATACTATGATGAAGAGGATAAGCGTGAGGCCCGTCTAGCTGAGTTGTTACACCTTGAAGAGAAGAGAGATGAGGCCTTAGATTTTTTTTCCAAACATTAGGGCATAGTGAAAAGATGGTTTGACAAAAGAGAAAAGGTGAAAGCCTTTAGAATCTCTAACTTAGTTCTCTACTGGGATGAAGCCCATGATCGTAAGGGAGAGCATGGTAAATTTGACAAAATCTAGCTTGGCCATTATCAGATTTCAAAAATTCTAGGAGATAATGCTTTCTTCCTGAAAACCCTCACTAGAGGGGATATCCTGTTGCCTATCAATGGGCAGAATTTGAAGCATTACTTCCAATCTTAAGCTATTTTCAGCTCTCTTGTACATAGTTAGAGTAGGTTTTTCTTTTTGATTTTTTTTCCTGTTTGTTGTTTTAGTTTGGTTAGTGTAGGTTTCTTTTCTTTTGTTTGTTTCCTGCTTTGGTTAGCATAGGTTTTCTTTGGTTGGTTTTTATTTTTGCTTTGATTTTGCTTGTGGTTTCCTTCTTTCTTGGGGTTGTTGCATCTGTGTAACGGGTTGCTCGCTTGGGGTTGTTTTGGAAATTTATTTTTCAAACTCTAGTCATTTTATTCGGAGTAAAGTGGTGGAATTCATTTATCTAATGTCCATTGTACTTAGAATTAGAGTCACTTGTTTCAGTTAAATTTTGGAATGTATTTGGGTCTCATATTTTTACATAAATTTTAAGGATTCTAGAGTTGCATACGGTTCCTGTGTAATTTGGCCAGGTGAAAAATCTTACATTCTGCTTCAGTGCCATTGTGGTCCTTGTCCCTGAGTGTGAGTTTCAATGCTTACAAGGTGAAAGGAAGGTTTAAAAGAATGTTAAAAATATAAATAAAAAGAGAAAAGAGAAATTATGGAAAATAAAAAAAAATCTTCACCTTATTAGGGGTATCCTAGTATCTCTCTCGGGTCTATAAATGTTTGGCTGGCAATAGAGCTATTCTTGGGAGGGTCATAGTGATAACCTCCTTAGGGATATGGACACCTAACTAGTAGTGAGGATCTGTCATGGTTGCTTTTAAATTTATAACTTTTATGTAGCCTGGTCAGACTAGATTTGGTTCTTGTTGTGCCTAAAGAATGGGAAATGAATGCAAATACACACTTGGATCCTGGTACAGGAATTTTTTTTCTTGCTTATGATTTCTAAAACTTTGTTCTTCGATGACCTGATAAAAGGGGTGAAACCAAAGATTATGGGTTCTTCATTCTAGTTTGTTGAGAATTTCCCCAGCAAAGTCGCCATTTGTTGTGCACTTTTCGCACACACGCCCCACTGAAAGTAGGGACCCTATTTCTTGCTCTTTTTCTTTCATTCTTGGTGTTTTGGCCCCTTTGGTTTTGAGGATTTGGTTGCCTTGAAATGTTACAAAGTGGTTATCCTACTCATGCAAATGCCCCTTGAGGGAAGCACTTTGAAAATCCTACATTCTGGGATCTATCTCGGGTTTTTCTCTATTTTCGGGAAAATTCCCCTGGGGCAGAATTCTCTGAACACCTTGGAAACCCAATGGAGGCTACTTTGTATTGTTTCTAGAAATTTTGTGACTTCGTGGAATTCTGCTTGGATCAAATTTTCTCAAGATTTCATCATGC